>OZ020613.1:70360012-70780012 GCA_963971575.1 Liopterus haemorrhoidalis
TTGTATGCAAAAAAAAATATTTTTTAAATAATTGGAAATACGCAAAAAATCGTTTATTCCCTTGGTAACAACTTATTCCATCGATAGTCAATTTTATCTATGGTTCGAAATACCAGGCCTTAATAAAGTATATTTTTTTTTCTTTCGATTTGTTTCTATTTTAATAATACAAATAAAGGAAAAAACTTTCCGATACACTTAATATATGTAGGTGGGTAATAATAAACAGTATGTGATGGTGAATTATCCTGCAGGTAATAATAATAAAAACATTTTTAGAACATCAATATTATGATACGATACGTTCCCGAGTTGCGAAGTGCATAATCTTGCAAGAGCGCCTCGAGCAAATCGCGGATGCAACTATGCACCTCGCCAGAGATTCACCGGAGATATTTCAACGGCTGTCAGCCACCAGCAACAGATACCAGCCACTACGAACTAACACGTAAACCAATTATTCAAAATCTTTATTATTCCAAAACACCAACTATTAATCAACAATTGTTTCCAGGTTTTTTTGCGTGGTTGGTATTATAGGATTTATTTATTGCATCTAAATTCATAAAGGGACTTGTATAGATTTTGACAGCTGTCATATACGGGATTTTATAGAAAAATTTATGATTTACCTGAAAAGGTGAATTAGTTCTGCTAAGGGAGAAAAAACTATGATATCTGGTTCACAGTCTACGCTGGTTGCAATTGAAATAGTGGAAAATTTATATTAATAAAATTGTAGACAATCAGACCAATTCTGTAACTCAGTTACTATGATCATAGTAACTAAATTTGTCACTATGAGTCAGTTACTATCATAGTAACTTTGGGGTATTTCGTATTCCGTAAGACAAAAGTTACTACAATATTTAGTAACATGTTACTATAAAAGTTCCTATCATAGTAACTACCAAATGCTGGTGTTTATAACTAATAACTTAGTTCTTATCAAGATAAAAATGGCGGACATTTGAGTTTAAGTGTAATTTTTAGATATAAAAGAAAATGAAGAAGATTAGTAAAGAAAATTATTTAAATTAAATATATATAAAATATGTATGTATGAGTGTAGGTAAATGTTTATAATGCAGGAGATGATATATATTAAAGATCAAAAAGTCTTTTCCAATTCCTCATTTTTAATTTAAATTATTAAATCTTTAAGTCTTTTTTTAAATTATTAAAAAAAATTGGTTTTTGTTTTTAAGAAAGTTAATAAAAGATCTGTTCAGTGACGCAAAAATAGTTTCATGAGGGGGAGGGTTATAAACTGAGACGTATGAAAGTAATGACAAAATGAGGAAAATGCATCGAAGTAATAAAAAATCCAGCTTCATGGGAGGTTCTAACCCCCAAATCCCACCGCCTGCGCCACTGGTTCTATTGTCGAGAATTTGTCTTTGCATTCCGTTTTTTTCTTGTTTTAATTTCTTCACGCATTTTGTGTTTTTTATATATTTTATAAATGTATATACCATAATATATATTATATACAGTCTGTTCCAAACGGTAAAGCGGAACTAAATTTTGCAATTTAGTTACTTTCATCGTTTAAATCGTGCTTTTCGACCGTTTTGTTTAAGCTTTGTAAATCATACTTACAATAAACATTTTTGGTTAAGGTTAATATCATTTTAAAATGTCATTTTCTTTATATTTTGATTTTTTGTGTCATTCTTAATACAAATTTCCCATTTATTTATTTTTTTGTCATTAAAATATATAAAAAAATAATTTAATTTTGACATAGGTCATTCGTTTCCATGGTTTCATTGTTGTAATTTTAAATTTTGTCATTCCAACGTAAAAAATGAAATATCCCAAGCAAAGTCCCTTGTCGTGACAACCTAAAAGAACGAAATTCCCATTTAGTTCCGCCTAAGCGTTTGAAACAGACTGTAACAACAAAATAATGTGAGCAATACAATATTTTGACATTTTTAACCTCAACTGTCATCTGTATACAGTGTGTTCCAAACGGTTAAGCGGAACTAAATTTGGCAATCTAGTTACTTTCATCGTTTAAATCGTGCTTTTCGACCGTTTTGTTTAAGCTTTGTAAATCATACTTACAATAAACATTTTTGGTTAAGGTTAATATCATTTTAAAATGTCATTTTCTTTATATTTTGATTTTTTGTGTCATTCTTAATACAAATTTCCCATTTATTTATTTTTTTGTCATTAAAATATATAAAAAAAATAATTTAATTTTGACGTAGGTCATTCGTTTCCATGGTTTCATTGTTGTAATTTTAAATTTTGACATTCCAACGTAAAAAATTAAATAACCCAAGCAAGGTCTCTTGTCGTGACAACCTAAAAGAACGAAATTCCCATTTAGTTCCGCCTAAGCGTTTGAAACAGACTGTACCAGCAATGCGCATGCGTGTTTCGCTTCTGTAACTAACTTCATTCTTTTCTCAGTAACTGTCACTAAGATATAACTTTCATAGCGACGTCACTACAGTTGGATATTACAGAATACGAAAAATGTTAAAGTTACTATTAAAGTCACTATAAATGTTATCTTTTAGTAACGTTACTACACGGTAACTATTATAGTAACTTTTTACAGAATTGATCTGATTATTTATCATGACCATGAAAACGTTACATATAAGTATGAAAAAATAAATACTTTTATACCGAGTAACATACCGGGTTCGCTACATCTTTTAATACCTTGCGTGATTTTATATGTGAAACGCGCCCTGTCGCGCCCCGTTTATTTGTGTAAACTGTTAATATTCGGGTGATAGGTGATGATGTTTGCGGGAAATGGAAACGGGTAAGAAGAAGTGAGTTGTCCATTTGAACAGAAAGTTTGGAGGCTAAACACAAAGTCAAATGAAAATTTCACATTCGCTTTCATTGCTCGGAACTTTAAACCGCAAAACTTTTAGCAGATTCAGAGAACATGATGAAGCCGACTGCTCCTGACGTCAATGACATTTATATCATTCCTTTCCACTTTTTATTCCTCACTTTTATCTTTGTTCTCAACTTATTTAAACAAAAATAAAATCATTTGCTTTGATAAATACGACGTCGAAGGAAATTGGACAGAAAGTAAATAAATTAGAAAAAAGAAAGACAGATATTCTCCTATTATATTCAACTAGCTGGAGTGCCCATACTTCCTACGGTTTTTACCGACCGCCAACATATATAAGGGCGGTATTGTGATCATACCGATTTTGACATTTCGAGATTTCGATGGATCTCCACAAATTGAGGTCTCTACATAACGTTTTGACTATTTTTAGCATGATGTCTGTTGGTCTGTCTGTGCGTATAAGTTGCTATAAAAGCAATAACTAACAACTTTTATTTGAGACATTTTTTGATAAAACGAAAAAAAATTTAAATATTTTTCGATATAAGTATCTATTTTTCAAACTTATATGTAACGTTTCCATGGTCATGATAAATAATATCTCTGTTAGAAAATATTAGGCCAAGTTTCACAGTCTACTCTGCTGCTAGAATGTATTTTATACAAGTACTTTGTGATGGCGGTCGGTCCTGTGGTGGCCACAGCTGATTTATTTATAAGTGGATCAAAGAGTTGTTCATTCACGTCATTCATTTAACCACAATTTTAACCTTACAGACAGACGATATAAGGTTTTCTTGATTATGACTACGCAATCCTAAAAATTGCCCATATAATATTTATTAATAACAATAATACAGTATATTACAATAATAAACAAAATAATATTGGCATCAATTTAAAACTAAAATCTATTTTAAATCTTGATTATCGATACATATGATTATCTACATACTTCTGTGTAACTCTATGTTTTCCATACTTTATGGGAATAATGGTACCTGTAACCAATTTGGGTTTTATAAAATTTAAATCTAAAATATTCAAAAATTGTACCTGATCATTTTCAACCATAACACTTGTTTTTGGTTTGGTCTTTGAAGGATTTGGTGGATAATTTGACTCAATTAAATTTTTTGGGTGTCTTTTTGGTGGAAAAGTTGGATAGTTTGGTTCAATTTTCACTGTCAATTCATCCACAAAATCAATTGGTAAACTCTTAACAACTCCAACATTTTCTGGGGATAATTTTCGAAATAGTTGTACAATGTCTTTGTTGGTAAGACGGAATGAAGTTTCCTTGTCAGATTTCTTCAAATCTTCATCAGAAATGTGGTCTGGAATTTTGCGAGGACCTAGTAATTTTGGTTCAATTTGTCCAAAACTTATTGGCAGTTCCTTTCTCTCCAAAATTTTAGGTTTAATTGGTATAATTCTTTCTTCTTTGACATTTTCTTCTTCAAAATCAGCTTTTGAATCCATTCTTTCTTTCAAATCCTTTTTGGAATCTAAAGAATTTGGATTGATTTCTTTTTCTGGTTCCAAATTACTATTTTCTGCATCAGAAATTTCTGGTTTTATTATCCAGATATCAGAGATATTTAATTTAGGAAGTGGTTTTAGTATCAAGAAATTTGTGTCATTTGGTTTGACTATACTAGGGACGATTGTTTCTTTTAATTCTACATCTGCGACTTCATTATTCCTTCCTTCTTTTGATCTCATTGCTTCTTCTTTAATTTCATCTAATCTTTCCATTGCACGTCTCATCACATCAAATTTTAGTAATCCACTTCTTATTTCAGCTTCACTTTTTTTTCTTCCTGATCCGATTTGGGTTAAACCTTGTTCAATTTCATTAAATACCTCTTCAACTGAAGCTTCTCTGCCGAAAATTCCAGATATTTTCTTGGAATTGTGATTTGGGGCGTTTAAAGATTTTTCTTCTATTAAGTCTTCTGAATTTATTAAATTTTCAATTGGTTTCTTGTTTTCTTTAGGAAATAAGACACATGGTTGTATCACTTCCATAATTGGTGCAGATCTTTTTAGAAGATTTCTTTGAGGTCTAATCAATACGTCACCAGTTGGGTTTTTGGGTAATGCCAGTGGCATTAAAACTTTTATTGCTGGTGGTTTAATATCTTCTAAACCTTCTTCATTGTCTCTACACTGAAGACGATGACGTGGTTGGATAATATTTATTTTTTCTTCACTATTTTCGGGTTTTATGAGAACGTCGCCTGTTGGATTTTTTCCGGAAGGTTCGATTAAACTATCGTCTGTTTTTTGAACCAAAGGTATTTCTTGATCATTTTGATCAGGTTTTATTAACACATCACCGATTGGGATTTTATCATCAAATTGTCGGAAAAACGGCCATCCATGCCCTTCGGAATTCCATGGTAGCAAAAGAAGAAGAATGCACGATTTTACTAAAACAATGGAAGAAATTTTGTTATGTTAATTTTTATACATTTCAGGATTTCGTAGTTATTTAATGTGGAACATTTTTTAAAACACATTATAATAATTTTTCAACTGTTAAGATCAGTGTTTTCCAAGCAGTGGGGCGCGCACCCCTAGTGGGCGTGAAGCATTTATCAAAAATATTATTTAGAAATTTAATTTGCCGGGGCTATGTAGTAAAACGGTTGTATACGAAGCACAAGGAACTGGGTTTGAATCTCTCCACCTCCGTCGAATTTATATTTTCCGATATTGTCAACTCTGGGGTCAACTCAGTCTAAAGTATTTAATACTTAAAATGAGTGCTTATTGATGGATAATAGGACCGGTCGAAACGGCATACTGACCACGTGGCTTTCATATCTATGAAAATTACCTTCTCTGCTCTTATACGGCTATATAGACCCGTGTTTCCCAATCTTTTTACTCTCGTGGCACATTTTCCAAAGAATGAAAATTTCTCGGCACATCTACGTAGTCATAAAAGAAGAAATTTATAACGCTAATTTTTTACCGACCGCCAACATATATAAGGGAGGTATTGTGATCATACCGATTTTGACAATTCGATGGATCTCCACGAATAGAGGTCCCTACATAACGTTTTGACTGTTTTTAGACAGATGTCTGTCTATCCGTCTGTCTGTATGCACGTGCAGAGCGAATTCGGCTGAAAGGATTTTTATGAAACTCCATATTTAAACTTTTGACATCAATTTTTGGTAAAAATCGGTTGACTAGAAATGGGAGTTTACTCGTGTCGGTTTTAAGATTTTTGCGAATATGTCACAACAGAGTAATATTTCGAAAAAAATATAATGAACAAAAGTTGTTATAAAAGCAATAACTAACAAAAGTTGTTATAAAAGCAATAACTAACAACTTTTATTTGAGACATTTTTTGATAAAGCAGCATAAATTAAACAAGTACTTTGTGATGGCGGTCGGTCCTGTGGTGGCCACAGCTGATTTTTTAGAATTAGATATGTGTTTTCTTTAAAATTTCGCGGCATACATAAACTAGATGCCCCAGAACTTCTTCAAAATTTAAATATTCGAGTCTCTAACATAAGATTGAGAATTAAAAATTATCACTTTTTCAAAATTTCAGAATCTATGTCCGCTTGGAAAATTTTGCGGAACACCCTTTGGGAAACACTGATCTAGACATTGGAACCTATTATTTATTTATTTATTTATTTATTTATTTATTTATTTATTTATTTATTTATTTATTTATTTATTTATTTATTTATTTATTTATTTATTTATTTATTTATTTATTTATTTATTTATTTATTTATTTATTTATTTATTTATTTATTTATTTATTTATTTATTTATTTATTTATTTATTTATTTATTTATTTATTTATTTATTATTTATTATTTATTATTTATTATTTATTATTTATTATTTATTATTTACAAATATCCTTCTCTCGCAAATTAAATTGAAGAAAGTAAAGTTCTACTCAATAATCGTTTGACTAGTTTTCAAAAACAATTCTTATTTTATTTTGAATAATTACATACAGCCCTTTTTTTTGTTGAATATTGTTTTCACAACACTAAATACGAAGACCTTCTTTCAAAAAGATGGAACTGTGTCAAAGGGCCGTTTTATCCAAATTTAAAATTTTTGAAGGCGTTTTCAAGAAGTAAAAAAAAGCCTTCTGTTGCTCCCCTATGTATATTTACTGGGTGCGCGCCTGTACTGGTATAATGGCTTCTTAGTTATATCTACAAAATGCTTAGAAAATACTTACATAAAACCATGTTGGTTCGCAGCTATTCTATTATTTCTTCTTCAGTTAGAATGTCTGTATAACTGGATAAAATATATTTCAAATATTATCAATACAAATTATCAGAAGTCCATATTAATTTATGTGTCGAAGTTTTTCGTGAGCCTGTCGATAAGTAACTGCGTTCAACAAAAGTCAAGTTCGCATTATGAATAATCAACGCATAAAAACTATTAGTTTTAGTGGAAAATTTTAATGACAAATAATTCATTTTATTTTATACGAAGTTAATATTATGGGCTATTAATATTTTGTTTAATCAATGGCTTATTATTTACTTTTTGTATCCGGGATGTCAATGACACATTTTGCCAACGTGTTTTTTTTATGCAATAGGTACATCGCTAAACCCTATTTACCAAAAAAAAGGTCATCAGTTGAAAATTTAGAAAAGTTTTATCGTAGGGCTAGTCGCTTTTTAGGATTTTGTAGGTATGACCAAAATTATGTATACCGGTATTTTGTCGTCTGTCTGTCTGTCTGTTTGTCTGTCTGTCTGTCTGTCTGTCTGTCTGTCTGTCTGTCTGTCTGTCTGTCTGTCTGTCTGTCTGTCTGTCTGTCTGTCTGTCTGTCTGTCTGTCTGTCTGTCTGTCTGTCTGTCTGTCTGTCTGTCTGTCTGTCTGTCTGTCTGTCTATCTGTCTGTTGGTAAAAATTGTAGCCAAACGGCTAAACCTAGAGAGTTGAAATTTGGTGCTTATACAACTCTTGGAGCCACACATAGGAAAAATACCAAAACATCTAAAAACATATCCCCTTAAAAATATAAACAAATATCTGCTCACCGAAAAAAAATATTTTTTCTTAATTTCTGAGTAGGGCATCAAATGAAAACCCTTAGTACGTGGATTAACGATCAAAATTTTTTGCAAAATAAATTATTTTGATGCGAATTTTACCAAAATTGTGCAAAAAAAAATTGTATCACACCATGTAGCCCAGATGGTTCAAACTGAAAAAAAAAATGCACATTTGTGTAAACCGGAATAGTACAACAGGAATTTTTGATCAGATTATGTTTTCAACGCATTTTTTGTATTTTTTTGTTGACAATGTAAATATTTAATACGTTATGTAACACAGTAAACCAGTACGCTTTAATGGTGTAATGGTTAGGCTTCTCGCTTTCTAAGTTCCAAACCAAGGTTCGCTTCCGATCTGGAGACAATTTTATTTTTCTTTTTTTTGCGTTTTTATTTTGTTTAAATTATTTTTTCAAAATTCTAGTTATATTTTGGCAAATGCATTTAATTTTTAAAAGCGAAAATTTAATAACCAGTGGCAATTGTTGAAATTATAATTTAATTTTATGTTTCAATATATACGAAATCAGAGGAGCGGAGCTTAAGACTTATAACAACCAATGGTGCAATTTACAAAATCTTATTGAATCTTGCTATATAAAAAAAAATACTGCACATATTTAGAAACCTAAATAATGGTATTAGGCACTCGAAATTTTAAATTTTAACATAAAATTTGTTTTGGCATCCCAAATAATCATCATTCACTTACTAAATACCCGCGAAACCTTGAAAGGTGTGAAAATTCACACTTCACATCAATTTTTTTTACATTCGTCACTTTAAAACACTAGTAACTAAAAGTGACACATTTCAAAACCAAGAAAAAACCAATGGTAATGTTAGTTTTTCATATCTGTTGTAAATACTTGTTCGTAAGTAAACGAAGATAGGTATTTTAAATAATGAAAGAAAGAAACAGAGCCATGCAAAAACTTAATAATTCTATTGAGAAAGTCAAACAAGTGAGTTAAAATATATATATGGTTTGTTTGTTTTTGTTCATAAATACTGAAAGAAGGAAAGAAACATGAAGAGACGAACGGTAAATATAATTCGTTATCCAGGGTTGTTGTAGCTGTACACGGTGGGTAACGGTGGGTATAGGTGGTGGGTAGGTGGGTAGGTGGGTATTGCCACGCTCTGAGATCCACTGTTGATACAGCCAGTTTAAACAGTCTTGATTTAGGGCCCTCACCAGCGCTCTAGCACAACTTAATCGCTTCATTCAGACAACATTTATCAAACGCTATTTTTAGTATCACATGTATCCACTAAAAACAAATAATATTATACATTTTATTAAATGCAAGGAGTTGTTTGCAAACGACAAGTTGCCTTCACAGATCTAATATTAGTAGACTATATGCTATCTTAGGCTGACCATTTTCTTGAGAAGGCAATGCGGGACGGTCCAGGGTGAGGACCTTTTTCTTTTTTTTGCTCGTCACTTGTATTTTGGGAGGTGAGAACCTTGTTTTTATTTGCTAAGGGCGCCAAAACACGGCTCTGCGTACATGAGAGGAAAGGAGTACAAAAGATAAATTACACTGATAACTACATATACCACGAGCTCAAAAAGAAATAACATAAGGGTTGGCTATTGGAAAAATAAAATAATGTCTACTGCAGGCTTTATATAACAATATAAACTTATGACAACAACAAAAGTCATGACAGTTAATTAATTCGTATAATGTAAATATACACATTTTAATATCAAAATTCAAAAATTATCATTATCAAACTATAGGAAAAGTAGAGCACTGACAGTTAAATTGATGTAAAGTTAGTTAGAATTAAAAATGCGGGACATTTTGCGGGACAAATATCAAAATGCGGGACATTTTGCGGGCAAGTAACAATGCGGGACTGTCCCGCAAAATGCGGGACGAATGGTCACCTTATGCTATCTACTTTTTTACCGACCGTCAACATATACCATGAGTTCAAAAAGAAATTACATAAGGGTTGGCTGTGGAAAAATAAAATAATGTCTACTGCAAGATTTATATAACAATTGACTCCTAAACGTTAGTCAACAGCCTTTGTAATCATTAAAATTGAAAATTATTTTTTATTTTTATTTTTTAATTACATTGTTTTATTGGCCATTAGTCTATAAAACAATAGATTAGTCAGCTAAATACAAATTTATACATTATATACAATTTAAGAATGAGATTATACGGATTGCGGACAGCAACGAAAACCAATCAAATCAACTGACAAGTTTCGAATAAAATTTATTCTTCATCGGAGCTACAATAGAATTATACATGCATAGTATAAATAGTGGAGACAACAGTAGTATAGTAGTGTAACAATAATAAATTTATTATAACTAATATTTACAGAGATATTATTTATCATGACCATGGAAATGTTACATATAAATATAAAAAAATAAATAAAAAAAAATTCGAAAAATGTTGTAAAATTTTTCGTTTTAACAAAAAATGTCTCAAATAAAAGTTATTAGTTATTTCTTTCATAGCAACTTTTGTTAAATAATTTTTCCGAAATATTTTTGTGTTGTTAAATATTCGCGAAAATCTTAAAATCGACACGAGTAAACTCCCATTTCTAGTCAACCGATTTTTACCAAAAGTTGATCAACTCGTGCCATTAATGTCAAAAGCTTATATATGACGTTTCATAAAAATCTTTTAGCCGAATTTGCTCTGCACGTGTACACAGACAGACGGACAGACAGACAGATAGACGGACGGACGGACAGACAGACCGACAGACATCATGCTAAAAATAGTCAAATCGTTATGCAGGGACCTCAATTCGTGGAGATCCATGGAAATCTCGAAATGTTAAAATATCTCCCTTATATATGTTGGCGGTCAGTAAAAATAAATGTATTATTAAACAAAATTATTGTATATGTACTTTACACCTATATAATATCTTGGTATTAAAAAATGACTGAAAAATGAACAAAAATCACAGATAATGGACAAAAGATCATAAAAAATTCCAAAAATAATAATTTATAAACTTTTCGCGAAACAGTAAAATTTTGTTAAGAATCACCAGTAGTCCGCAGACCACCGATTGAGAAACACTGGCATAGAGCATACTGTGTCTATTTCTATGACGTCAATGGTAACATTCGCCATCTTTAAAGACGCCAAACAGGTTCTCAGATTTTGTCTAAAGATTGTATTCTATTCTATATTCTTTACTCGTTTGACCAAACTGTCACCTTTCACCTCATTGATTAGACTGCCATGTTATACAGTGTCTGTATTATACCCCCCCCCCCCTCCGGTCACATTGTTCTCTGTATATTATGTGTTCTTGCGTTATATTTAAAAATTATTAGATGTAAAGTCTGTTGATTAGCAGTTAAGGGGCAACTCTTAAGGAACATGTGTTAAAACACTTCATATATTTGAAGTAGAGAGCGAAATTATAGGCTAGTTAACAAGGCTTATATGAGCGCCTCACGCAGGGCTTATTACCTCGTGTAGCTCCCCCCCCCCCCCCGGCAGCCCGGTTCAACAGACCGTTATACCTACCGCCATCACTACATCCATAAATAATATTACAAATTCATTATCTTTTCATTTTTTGTTATTTTTTTATTAAAATGACGTCTTCTAAATGACACATTTCAAATGACAAGCACTTACTTTTTTTAATATAAAATTTATGATTCATAATTTTGAGTTGAATATTTTTAGTGTCGAACAAGAAGAATGAAGGGGAGCACTCAGTCAAGGGGTAAGCAAAATTTTACTGATTACGGACAATCTGGCTGTTAACATTTTTTTAAATAATAACAACACACATTTAAAATTACTCGTTTTTAGGGTTTTGTAGGTATGACCAAAAAACCCTGTTCGGTAAAAATTATAGCCAAACGGCTAAACCTAGAGAATTGAAATTTGGCATGCTTATACAACTCTTGGACCCGCACATAGGAAAAATACTAAAACATCTGAAAACCATATCCCCCTAAAAATATAAACAAATATCTGCTCATCGAAAAAAAATATATATATTTTTTTAATTCTGAGTAGGGTATCAAATGAAAGCCCTTAAGTACGTGGATTAACGATCAAAATATTATTTTTGCAAAATAAATTATTTTGAAGCGATTTTTGTCAAAATTGTGCAAAAAAAATTTTGTCCCACACCCTGTAGCCCAGACGGTTTAAACTAAAAATCTGAAAAAATTCTGAGCAATGTACGTTGGTGTGAACCGGAATAGTACAATATTAATTTTTTATCAGAATATGTTTTCCGAAAATAACGCATTTTTTAGTGTTTTTTGTTGACGTAAATATTGATGTAAATATTTAATATCTTATGTAAGACAGTAAACCAGTATGTCTTCATGGTGTAGTGGTTAGACATCTCGCTTCCTTAGTTGCAAACTACGCTTCGCTACCTGTCAAAATTTTATTTCTTCTGTTTTTTTTTGCATTTTTATTTTGTTTAAATTATTTTATCAAAACTCTAGTTATATTTTGGTAAATGTTGCATTTAATTTTTAAAAGCGTAAATTTAATAACCAGTGGGAAGTGTTGAAATTATAATTTAATTCTATGTTTGAATGTATACGAAATCAAAGGGGCGGAACTTATGACTTAAAACAACCAATGGAAGCCATAGGAGCAATTTTTAAAACATTAATGAACCTTGCTATTATTTTTTTTTTAAATTTATTATTCGTCTTTTATTATTTTTTTTATATATTATTTATTAAGTATTATTTATTATAATCAATTACATTTTATTTTTGTTCAGTTTAAAACTGTTATGTAAAAGATTACTTACAAGTTAAATCAAATAATTACTACTATTATTATTAATTTTCGGATTATTTTTAAAGCCCCGTTACCATTTGTTCTTTAAATTAAAACTTTAGTACTTTAAAGTTGACTATAATTTTAACATGTTTTTATCCTCTATAATATTTTCTACATTAAAAAAAGATATATATTCTAATAATAATTTTTCTCGTGATTTCACGAGAATTCTCGATAAATATGTCTAATTTTTTATTTTTCGAAAACTTAAAACTGTCTAGATATCAGAAACATTAGTTGGCCAATTTCATTTACTAGACAGATAATAGTTTATTCATGCCTTTCGGCCTTGAATTTATACATTAATTTTCCCAAAATACTATTAGTGTGATATCACATTCAATAATAATATAATAGATATTATCTACTAAATCCTATATCATTTACTAAATACATACAAAACTCTGAAATGTGTAAAAATTCACACTTATTTTTTTCAGTGTCAAAGTTGTGTGTGTTTTTCATTTGCATTCACATCAATCTCCCCACTCAAAAATGTTCAAAAAACAGCAACCACATTTCTAAGCCAGACGATTGCACTCAGTACTATAACTGCAGCAGTGGGAGTCCAGAAATATCAACTTGCCCAGTGAACCAGATGTGGAACTGCGCCAGAAACGAATGCACCAACACAATCTACTCCCCGTGTTGTGTACTGGACCCAGAAATAAACAACTACAACGACAGTAGTTTCTGCCTAGTCAACGGGTTAATTTTGCCCGACGATTTAAATTGTGGAAGATATTTTCAATGTCAAAATAATTTAATGGTAGATATGAATTGTGGAAATGATGAAATTTTTGATTCTGAAAACCTTAAATGTGTAAAAGGGGATCATAGTATTTGTAAGAAAATTATTATTGAAAAGAAAAAAAATATAGAATATTTTAGAGAAGCAGAAAAAGAAAATAAGTACAATCAAACTGGTTTTTCTAATTTTTCATTGTTGGAAGATAATTCAGACTGAATATTAAGAAGGTAATGTACTGTCTGGCTAAATTAAACTGGCCGGCTGCGCAGTAGCGAAAAAAAGTAGACAAGAATTAAATTATATAACTGTATAACATATATCTATATAAGAATAAAATACTATATATATTGGTTTTTATTTGTGTCTTAGCTAACACTGCCCAACAGACATTTTGGTGCCTGTTTTTAACTGTCTCTAGGTAATTTTTGGGCACAGAATCCAAAATACCCGTCAGATTTGGTCTATCAGATCTAGTTTTTGAGATACGCTATATTGGCCTCTTATACAATAAAATATCTTATTTCTTAACTTGTGTATTTTTCACGTTATTACTGTTACTATTTGCTCCAACTGCCAGTTACAAACACAAAAGAGACAAAGGTATTTATTTCATAAAGTAGATAAATATACATTCAACACTTATCACTTAAAAATGTTCTTTTGTACGACTTTCTAGCATGGAATTTACCAGAACAGTCTTTCTGAAGACTCCAACAGTAGTAGGCCATCAAGTGGCTATCTTATCTTCCTTGATATCTATCTTCCATAGTTTTATGTCCTGATGGAATCTTTCCCCGGTTCTTCACTAAAATCACCTAGGTTTTCTGGTCAGTAGTCATAATACAACCGCGAATATTAAAGTTGGAAAGCATATTTTCCACTAATTCTCTGCCTTATAATTTCCAAGAAAATTTTGTACTACTTGAATAAATGAACACCAATAATTAGATTCAATCTCGTTCATTGATGCGGTTGGATTGTGGATCTTCAGTAGGTTGCCTTATCTGAGGACCATCAAATATTCTGGCTTTCAGTTTTTCAGAGTTAATCCCAGGAAATTTACGTTTCAAGTAGCCTACACAAAGTCCATCTCGAAAAGCCTTAAAAAATTGCTACATAAGCCCAAACTTGATATGCAAGGGTGGAAATATAATTTTTTCTCTCGCAACCTTGCAGTTTTGTTTTTCTTGAATTATGACATTTTTTAATGGAAATCACCCAATTTCTGTTAACCCAGTGCTGATCCTTAGCTCTGCTGTCATAAGACATAAAAAACAAGGGTATTTTGTATATCCACTTTGCTGTCCAAGGAGGATGTTTAACGTTTTTAGATAAAAAACTAAAATCAATTAGTGTGTATCTCAAAAACTAGAGCTGCTACGAAAAAGAGTCAGGTATTTTTGAAATCAGCATATCAAAATAATCCAAAATCAATTCTTACTTTTCCGGCACCAAGATAAAAAAAATATTTTGTTGGGCAGTGTAATGTATCCAATTTTTATCAGTCCGCGGGGGCAAAAAGGTTGAAGAACACTGGTCTAGAGTGTTCGCGAAAGTCGTCCGTAACCCCCACCTGCCAGGTTAAGGGAAAAAAATGTACGCTGTTAACTGTAGAGTCCCTATGCTCCACGGGGGAGTGACAGTTATGCAACTCTGTAATGTATAAGAACTCACACTTCTCGGTGTTTTTAGGGTTTTGTAGGTATGACCAAAAAACCCTTATACCGTCATTTTGTCGTCTGTCTGTCTGTCTACTAAACAGCTAAAAAACATACCCCCCTAAAAATATAAACAAATATGTGCTCATCGAAACCAAAAATTTTTTTTTTTTAATTTTGAGTAGGGTATCAACTGGAAGCCCTTAGTACGTGGATTAACGATCAAATTTTTATTTTTGCAAAATAAATTATTTTGATGCGATTTTTGCCAACATTGTCCAAAAAAAAATTTATCCCACACCCTGTAGCCCAGATGGTTTAAACTAAAAATCTAAAAAAATTCTAAGTAATGTATATTGGTGTGAACCGAAATAGTACAACAGGAATTTTTGATCAGATTATGTTTTCGGAAAATAACGCATTTTTTGTGGTTTTTGGTTCACAAAGTACAAAAGTTATACCAATGTAAGACAATCACATGCAAGGCGTGCGATAGCGTAATGGGTTAGAGCACTGGTGTCGTAAGCTAAACTGCGTTGCAACGAAGGGTTTCGAGTTCGAGTACGGAGTGAATTTTATTTTTTCTGTTTTTTTTTTGTTGAAATTATTTTGTCAAAATTCTAGTTATATTTTGACAAATGTTGTATTTACGTTTTAAGAGCGTAAATTTAATAACCAGTCTTATTATATGATTAACAGACGATAAATTATTTTAAAAATATCGTTCATTTTGCCGTGATTACTACAAAGTAAAATTTGTCCTACACACTCAGCATACCGCCTTCACTTATTATATACCTGCGAAACCCTGAAATGTGTGAATATTCACACTTCACATCAATTATTTTAAGGTGTTATAATTTTGCATTAAAGTCAAGGATATAGCATAACATGCTCCTGCGCTATTAATAAAGCGAAATCCTTGAGAATGGCATATAAAACTTTAATCAGTATTATAAAAAGAAACATTTTTATGCCATAATTTAATATGATATTTATAACGGAGGTTTTAAATTAATGGTAGGTTTTTACGCGAGAACACGGCTTGAACGGCTGCCCGATAATATTTATAGCAAAAAACAATTGCTAAATGTTAACGTTAATTATTTATTTTTAACTGCAAACTTCCAAGTATCTTATCGCGGAAAAAACGGATTAATTATTAAAATGTGTTGTAGGTATTTCTAACTCCTAATAAATATACTAATTAATTAGTTGGGGAATCATTTTCATTTACGGTTTTTAAGGTACGATGATTTCCATTTAAGCTTCTTAAATTTTTTTATAAACATTGGAACTTGCCCTACAGACGCATTTTTTGTAAAAACATATTTTTGAAAATTCTTTTTCGTTCTATAATCTAGGTATTAAGAGATTTTATTTAATACCTTGCATTATGATTTTTTTTACTTGCCCGACCTTAATATATAAGGGGCAAGTATTGTAATCGCGAAAATTTTCGATGTCGAGATTTTGACGGATGACCACGTTTCATGGTCCAGGGAATCCAAAAAACCTATTTTCGAAGTGCTGTCCGTATGTGTGTGTGTGTGTGTGTGTGTGTGTCGGTCTGTCTGTCTGTGTGTATACACGATAACTCAAAAACGGTTTAACTTAAAGAGTTCGTTCTGGTACTAAAAAATTTTCCTATTAAATAGGAAGAACCCTATTGTTTTTTATGAAAATCGGTTGACTAGAAATGGGAGTTTACTCGTGTCGATTTTAAGATTTTTGCGAATATTTAGCAACAGCAAAATATTTCGAAAAAATTTATTGAACAAAAGTTACTATAAATGCAATAACTAATAACTTTTATTTGAGACGTTTTTTGATAAAACGAAAAATTTCGAAAATTTTTTGTAAAATTATTTAAAATTTTTCCAAGTCTCAATGTTTTCATGTAACTATATGTAACGTTTCCATGGTCATGATAATTAATTCGTAACTTGTAAAGCAAGCCTTGGACAAAAATTTGTATAAAACATAATTTGATGTATTTTTGAAGATTTATCTAAATATGTAATATTTTTTTTTTTAATTTACATTTTTTTTTAAATATATTTTTTATGGGAGGGCAAGTCTAGCGGAGGTTTCCCTTCGCCACTGGTTTTTTAATTTCATATTAAAAAATAATCTGATCAAATATTACAAGTGAATTATTTTGGATCAATGTGCATTATTCTGATTTTTTCATTTTTTAGGATTTTGTAGGTATGACCAAAAAACCCTTATACCGTCATTTTGTCGTCTGTCTGTCTGTTTGTTCAGTAAAAATTGTAGCCAAACGGCTAAACCTAGAGAAATTTGGCATTTCATAATAAGATCTATTTTGACTAATATTTGACAAAGAAATGTTTGTATGAGTTAAACTTGTTATAATTTGTAACTTTTTTAATTCTTTTTACTACTATTTTTATTCATTTTGTTTTTTATTCTATATTCTAATTAAAATGTCCATCTCTATAAAAATGCGCAAGACCATTTTTAGGGTTTTTTAGGTATGACCAAAAAACTCTTATACCGTCACTTTGTCGTCTGTCTGTCTGTATCTGTTCGGTAAAAATTGTATCCAAACGGCTAAACCTAGAGAGTTGAAATTTGGCATGCTTATACAACTCTTTGACCGGCACATAGGAAAAATACTAAAACATCTAAAAAACATATCCCCCTAAAAATATAAACAAATATCTACTCATCGAAAAAAAAGTATTTTTTTAAAATTCTGTGTAAGGTATCAAATGAAAGGCCGTAGTACGTGGATTAACGATCAAAATTTTATTTTTGCAAAATATATTATTTTGACGCGATTTTTGCCAAAATTGTGCAGAAATTTTTTTTTAACCTGTAGCCCAGATAGTTTAAACTAAAAATCTGAAAAAATTCTAAGTAATGTACATTGGTGTGAACCGGAATAGTACAACAGGAATTTTTGATCAGATTATGTTTTCAAAAAATAACGCATTTTTGTGTTTTTAACTAAAATATGTTAAATATTTAATTCGCAATGTAACACAGTAAATAAGTAAGCGCCCGTAGCGTAGTGCGTAGTGTCCTCGCCTTCTAATTTGCAAAATACAGTTCAATTCCTGTCAATTTTTTTTTATATTTTTTTTTGCATTTTTATTTTGTATAAATTATTTTGTCAAAATTCTTGTTATATTTTGGTAAATGTTGCATTTAATTTTTAAAAGCGTAAATTTAATAACCAGTGGGAAGTTTTGAAATTATAATTTAATTCTATGTTTGAATGTATACGAAATCAGAGGAGTGGAGTTTATGATTTAAGCAACCAATGGAAGCCATAGGCGCAATTTTCAAAATCTTAATGAACCTTGCTTTATAGAAAAAAATACTGCATATATTTAGAAACCTAAATAATGGTATTAGGCATTCGAATTAAAATTAACAAAACAAATATTTTAACATAAATTTTGTTTTGGCATCCCAAATAATCATCATTCACTTACTAAATACCTAAAATACATCAATTTTTTAATTTAAATTTTATTGTGACGAAATTTTTGCAAATTTAAATTTAGTTAAAAAAATAAATGAAAGATTGTAAATAGTGACATATACGTATCTGAAATTGAAAAAAATAAAGCCATTTATTTTTATTAATATATTTCTTATTCATTTAATGATTAAATACCTGCGAAACCCTGAAATGTGTGAAAATTCACACTTCACGTCAATTTATAACCTTATGTTCTTTTGGCCCCTCTCTAACTGATTCATCTTTCACCTTCCAAAATACTCAGCTTTTAATGTTTCTCCATGTCATTTTAATTTATTGATTAGATGAGTTACGTCTGTAAGTTGGAATTATAGTTGAAGGTAATGGGATTCGGATCAGTCAGAAAATAAAACAAATTTGTTTTATTTTCTGACTGGTCCGAATCCCATTACCTTCAACTATAATTTTAATTTATGTTAGATTTTGATTTTTACCGACCGCCAACATATATAAGGGAGGTATTGTGATCATACCAATTTTGACGTTTCGAGGTTTCGATGGATCTCCACGAATTGAGGTCCCTACATAACGTTTTGACTATTTTTAGCATGATGTCTGTCGGTCTGTCTGTCCGTCCGTCTGTCTGTCTGTCTGTCCGTCTGTCCGTCCGTCTGTCCGTCTGTCCGTCTGTCCGTCTGTCTGTCCGTCTGTCTGTCCGTCTGCCCGTCTGTCTGTGTACACGTGCAGAGCAAATTCGGCTGAAAGGATTTTTATGAAACTTCATATTTAAACTTCTGCCATCAATAGCACGAGTTGATCAACTTTTGGTAAAAATCGGAATGGGAATTTACTCGTGTCGATTTTAAGATTTTTGCGAATATTTCATAACAGAAAAATATCTCGAAAAAATTTATTAAACAAAAGTTGCTATAAAAGCAATAACTAATAACTTTTATTTGAGACGTTTTTTAATAAAACGAAAAATTTCGAACAATTTCTGTAAAATTTTAACTTTTTTCCAAGTCTCAATTTTTTCATATTTATATGTAACGTTTCCATGGTCATGATAAATAATATCTCTGTTAGAAAATATTAGGTTATTTCTACTCTGCTGCTAGAATGTAATTTATATAAGTACTTTACGATGGCGGTCGGTCTTGTGGTGGCCACAGCTGATTTTTTATATCTGTAATATGAAAAATAGCATATGAATTAATTGTATTAATTATTCTGTCAGTGTGTTCCGATGGCGTGAATAGCCCTAGATGCTACCTATTAAACCTCCCTTATCTCATTATTATGCCTTTATGAATTTTCTTTCCTCGCTCCATATTTACTAGAATATTACTGAACAAGAAATTACGTACGTATGTAATTTAGAAACGTATAGTTTAGTTTGGAGTTTGAAAGTTCGTAGCACTTACGCCTGATGCCCCCCCCCTTCTCCACCACCACCACCACGAGAGGCAAGGGCGTCCTCTTCCACTTCCATTACATGAACCCACTACTCTTTTACATTATTTCATCGAGGATACATTTCAGCCAGAAAATTACATGTTATACCCAACTATTTTACAAGTATTTTAAATATATTAACTGATATTTACATGATGTGCCGGAATATTTTACTGCAAAATTTTGCATTGAAGAAAGTTATTGCATTAATAAATAAAAATTGATGTGAAGTGTGAATTTTCACACTTTTCGGGGTTTCGCAGGTATTTAGTAAGTGAATGATGATTATTTGGGATACCAAAACAAATTTTATGTTAAAATATTTTTTTTTGTTAATTTTAATTCGAATGCTTAATACCATTATTTAAGTTTCTAAATATGTGCAGAATATTTTTTTTTTTTATATATATAGCAAGGTTCATTGTGAATATAGCAAGTGTGAATTTTCACACTTTTCAGGGTTTGTAGGTATTTAATAAGAGTAAGAAGCCAACAGAATACTGGATGTCTAGGAATATTGTTCTATAGTCACATCAAAACAGTTTTTTGATAATCACTTTTCTTCTATATTTGACAAAATCCCAGCGTTTTTTCCGCATTTGCTTCGTATTCAAGTCTTCATTAGATTAATAAGAAAAATATTGATAAATGGCTTCATTTTTTTCAATTTCAGGAACGTATTTCTTACTATTAACAATGTGTTATTTGTTTTATAAGTATTTTATTGCTACAAATGATTTATTCCTGATACTTTAAAAACAAATATCTAATGTAATTCAAAAAAATAGATTAATTCACAGCATATAATAGTATAATAAAATGTTAGATATGAACTGAACTCCTAACTGAACTGAAGTGTAGAGTGTAGTGTGGTGTGGTGTGTGTAACTCGGTTCGCAACTATTTAAAAATATATATGTATATATTTTTTTCATATTTTTAATTTAAAAAAATAGACTTACTATCTATACAACCAACTATAAATACAAAAAAATCCATAACATTATTAGCCATAATTTAACCATGAGTTACAAAAATAAATAATTGTGTCAGCAACACAAAAACTGCCATATTTTTTAAAAACACAATCTGATCCAAAACTCCTCTCGTACGTTTTCAGCTCAGATCAATATACATTACCTAAATTTTTTTCAGGTTTTTAGTTTAACCCTTATTGGTAAAAGGGAGCTGGACAAGAACTTTTTTAGCACATTTTTAGCTAAAATAAAGAATTAAAAAAAAAACTATCTATCGTTCCTTAATCTACGTTTTAAGAGATTTCTTTTGATACCACACAATAAATTTTAAAAAATATTTATTTTTTTATTAAATACATAATTCTTTATATTTATTACGGGATATTTTTTTTTGAACTCTCGGTATTTTTCCTATATATGGGTCAAAAAGTTGTATAAGAATATCAAATTTTAACGTTCTATGTTAAACCGTTTGGCTACAATTTCTATCGTACAGACAAACAGACACATGAGTGACACTATAAGGGATTTTCGGTGGTCATACCTACAAAACCAGAAAAATTGACTTTTCGTGTTAATTATTTACACTTCTTTTTTGGTTAAATTTAGTGTAAAGTTTACACTTACATACTGGTTAAATTATAGTGTTTGAATAGCATATTATTATACGCGTTTTATAAGACGATATATTGTCACACGAGTGGTTTGCTCCAAAGAAACAAGTGTGACAATACGTCGCATAAAACGAGCATAATATTTTTTATGCATCACTTATTTTATAGAAATTTTAAAATTTCAACAAGTAAATATGGATTATTGTGTATAGTTTATTTTAAGTTTGTTTCCTTTGCGATTAAGCTAGTCTAATTCGTTTTCCTTTCCAATTACCGTAATGTAACAAAATTCTCCGACAATAGCATCAGAGTGAACCAACGTAACCGTTCCAATAAACCCATTGGAGTGTATCCTTTACAGGGCTTAGCGCACAAGTGAATGCATATGAATTAAAAAGCTCTCCGGGAGCGATCTAATTGAAGGGAGGCGGTGTTCTGAGAGGGACAGGGGGGTCTCAGGGCTGATCAAGGGAGGTATGCATGCAAATAAGAAGATAAGCTAATCCTGTTTTCAAGTCAACGAAATCAAATGGGCAGAGTGTTCGCCTCGAGGCATTTCCTCAAGACTCAGCACGATAATCGATAAGTCTTATTAATTCTGTTATAATCACTCAGCGGAGGCTCGCTTATTGATGGAATATTCAAACCTTTTACAATTATTCAACCAAATCTTATTAACTCATGTATTTCTTTAATTTCGGACGAATCGCAGTATTCACAGCAAAAAATTCATGTGTAAAAGTTCGTTCTCAGTTTGGTTAAAATTTTCATTTTAAAAAAAGTAATTGACAGGGGAGTCCGAAAATTTGCTACAAGATTTAGTGAACATTTGAAAGCCATCCAAAATAAAAAAGTAGAACAGTCCAACATAGCAGAAGATATGATCTCCAATAATCATAACCTTTCCGTCAATGACTTCAAAATCCTACACATACACAATAAAAGCCTTAAACTGAACCTTTTAGAATACCGAGAAATTCACAAAAATATTAACTCTGGAATTCCCTTAATGAATGACCAGATTGACGTTTACAACTCACCCCTAATAAATCGGTAACTACTTTTTTCCCTTTTTTCCCTTATCTGCTAATATGGTTTACACTTGTATTCCCTACCATAATATTTGTTCCCACTGAATGTATTTGTTAAAAAATAAGTTTAGTTTATAATTTGAACTCCTGTAGATGGCGTCACTTCCGAAATACGTATAGAGTATATTAAACTTATATTTGTGAAACTTACCGAGTGCTTTATTTATTAATTTTATTAAAAAAAGTGTAAAAAAATAAGTGTAAATAATTAACATGAAAATCGAGGGGCTTCATGGTACACTAAACGTTCATTTTTATAGTTTTTTAGGTATAACCACCAAAAAACCCTTATAACGTCACTCATGTGTCTGTCTGTCTGTACAGTAGAAATTCTGGCCAAACGGCTTAACATAGAAAGTTGAAATTTGATAAGCTTATACAACTTTTTGACCCATATATAGGAAAAATACTGAGAGTTCAAAAAATCCCATCCCGAGATAAATATAAACAATTATGTACTTAAAAAATAAATATTTTTTAAAATTTATTGTTTGGTATCAAAAGAAATCTCTTAAGACGTAGGTTAAGGAGCGATATATAGTTATTTGAAATTATTTTTTTAAACAAGATTTTAGCTAAAAATGTGCTAAAAAAGTTATTGTCCCGTTCTCTTTTATCAAAAAGGGTTAAACCAAAAACCTGAAAAAAAATTAGGTGATGTATATTGATTTGAGCTGGAAACGTACGAGAGGAAGTTTTGTGTTTATAAAAAATAAGGTAGTTTTTGTGTTTCTGACACAATTATTTATTTTTTTTTAATTCATGGTTAAATTATGGCTAATAATGTTATGGATTTTTTTGTATTTATAGTTGGTTGTATAGATAGTAAGTCTATTTTTTTAAATTAAAAATATGAAAAAAATATATACATATATATTTTTAAATAGTTGCGAACCGAGTTACACACACCACACCACACTACACTCTACACTTCAGTTCAGTTAGGAGTTCAGTTCATATCTAATATTTTATTATACTATTATATGCTGTGAATTAATCTATTTTTTTGAATTACATTAGATATTTGTTTTTAAAGTATCAGTTAATAGTGAGAAATACGTTCCTGAAATTGAAAAAATTAAGCCATTTATTAATATATTTCTTATTAATCTAATGAAGACTTGAATACGAAGCAAATGCAGAAAAAACGCTGGGATTTTTGTCAAATTACGAAGAAAAGTGATTATCAAAAATCTGTTGATTTTGATGTGATTATAGAACAAATATTCCTAGACATCCAGTATTCTGTTGGTTTCTTACTCTTATTAAATACCTACAAACCCTGAAATGTGTGAAAATTCACACTTTACATAAATTTGTTTAGTATACCATGAAGTCTCTATAGCACTATCTTTTTATCGACCGCCAACACATATAAGGGAGGTATTGTGATCATACCGATTTTGACATGAGATTTCGATGGATCTCCACGAATTGAGCTCCCTACATAACGTTATGACTATTTTTAGCATGATGTTGTTGGTCTGTCTGTCTGTCTGTTTGTCTGTCGGTCTGTCTCTCGGTCCGTGTACACGTGCAGAGCAAATTCGCCTAGAAGAATTTTTATGAAACTTCATATTTAAGCTTTTGACATCAACGGCACGAGTTGACCAATTTTTGGTAAAAATCGGTTAACTAGAAACGGTTTTACGAGTTTACTCGTGTTAGTTTTAAAATTTTTGCGAATATTTCACAACAGAGAAATTTTCGAAAAAAATTATTTAACAAAAGCTATTTATAGGTTGCGTTTTTAAATAATATGAAAATCGAAATATCTTTAGTATTTATTTAACACTAAGTAATCATTAATATTTTGTTTTAGAATGTATAATGGTGTATTGTTTTGCTCCAAATTGTAACCATTACAGCTACATTCTTAATTGCAATTATTTCGTTTTTTGATATGAAAATGAAAAACAATAATGGATAAAATAAAAACAACATATTGTTCCTTCAAACCATTTAGATATGGCATACACACTTATTGCTATGTTACTTGCCATAATAACGATTATTAACGTAAGTTTTTCAAAATTAACCTGCAAAATAATATTGTTCTGCAAAAATAATGACGTATTAAATTATAATGTATAAAATAAGAATTTTGATAAATAAATATTGACTTGTAGTTTTGATGTGATTCTCTTACTTTGAAAACTTAATTTATATTTCCAAAATACAATTTAACAAACAACAACATGCTAAATTCAAATAAAAGGAATCCAAACGTAAGGCGGCAGCACTGAATCTCATTTTGTGACGTAGTTACTAATATGGTCTATTGTTAATAATTGTATTTCAAATTATTATTTTTGCGAGAGAAACTTATAACCTGTAAGGGTTACACCTACCGTTAAGTGATTCTGTGTTCATCTATTATTTACCTGCAACTATATTGCTCAAATTTTATTTAGTTCCTGCCGGTTAACCTTTCCAGCTGCACGAACTGTTAATAATGAACGTGGAGTAATATCTGTGCGGGGATGTAACGCGGTAACGGTAACAGGGACCGGGCTAGGGCATGTTGCACAGGCCATGTTGCACGGGCCATGGCATGCTGAGGGATCGTTCAACAGTTGCATCGAGCATGTCTGCCGCCCGAAATTCGATAACCTCGTGTTAATTAATAATTAATAACAATATGTACATAACATTTATCTGCTTATAGTTTTTGTTTTCACGTTTTGTCCGAATTTAATGAAAGATAAAACACCATTGTTCCATTCATTCTATGGAAATAATTCAAAATATTTTAATATCATATTTTAAAATACATATTCAAAAATTACAATTAAATATATTCACATTTCAATGTTATTTGCCATACTTTTAATTATAATTATATTTGTATATTCATAGATTACGAGAAAAATTTGTATTTGCATATTTTGTACTTTAATATATAATTATTTGATTTTCAATTATCTTCACGAAGTAGCTGTGGCCACCACAGGAAAAATCTGAAAAAATTCTAAGTAATGTACATTTGTATGAACCGGAATAGTGCAACAGGAATTTTTGACCAGATTATGTTTTCGGAAAATAACGCATTTTTTGTGTTTTTTACTTAACCATGTAAAATATTTAATAACTTATGTAACAAAGTAAACCAGCATGCTTTCATGGTGTAATGGTTAGCGTTCTCACGTTCTAATTTGCAAACTAGGGTTCCGGTCTCCAGGCAATTTTATTTGTTTTTAAATTTATATTTTAATTTTATAGATATTTTGTTTCTTTTTTTTATTGTTTTCAAAGCTTGCTACGTTCAACTTTGTAAAACTTATGTTGATTATTATTTTGTAAATAAATGGTCGCCATTTTGAAATGGTTAAAATAAAAATATGATTTTTTGGTGTCATTGTAAAGCTAATTTAATGTACTTTTAGGAAAAAAATATAAAATTATCGATTCTCTATGCTAGATCAAAAGTTGACATCATTTCCAGTGAAACCGGAAGTGCCTCAGAATTCTTATAGTAACCTTTAGATGGGCCTTTTTGTCTAGTTTAACTTTTGTTTTGAAAAGTTTTTGTATATTTACAAATAAAGGAGATTTTCGGGGTGCCCCGTTTCAAACAAACACCCTGTATATATATATGAAAGAAAAATACTGCACATATTTATAAACCTAAATAATGGTATTAGGCATTCGAATTAATATTAACAAAAAAAATATTTTAACATAAAATTTATTTTGGAATCCCAAATAATCATCATTCACTTATTATATACCTGCGAAACCCTGAAATGTGTGAAAATTCACACTTCACATCAATTTTTTTAATGTGTACATATTTATTTTAGTACACAAATTAACGTTTCAAATTTTATGAGTATTAATATATCTTCCCATTTTTTGTAGCGAGGAATCAATAAAACATTTCAAAAGTAGTACCTTATTAGTTAAGGGTGGCTGCCGCCCTATTGTTAATGCATCCCTTACTCTCTGCATTCTCCTCCCCTGTATTTAACTTACGACGGTTACATAACCCGGCACTTGTCTGCCCAATGCACTATACAAATAATTTGATACACTTCACATCAAGTTTGCGGCAATAAATCAAAACAAATTGAGTTATCAATAATAGTTTTGATTTCAATATATTGAAATAATCAGCCATGTGAATGTAGCCTATTCTACTTTATTATTTATTACAGTATACATTTTATTTATTGCAAAATTATATTTAAAAACAGACATTTAAATAGAAATGCAAATAAATATTTTCTAGAAAAACCTTAAAGGGATTCAATTTTGATGAATTACATTTAAAATCAAGCATTATTTTAAACATTGCATAGGTTGAATTTTTTAGCATTTCCTTACACAAATCAACACAAGCCTTTTCTTCAAGCTTCGGTAAAATTATACAGAATCCATCGGGAACAGATCTTTTTCACAGCTAAATGTTCATGCAAAATCGAATGTATTGAAGTCTGCGATATGCCAAAGGATGCCTCTATCTCACGGTAAGTCACATGCCGATCTTCTTCAATCATTTTACGCACAGCATCGATGTTTTTTTTTGAATCACAACTAATTTTGGTTCATAACTCATGGAGGCACGACCACGAAAAAATTCTGCTAATAAATTGTAAACAGTCTTTTCTGATGGTGCTTCATTTCCAAAAGTTGAACGAAGCGAATCCATGCATTGCTGTTGAGTTAGGCCTTTACTAAAATCGTAAAAAATCATCCAACAAAACCTTCACGAGTAAATCCATTTTTTCACAAAGTTTTTTTTTTTTAACTTTCATTGTCGGTCAATTTATGAGCTGCCACTGATTTCACAATAACAAATGTCAAATTTTACTAATAGAGTAATGACACATTTCAATATTGCCATCTAGTGGTCGTTTGTAAAAACATAAAAGGTAACCCTCGTACTCTCGGATAAGCAGGGTTTAGATCAGTGGTTCCCAACCTTTTATAGCATTCAACGGTTCTTAACCTTAATATAATTAGAAAGAAAATATACTTATTGAAAAATAATTTTTTATTATTATTTTAATAACCTAGATTTTTTTGGACAAGATCCTACAATATCCCATTTCAAACTCTATACAGATGGCAGCACATAACGACTACACTAAATAATTAAAAAATTATCAGTGGCTCTAAAACAATGGTTTCTGGAAGCGAGCTAACCATCTTCTAGTTTAATGACAAAACACTATCTTAGGTTAGGTTAGGTTAGTAAGTGTTTGGTTAGAAGAAGCCGAGCGAAGCGAGCTACCCATCTTCTAGTTTAATGACATAAATAAAAGTTCTGCACAGTCTCACCTGTTTAGAATCTCTGTATATTGAACAAATGACGTGTGTGTGACGCATGCACAGTGTGCAGTGGGTTGTTGTAAATCTACACCGATTTTTTATATAAATTTTATAAATCGTCTCGCATCTCTCAAAATGCTTTTCCGGACCCTTGGGGGTGCTGGCACCCCCGGTTGTGAACCACTGGTTTAGGTCGTTTACATTGAACAACAGACCGTATCTACTTGTTCAGTCCCTTATTGGCAGTAAGTATGTAAATCATTTTCTCCACGACCACTATAGAATATACCAATTCTAAAACCAATTTTGACTACAGAAAGTTAATATTCTAACACAAGAGTTGTAATGTAATTCTAAAGCACTTATCTTCTTATGCATTTCGCGTGTATTTCATTCCATCACTTGTTATGGAATAACTATTCCATACTTGTTGTCTTTTGTTTTTGTAGGGTTACATTAAGATATATGCAACGTTTACATTAAATAAATGCAACATAACTTCCTAACCTAAAACAGTGGCCGATGTGCGGCAAATTAAATTAAAATTAAACAAATAATAAATTAAAAAAATAGTTTAATTAATTGATTAATTTGTTATGTAATATAAATTATGTGTTAAGATAAAATGTTTGTTAAAATAATTATTTGTTATTTTTTTTTCTTTCTGGTGGTCGTGGAGAAAGTAGGGTCTGTGACTCGGTTGGAATGAGAAAATTCGATGCTCGTGGTTCCTCACGCTCGCCTGCGGCTCGCGCTCGGAATGTTCCACTCGCATCGAATTTTCTCATTCCAACCTTGTTACAGAATATACTATTCCTGCTTCATTCTGATTTAATACGTTCAACAGTTAATTTTTGTGGAGCCAATACCTCACAGTTAATAAAAGATTGGTGCGTTTGTGAGTCCAAAAGGTTCAACTGCGAGTATCCAAGAAGCGAATAGTTAAACGGAAAGTTTAATACACTTACCTGTACCGTTCCTCATTATCAGTCTGTTCTCGTTTTAAAAATAGCCCTTCAGGAAAATAAACAGAGTTAGGTAGTCGTACCTTGTTTCTGAAACGTCTTTTTCCCTACTTTAAAACAATTGAGTAATATTCTTGTCAACATTGTTTGTTTTGCGAAGCTCGTGTCTTTCTTAGTAACTTGTACATTTGTTTGTCAGCCTTAATTAAATAAAGTCGAGGCAGCTCCTGCTCCAGCTCGGCTACAACTGGGGTGGCAGGAGTCACTCTTCCTCTTCCACACCGACCTCATAACGTCACTACCTAATTACACCCCGTCCACCCCAAATAAAGAATTACACACAATGGCTATTGTTTACGAAATTCATCGTTTATATTTGGCCTTTTTTAAGCTTTTTGTCTCGGGAAATTATGCACCAAAAATATGTATAGTGTAAATATTGTCAAAAGGAGACTGGGAATGCCCTGGAAACGTACCATCGGGTTTGGGTATCAGCTACAGCAGTGGCGCATCCAGGAGTGTAGACCCCCTCTTTAGAAAGAAGAAAATAAAGACACACTAGACTTTATTACCATCGTCCTAATTAAACGTATGTTACGTCAGGGGTATGAAACTCATATACACGGCCTTGAAACGGTTTTAAGTTATATTCCATCCACCGACAGCGCTAAAAGCGTTTTTTTTTTAACCAACATTTTGAGAACACTTCATTATCGGCAATTTGCGGCAATTGTTTTTGACGTTGTAACGATAGGTGACAGTAAATTGTGATTGTGACAGTGATGAATTTTATAAGAAATTTTAAATATTAGCACCACATTTTTTATTTTCAAATGGTGTAGTGTAATTAATAATATTTTAAATGGTAAATGCAAAAGAAATATAAATA
The DNA here is from genome assembly GCA_963971575.1 of Liopterus haemorrhoidalis. NCBI lineage: Eukaryota > Metazoa > Arthropoda > Insecta > Coleoptera > Dytiscidae > Liopterus > Liopterus haemorrhoidalis. The sequence goes on from OZ020613.1 coordinate 70,389,889, forward strand.
GTGTAAGCTAAATTTAATATGTACAATGAAAGTAAATATAAAAGTAAAAAATAAATAATTGTTTATTTATTTCATATGCTTGCTTGCAAATAAAATAATAAAACTTAATGTTTACTGAAGTATTAACCTTTAACAATTGTAATTAATTTTAATTTTAGGAAATTAATTAGGAGAGTTGTAAATAAATTAATCATAATTTTCGGTTCAAGGCAATCTTTAATTTTCTACCAAAATTACATTTTATTTTTCAATTTTGGTAGAAAATTAATGATCGCGCGATTCATAGCAATTTAAAATATAAAAATATATTTGTGTGCACTGCGGGTTGCATACCATCTAATCCTAGTTCATATTACAACCAAGAATGTCGCAACTATCGCTGTCGAAAGCCGTAACGTGGGAGTCCGCTATCTTCCTTGTTTTATAATTTGTGCGTTACGTTACGTAATCCTGAAGCCTTTCTACCTTGCGGTGTAAGGCTGTGGTCGAGTTACTTATTTTCTGGTGTTGTTCTCCATACTTCTTTCCATCGTGTTCTGTCCTTTGTATATTTTCTTATCTCCTCCCACTTTACTCCTCTCTTCGTTGCAGCTTCTTTTGTTTCTTGGTGCCAGGTTTTTCTCGGTCTTCCTGGTCTAACTTTCTTCACTGTTCTTGCTTCATAAACTCATTTTACTATTTTGTCTTCACTCATTCTGTGTATATGTCCCAGCCATCTTAGCTGTCCTTCTTCTAGTATAGTCTCTACTGGTTTTGTGCCTAGTTTTTATATACTTCATTTCTTATTCTGTCCAATTTTGTTTTACCTTCGATTTTCCTCAAAAATTTCATTTCGGAGCTTCTTATTTTAGACCTGTGCGTCTCTGTAGTGGTCCAGGATTCTGAGGCGTCAAAATTGGTACTGTCACTTTTTTAAAGATCTCTACTTTGTTGTTAGTTGGTATTTCTTTTTTAGTTAAGAACGGTGCTTTGATGCTGTTGAACATTCTTCCTTCTGCGCCTACTCTTTCCATAATTTCTTCATCCATTTTTCCATCTTTCGCGAAAACTGTGCCTAGGTATTTGAATTTTGCTACCTCTTCTATTATTTTGTCATCTATTTTTATCTTGTGTTGCATTTTTGTCGTGTTTATTACGATTGTTTTTGTTTTTTGTGTGCTAATTTTCATATTTATTTTCTTCAATTCTTTATTGTATTGGTTCAGGTTGTTTTGTAGTTCGTCCTCGTTCCTTGCTATTATGACCATGTCCTCCGCATAGCAAAGTTCTGCTACTTTCACATTTTCCATTTTCCAGTAGCCCACACAATATTCTTTAATATTTTGTCTCACTTCTTTTATGGCGTCGTCTAGAACCATTGAGAACAGTAGCGGACTGAGTACGCACCCTTGTCTGAGTCCGTTTTCCGTTAATTAAATATAGGTCAAATTATACGGAATCCATCGGAAAAAGATATTTTTTACAGATAAATGTTCATGCAAAATCGAATGTATTGCAGTCTGCGATATACCAAAGGATACCTCTATCTCACGGTAAGTCACATGTCGATCTTCTTCAATCATTTTGCGAACAGCATCGATGTTTTTTTCACAACCTATTTAGGTCGACCTTCACGAGATTCATCACTGACGGACGCATGACCACTACGATATTCTGCAAACCAATAGGGGATAGGCATGATTTTTTAAAAAAAATTTATTATATTCCTCTTGTTGCATATAAACATAAAAAACAGTTTTTATTTATTTATTTTTTTAATTTGAAGGCTTAAAAAAATCATAAATGTATGTAGCGCGCGAAAACGACGTGTGACGTCATACCCTTCTAACTGACACATGACACTACTAGTCTACCCAGCGTACATAGGGTTACATGACGAAATTTCACTGGACAAAATTACACGGGACAAAATTACACAGAAGAAATTACACAGGGAAGAAATTACACAAGGACGAAATTACACATACGAAAATTACACTAAGACAAAATTACACATTTAATTTACTTTAATTTACACATACGAAAATTTTCTTCTGTGTAATTTTGTCCCGTGTAATTTTGTCCAGTGTAATTCTATCCTGACACCCGTACATAGTCTGTTGTGAACTTATTTGTTTGTATAACTTTTATAGGTTATGTAAAGTTAGAGTGATTTTAATTAAAATAAAGTTTAATTCTATAAAAACAATTTATACATGTTTACCGAATTAAATTTTATATTAAAATATATAAAATATGGAAGATCCAGGCCCCAGTACTTCGAAACATAGTCGAAAATATTGTTTAGTACCAATGTGCACAAATAGTTCAATTAGAAATCCAAAAAAATAATTTATATCATTACCTGATGACGAAAAACAACAGAAAAGCTATGAGGCGAAATAAAACCGATATTTCAGAAAAAAGTAAACTTTATGTTTGTGAAGACCATTTTAATGTGAGTACATATATTTTATAAATTATTTTAATAATAAATGCGTGAAAAATTGTTTAAAAACAAATACAAAACTCTCAAACAATACAATATAAACACGTAAACATTATGTTTTATCTGTATCTGTGACGTCAAACCCTTACAGTTTCAGTCGTATCTACTCGGCAACCTTCGCGGCTTGGTCGGCTTATTTCAAATTTACAATATTTTAATTAAAAAATTTGGCTATAATATTAATTAAAATGTGATTTTTTTTGTGTTAGGTGACATAACTAACATTAAAATATCAAAAAAATTTAGTTTTAAGGAAATATAAATTTTATGCGTATCCCCTACTGTAAACAGTCTTTTCTGATGGTGCTTCATTACCAAAAGTTGAACGAAGCGAATCTATGCATTGTTGTTGAGTTAGGCCTTTACTAAAATCGTAAAAAATCATCCAATGAAAACCTGCACGAGTAATATCAATTTTTTTCACAAACTTGTTTTTTTTTAATTTTTCGGTCAATTTGTAAGCTACCACTGATTTCAAAATAACAAATGTAAAATTTTACGAATACAGTAATGACACATATTTTCATCTAGTGGTCGTTTGTAAAAACATAAAAGGTAACCCTTGGTAGTAAATTTTTGTTTAATTTTTTATTTAAGTTGACTTTTATTTTGGTGTCAAAAGTTCAGTGGTCATTTGTAGAGACTTAGCGTGCTCAGAGCTAATTCTTTAGTCCTTCGCCCTTCGTCCTGGCCCTCGGCCTGCCGTCTTTACATAAATCAACCCCTTCATTCGACCCTACACCCTCTGTACCCCTCTACACCCTCTCGCACTCTTAAATAACTCTGATCGTGAACTTGGAAATTTCGATAACCACCTTCTTACTACACAAAAATATTATAAACTTCTACCTATTTGTTTTTATTTACTCCTATAATATAAAAATTAGATGTTTTAGCGTACACACAGCAAAAAATCATAAGTGTAAAAGTTCATTCTATGTTTGGTTAAAATTTTCATTTAAAATAAGTAAAAAGTTCACTATTTTTAACCAAATCAGCGTGTAAATCTTTATTTATTCAGCTAGTGTTATTTTTATGTAATATTACTTTCTCAGTGTTAAAATTAACTCTACTTTAACACTTTATTTTCTAACACTATAATTTAACCAGTATGTAAGTGTAAACTTTACACTAAATTTAACAAAAAAAGAAGGTGTAATTAATTAACAGGAAAAGCGATGGACAATGGTACACTAAAATTTGAACTGTTAGTGTACCATGAAGTCCCTCGCTTTTCGTGTTAATTATTTATACAAGTTTAGTGTAAAATTTATACTTGGTTAATACTGGTTAAATTATAGTGTTAACGTAGTGTTAATTTTAACACTGAAAAAGTAATATTTCATATAAATAACACTATCTGAATAAATAGAAGATTTACAGGATGATTTGGTTAAAAGTAGTGAATTTGTAACTTTTTAGGGTTTTGTAGGTATGACCAAAAAACCCTTATACCATCATTTTGTCGTCTGTCTGTCTGTCTGTCTGTCTGTATGTCTGTCTGTCTGTCTGTCTGTCTGTCTGTCTGTCTGTCTGTCTGTCTGTCTGTCTGTCTGTCTGTCTGTCTGTCTGTCTGTCTGTCTGTCTGTCTGTCTGTCTGTCTGTCTGTCTGTCTGTCTGTCTGTCTGTCTGTCTGTCTGTCTGTCTGTCTGTCTGTCTGTCTGTCTGTCTGTCTGTCTGTCTGCCTGTCTGTCTGCCTGTCTGTCTGTCTGTCTGTCTGTCTGTCTGTCTATCTGTCTGTCTGCCTGTCTGTCTGTCCGTCCGTCCGTCCGTCCGTCCGTCCGTCCGTCCGTCTGTCTGTCTGTCTTTATGTCTGTATGTCTGTCTGTCTGTCTGTATGTCTGTCTGTCTGTCTGTCTGTTCGGTAAAAATTGTAGCCAAACGGCTAAACCTAGAGAGTTGAAATTTGGCCTGCTTATACAACTCTTTGACCCGCACATAGGAAAAATACTAAAACATCTAAAAAACATATCCCCCTAAAAATATAAACAAATATGTGCTCATCGAAAAAAAAATATGTTTTTATAATTCTGAGTACGGTATCAAATGAAAGCCCTTGGTACGTGGATTAACGATCAAATTTTTATTTTTGCAAAATAAATTATTTTGAAGCGATTTTAGCCAAAATTGTGCAAAAATTTTTGTCCCACACCCTGTAGCCCAGATGGTTTAAACTAAAAATCAGAAAAAATTCTAACTAATGTACATTGGTGTGAACCGAAATAGTACAACAGGATTTTTTGATCAGATTATGTTTTTGGAAATAAACGCATGTTTTGTGTTTTTTTGGCTAATAATGTACAGAAGTTATAGCTTTGTAACACGCTACATTAGAAGGTGTGTCCTGGTCTAGTGGTTATGATGCTGGCTTTTCACCCAACTAACTCGATCGTAAGAGATCGAACCCTGCAAGAGACAATATTATTTTTCGTTTTTTTTTTTTTTAATTTTTATATTGTTTAAATAATTTTTTCAAAAATCTAGTTATATTTTGGCAAATGTTGCATTTAATTTTTAAAAGCTTATATTTAATAACCAGTGGAAATTGTTTAAATTATAATTTAATTCTGTTTCAATGTACACGAAATCAGAGGGGCGGAGCTTATAACAACCAATGGAAGCAATAGCGCCATTTTTAAAATTCTTAATAAACCTTGCTATATAAAAAAAAAATACTGCACATATTTAGAAACCTAAATAATGGTATTAGGCGTTCGAATTAAAAATAACAAAAAAAATATTTTAATATAAAATTTGTTTTGGCATCCCAAATAATCATCATTCACTTACTAAATACCTGTAAAACCCTGAAATGTGTGAAAATTCACACTTAACATCAATTTTTTTTTACACAAGTTTAGTGTAAAATTTATACTTGTTAATACTGGTTAAATTATAGTGTTAACGTAGTGTTAATTTTATCACTGAAAAAGTAATATTTCATAAAAATAAAACTATCTGAATAAATGAAGATTTACACGGTGATTTGTGATTAACTATAACTAGTGATTTTTTTTACTTTTTTTAAATAAAAATTTTAATACTCAAATTTTAACCAAACTAAGAATGAATTTTTAAACTTAAGAATTTTTTGCTGTGTACCTATAAATATGGTTGAAACAAAATAATATAATAATAAATTTTAATTTTTGGAAAATAAATAAAGCGTAAGGAATTTACACCACAAATGTCCGTTTGTATTGTGTGATAAAAAGACAAAATGGGTAATTTTTAAAATGAATTTTTATGTACAGAAACAGAAACGGTATTTGTCGTTCCGAACGAAACCAGTATTTTTTCTTCCTGCGGGTATTAGCGACAGTATATTTTTAAAAATTAAAATATTCGAGAAGGGACAAAGCAGGATATAAAATATAATAAAAATGGATTTTATGGTTAAATAATAAATATCCTTAGAGCATTAGCATTTGAATCGATGATTTATTTTTAAAATCATATTAAAATAACCATTATAATAATATATTGATTTTAAGTGCTTCACATTAGATTACCATTCACATGCTATGCCTATATTGATTTATATATTTTATATTAAAACATGGGGACCGTTTTTTGCAAATCTTTATAAAGTGCTCTTATAAAAATCAGCTGTGGCCACCGCAGGACCGACCGCCATCATAAAGTACTTGTATAAAATACATTCTAGCAGGAGAGTAGAAATAACTTGACCTAATATTTTCTAACAGATATTATTTATCAGGGCTTCGAACCGGAACTGAACCGAAAACCGAAAAAAACCGTTATTTTTGCTGGAACGAAAACCGGAACTGAACCGAAAAAAATATCAGTTTATTTCGGTTCAGATAATGGTTATGTGAGTGAATATAAAATACATTTTATAAAAGATTATTTTTTAAACTGATGAGCAGAAAAAAATCGTAATTTTTCTGACAAGCAAAAAATAATTTGCGATTCTATTATTTCAGGGGAGGGGGGAACGCCCAGAACCCCCCCCCTGGCAGCGGCCTTGGTATGATTATTACAAAATAAAGAATAAAATGTTCTTCTAAATTATAGTAGAAAATAAATTTCTAATACAAATAAAATCATTTAAAAATTTATCACTCGGAACTGACCCGAAAACCGAAAAAACCGTTATTTTTGCCAGAACGAAAACCGGAACCGAACTGATATATATATTTTTAATTGAATCGGAATGAAAACCGAAACAAAAAAAATAACGGTTCGAAGCCCTGTAATAAATTTTAAACAACATTTTTAAATGCTGTGCACTGTCGGGGTCCATTTATTGTTTATACATTTGTTGTTAAAATACAGAACTACGCAAAAGCAATTTAGTTCCGCGTAAATGTTTAGAATAGCCTATAATGCTAATACTGGTTAACAGAATTATTATAAATTTAAAAAATTATTTTTAAATTTTTATATTTAAATTGCTGTGCACTGTCGTGGACCATTTATTGTTTATGCAATACAGAACTACGCAAAAAAAATCCACATTCAATTTCTCATTAGCGAAACTAATTAAGAGGATTAATTTCTTTACGTAAGATAATTTTGGTAGACATTACGTCATTAATCCTTCCAAATATTTCTCGTTCACAGTCGTTTATGAAACGTTCAACAAAGTAACAACACATGTTGACCAGTGCATTTTTTGTATAAAATACCCTTAAATTAATAACTACCTTAAGCGCTAGTAGCCATAAATGCTGTGTGTACACATTTTTACCAGTTTTATAAAAAGTAAAATTTGAAAAAGTGCAATAGTGATGAAACAAGTTGAGTGTCTATTGAAGGGTTAAGAAGGGACATCCTATACTGAGTCGACATCCCTTGGGAGCTAATAGCCAAAGGTGCTGCACACCATTTTCTCAAAATTCAAAAAATTTTGTGGATTTTAAATTTTTTGTAAGTATTGTACAGGTAAATTTTATGTTTTTTCGATTGAATATTTTTAATAGCTCTAAGTATGTATGTTCCTTGGGTGCTAATAGCTGAAAATGCTACACACCATTTTCTTAAATTTACAAAAATTCTGTGGATATAAAATTTTTTGTAAGTATTATACAGGTAAATTTTATGTTTTTTCGATTGAATATTTTTAATAGCTCTAAGTATGTATGTTCCTTGGGCGCTAATAGCTGAAAATGCTACACACCATTTTCTTAAATTTACAAAAATTCTGTGGATTTTAAATTTTTTGTAAGTATTGTGAATTTCTGGAATGTTTTTACGTCTCAATATTTTTAACAGCTCTAAGTAAGTTTGTATGTTCTTTGGGCGCTAATAGCCTAAACTGCTGTACACCATTATTTTAAATTTCAAAAAATTCTGTGGATTTTAAGATTTTTGTAAATATTGTGCAGGAAAATGGTTTTGAAAATGTTTTTCGATTCAATATTTTTAATAGCTTTAAGTTTTTATGTTCTTTGTGTGCTAATAGCCAAAGACGCTGCACACTATTTTTACAAATTTCAAAAAATTATGTTGATTTTAATTTTTTTGTAAGTATTGTGTAAGTAAATTTTTGGAATGTTTTTACGTTTCAATATTTTTAACAGCTGTAAGTATGTATGTTCTTTGGGCGCTAATAGCCTAAAGAGCTGAACATCATTTTCAAAAATTCTGTGAATTTTAAATGTTTTGTAAGTATTGTGAAGGTAAATTTTTGGAATGTTTTTTCCATTCAATATTTTTAATAGCGCTAAGTAAGTTTGCATGTTCTTTGGGAGCAACTAGCCAAAGATGCAGCATATCATTTTTTCAAATTAAAAAAAAAAATAAAAAAGTTACTTCTGAATTATAGTAGAAAATATATTTCTAATACAAATAAAAGCATTAAAAATTTATTACTCGGAACTGAACCGAAAACCGAAAAAAACGTCTTTTTGCCGGAACGAAAACCGGACCCGAACTGATATATAATTTTTTAATTGAACCGGAACGAAAACCGAAACGAAAAAAATAACGGTTCGAAGCCCTATTATTTATTATGACTATGAAAACGTTACATATAAGAATGGAAAAAAAAGAGAAACATTTTTCAAAAATTTTCGTTTTATCAAAAAATATCTCAAATAAAAGCTGTTAGTTATTACTTTTATAACAATTTTTGTTAAATAATTTTTTTCGAAATATTTTTCTGTTATGAAATATTCGCAAAACTCTTAAAATCTAATAAAATTTTTACCAAAAGTTGATCAACTCGTGCCATTGATGTCAAAAGCTTAAATATAAAGTTTCATAAAAATCCTTTTAGCCGAATTTGCTCTGCATGTGCACACAGACAGACGGACGGACAGACAGACAGACGGACGGACAGACAGACCGACAGACATCATGCTAAAAATAGTCAAAACGTTATGTAGGGACCTCAATTCATGGAGATCCATCAAAATCTCGAAATGTCAAAATCGGTATGATCACAATACCTCTCTTATATATGTTGGCGGTCGGTAAAAAGATACAAATTCGTGTATTAATTCAATGCAAATGTGTTGTATTTAGAAATATTTCGTTTTTAAGTTTTTTTACCTCTGTCAGGTAATTCCTCTGGTATCGTGGATATAACGAATTTAGATTATGAACTTTTAACTTTTTGAACTCATCATCTGAAAATGTAATGTGCTTTTTTTTGCTTTGTAATTTTCATATGCAAAATAAAAATGTAGTTTTGAAAAACTGTTACGTTGTTTTCTGAAACTACAATTCAAAATGCAGTTTACTTTTTCAGTAAATAACACAAACGAAATTTTTTTGCGCAAAAATTTTGTAAAAACAAACGTACTTGTCCTATTTTGAATGGTTTAACAATTGTTGAAATAACAACATTTCTTTACAGTTCAAATTAAAATATCACTTTTTTAATATTCGGTATTTTAAAATTCTTTAAATTACAATTTTGGGATAATACTGAGTAGTGACTTTTTTGTTTAGAATAAGTTACTCTTTCAGAATTTCCAAAATGATATAGTGTTTCATTTTAAAATATCTATATTAATAAAATTGGAGGCTATATCTGTTTTTTTTTTTTTTTATTTATTTTTTACTTGCCCGACTTTTATATATAAGGGGCAAGTATTGTAATCACCAATTGGTTAATGTATCACGGCGAATGACATTGAATGGGGGTAACAGCGGAATACAGGAGGTATACTTCCTTTTGGAGCTGCACACGTTTGCAATTAAAAGTTTGCGAAGTGGACGTTTGACAACAGATATATTTTTTATATTTCATTATTTTTACTTGCCCGACCTTAATATATAAGGGGCAAGTATTGTAATCGCGAAAATTTTCGATGTCGATATTTTGACTTATGACCACGTTTCATGGTCCAGGGAATCCAAATCACCTATTTTCGAAGTGCCGTCCGTATGTGTGTGTGTGTGTGTGTGTGTGTCTGTGTGTGTGTATACACGATAACTCAAGAACGGTTCAACTTAGAGAATTCGTTCTGGTACTAAAAAATTCTCCTATTAAATGAGAAGAACCCTATTGTTTTTTATGAAGATCGGTTGACTAGAAATGGGAGTTTACTCGTGTCGATTTTAAGATTTTAATATTTAGCAACAAAAAATATTTCGAAAAAATTTATTAAACAAAAGTTACTATAAATGCAATAACTAATAACTTTTATTTGAGACGTTTTTTGATAAAACGAAAAATTTCGAAAAATTTCTGTAAAATTATTTAATTTTTTTTTAAGTCTCAATTTTTTCATACTTATATGTAACGTTTCCATGGTCATGATAATTAATTCGTAACTAGTAAACCAAGCCTTGGACAAAAATTTGTATAGAACATAATTTGATGTATTTTTGAAGATTTATCTAAATATTTTAAATTATTTTTTTTAATATTTTTTTATGGGAGGGCAAGTCTAGCGGAGGTTTTCCTTCGCCACTGGTTTTTTACATGCTAATAAAAATGTTTATTTCTATAAATGCGCAAGATTAAAATAACCAGTGATACATTTTTACCAATATTTTTTATAACGGTAGTGAGATTATTAAGCCAGAAATTAAGTCTCAAGAACGACATAAAAGGCCTAGGGTTGGGATGGGGTCCGCAAAAACAATGTTTTTCAAGAGGGGGTCCGCGGACTACATAAGTTTAAGAACCCCTGATATATAGTATTTTTATTGAGATTGAAAAAAAATCCCATTTTTTTTTCGTTCTCGTTCTTGAACTAAAAACAAAATGTTGTTCTCGATTACATTCCTTAAAAAATTCTAATAATATCATTATTTTGTTTTCGTTGTCGGTCTGTTATCATCCTTGATAAAAATAAAAGATTCGGGAGTTTTCTTAACTCTGACTCCCGATTTATCCAAAAATTTTCGACTCCTTAACTCCCGATTTGCGAGCGTCAAAACTACCTCGAACGCATCCATCCAAATTCTGTGAACTCCTTTGTGTTCGCGATAAAAACCAGGGATGGGGAGTCGACAGAAAAATTATCGACTCCCGACTCTCGACTCCGGAGTCGGTATTTTCGAAAATCGACTCCGACTCCGACTCCCGACTCCTTTCACTGGTAAATTGTAAAGTCTATTCCAAATGTTTAAGCGGAACTAAATGGAATTTTTATTTTCTTAATTTATCACGAGTTCACTTTTTAACTATCAAAGTGGGCTTTTGTTAAACAAAATGATACAAAGCTTCATTCAATCCTTAAAAGCTAGTAGATTTCGATATCTAATTCCGCTTAAACCAAAGAAACAGACTATACTTACATTAAATATCTTGGGTTTGGGTGAGCTGTTTTTATAAAATGTCATTTTCATTTCATCTTGACTATTGAGTCATTTTTAATACAAATTTTCAAATATATTAGTTTTAAAAAAAATTGTTTTGTATTTTATATAAAGTCTGTTCCTTTGGTTTAGGCGGAACTAGATTTTCGGTTAGTCTGATTTTCGGTTAGTCTGTTCCAAACGATTAGGCGGAACTAACCGAAAATCTAGTTCCGCCTAATCGTTTGGAACAGACTATACTTTATTTTTCATAACATGTCACTTTTTTCTTTTGACATATAAATTTTAGCTGCCAACATGAAACATAAAATAATCACAAACCCCGTTACAACTTGAGAAAATAAAAATCCAGTTTAGTTTCGTTTTAACATAATAAACAAAGTATACAGAAAAAGAAAAATTAGATATGACTAAAAATTAATTAAATTTTTAACTAGAAAGCGTGAAGGAAATCGGAATTGAATATTTTTAATTTCATTTTCGTTCATGAACAGAGAAAAAATGTCGTTCCTGTTTCCGTACTTTAAAAAATTCTGGTAGTATGGTATTTTACTTTCGTTTTCGGATTGTTCTCATCCTTGATAAATATGTAATCAAAGAGTCGGGAGTCGATAACTTTTTCCGACTCCCGACTCCGACTCCGATTCCTCCAAAAAGCTTCGACTCCTCGACTCCCGACTCCCGACTCCGACTCCGACTCCCCATGCCTGATAAAAACAGACACAGAGATGATCGACTCCCTTGAGTATAATGCAACCTTTCAACATTATTCTCGAGTTATTTTTGAGTCGTCAGCCATGTGTTGAGAACTGCTTTTATACTGTATTGTAGTTCCATTCGAAATGATAGTACAGAAATGAAGTTCGTGCGTTTTCTTGTTCGAACACATAAAGGACATAATTTCAAAATAAACGAAATCCAATAACAATAAATAAAAAATAATGTAAAAAGCATATTAGTTACATATATATTAGATGTGAAATTTAGATAAAAGTTGTAACAGTCATTATAAATGTACGTGTTGTGGGTGATGGGGATGTGGGGGGGGGACGATGATCGGTGACCGTTCGGTAGGGTACGGGCGACGTGACAAACGCTCACTAAATTGTTTTGTATTCAAGTTTATGGATGGACGCTTTCCCAAACAGTTATTGGCAATAATTAAAGCTGGTCGCCGCCAAGAGGTTTACATTATCGAATAACTTGACCCCACCACAATTAACTAGATATACCTACAACCTACAACCTACAGAGCCGCCCGCACAATATTACACGAATTTCCTTTCAAAAAATATTATACCAGGGTTACCTTTTATGTTTTACAAACGACCACAACATGGCAATATTGAAATGTGTCATTACTATCTTCATAAAATTTGACATTTGTTATTCTGAAATCAGTGGCAGCTTATAAATTGACCGACTAGTTTGTTGACAGTGGAAGTTTGTGAAAAATGGATATTAATCGTGAACGTTTTCATTGGATAATTTTTTATGATTTTAGTAAAAGCCTAACTCAACAACAATGCATAGAATCACTTCGTTCAACTTTTAGTACTGAAGCACCATCAGAAAATATTGATTCCCCACGACCACTATAGAATTTACCAATTCTAGAACCAATTTTGACTACAGAAAGTTAATATTCTAAATAACAATAGTTGGAATGTTATTCTAAAGCACTTATCTTCTTATGCATTTTGCGTGTATTTCATTCCATCACTTGTTATGGAATAACTATTCTATACTTGTTGTCTTTTGTTTTTGTAGGGTTACAGTAAGATATATGCAACGTTTACATTAAATAAATGCAACATAACTTCCTAACCTAAAATAGTGGCCGATGTGCGGCAAATTACATTAAAATTAAACAAATAATAAATAAAAAAATAGTTTAATTAATTGATTAATTTGTTATGTAATATAAATAATTTGTTAAGATAAAATGTTTGTTAAAATAATTATTTGTTAATTTATTTTTCTTTCTGGTGGTCGTGGAGAAAGTAGGGTCTGAGACTCGGTTGGAAGAGAAAATTCGTTGCTCGTGGTTCCTCACGCTCTCCTGCGGCTCGCGCTCGGAATGTCCCACTCGCATCGAATTTTCTCATTCCAACCTTGTTCCAGAATATACTATTACATTTTTTATAAAAAATGGATGTGAAATGTGAATTTTCGCACATTTCAGGGTTTCACAGGTATTTAGTAACTGAATGATGATTATTTGGGATGCCAAAACAAATTTTATGTCAAAATATTTTTTTATGAATTTTAATTCGAATACCTAATACCATTATTTAAGTTACTAAATATGTGCAGTATTTTTTTTTTTTATATAGGTTCCATTGGTTTCTTAAATCATAAGCTCCACCCCTCTGTTTTCGTATACATTCAAACATTGAATTAAATTATAATTTCAACACTTCCCACTGGTTATAAAATTTACACTTTTAATAATTAAATGCGACATTACCAAAATATAACTAGAATTTTGACAAAATAATTTAAACAAAATATAAATGCAAAAAAAAAACAGAAAAAATAAAAATGACAGGAATCGAACAGTAGTTTGCAAATTAAGAAGCGAGGGCACTACGCTACGGGCGCTTAATTATTTACTGTCTTACATAGCGAATTAAATATTTAACATATTTTAGTTAAAAACAAAAAAAATGCGTTATTTTCCGAAATCATAATCTGATCAAAAATTCCTGTTGTACTATTCCGGTTCACACCAATGTACATTATTTAGAATTTTTTCAGATTTTTAGTTTAAACCATCTGGGCTACAGGATGTGGGACAAAAAAATTTTTACACAGTTTTGGCAAAAATCGCGTCATAATAATTTATTTTGCAAAAATAAAATTTTGATCGTTAATCCAGGTACTAAGGGCTTTCATTTGATACCTTGAGAACACCTAGCAATTGACGAGCAAATAATACGGAATTATTTTCTTTTGTAACATAATGTAGAATCATAATGTTCCATGTATGGCGCAAACCCTAAATTATTATTTTAATTATTATTTTTTCATAAAAATAATAATTAATAATTTAAATAATTTTTTTAAATTAATTTTTCTATCAATAAGAACCAATTCCTAATGCCCATGAATTATTTCAGCCAAAAATAAAATGCATGCAGTAAAGGGTTAAATGCGAATATTTTGAAAAGCAATAAAACAGTTTGATCCAAAAAAAAAATTGTTTCTTAGTTTTTAAAAACTAACCAGGTAACCCTCGTACGTGTAGATGAAATTTGGCCTCGTTTAAATTTTCAGATGAAATTTGATGAAACAGAATCACGTGAAAAGAGGTGGTTTTCCTGGATAAGTTCTTCGTTTGAAAAGACTGCGGATTTCAAGTGGCTGGGTATAGTTGGAGTGGATTTTTTGTCCATTAAAATAAAAGGTTATCTTTAATATAGGATTATCTAAGTTCATTTGTAAGGTTCATTGAAATATAGAGTAGAGAATAGTATGGGCTTTGTCTCTACCACCAAACTGAGCATTCATTTAACTCATTTACAAGCAAATTGCGCCATTAATTCTTCAGACCCTTTCAGCCTGCCCGTTTCCACGATTACACTTACCTATATAAATTCCTTCCACACTGCAACCATTCTCTGTTCCGCTCTTCGTCGTTCAATGGCGCGCGATAACACCGGACAAACGGGCACTTACCCCTAATTAGAAATATCGCACATCATTGTCTCACGTCGATATGACGTCTCACTAACTCCCGACCGGATTATTAAATCACCTACACAAAAGATCACTCCACCTACGTTACTTTTAAATGCTAATACATTTTTTACCAAACAAATTAACGTGAAATCATTAACTAAAATTCAGATTTAAGCTTAAGAGGTTGAAAGAAAACATTAAAGATAATGTATATAATTTTTTAGTTCCTGGAGGGTTCGAACCCAAGGATTTCTGAGTGCGCGTCTGAGAACTGTAAATTGGTCTAACTTTACCGCATAGTGTGCCATATATGGCACATTCCAATTTTTATTTTTTATTTTACTTTTATAACTGAATCAGAACGTTACTTCATGAATGTTCATATATGGCACATACACAGCAATGGATCCTGCAGTATCTCAAGTAATGGGCTGCAATAGATTTGAGGATATCAAGCGGAATGTGCATTTCAACGATAACTCTGAATTTATTGAGAAAGGACAACTAGAAGATACGACCTTTTCTTTCAAAAATTCGAGGGCGACTGCTTTTAATCCCTAATGAAGAACACCTAGCAATTGACGAGCAAATAATACGGAATCATTTTCTTTTGTAACATAATATAGAATCATAATGTTCCATGTATGGCACAAACCCTAAATTATTATTTTAATTATTATTTTTTCATAAAAATAATAATTAATATTTTAAATATATTTTTCAAATTATTTTTTCTATCAATAAGAACCAATTTCTAATGCTCATGAATTATTTCAACCAAAAATAAAAATTCATGCAATAAAGGGTTAAATTAGATGCTAAAGAAAATGAAACTAGATTTCCGCCTAACAGATAGTGGGTATGCAACCCGTTATACATACAAGAAATCGTGGTTGTATGCAAAAATAATATATTTCAAATTACCATGAGTTAAAAAAAATTACATAAGGGAAATGGCGGAGCTAGCTCTTAAAATCTAGGGGGGCAGGATTTTTGAGTAAAATTGGGGGGGGGGCAGGAAATATTTGAAATCTATTTTTATCGTTTACATGTAAATACAAAAAATGACCTAAATAAAACAAGGTCCTCACTTTTAAAATACATTTTTTTCCAAGAAATTCTGGAGGGGAACGGGGGGGCAACGGGGGGGAGACAACGGGGGTAGATCATTTGGGGGGGGTGCTCTATCCACCACTGCATAAGGATTGACTATGGAAAAATAAAATATTGTCTACTGCAAGCTTTATACAACAATATAAACTTATGACAACAACAACAGTGATGACAGTTAATTAATTCTAAAGCTTGCAGGAGACATTACTTTTATTTCCCAACCGCCGGTCCGCAAAATTTTTTTTTTTTTTGCTATGCAACCATTCGCCTGATAAGTTACAAACCACTTAATTTTGAGATGAAAATCTTGGTCCTTAATTTGTTAATTGCTTTAGTAATAATTTGTTTCTTTTTTCACTAATGAAATGTGATTTTGATCCCTACATATCGTATTGACTATTTTTAGCATGATGTCTGTCTGTCTATTAGACCGGGAGCTCATGTCATTTTTGGTCTCCGATTTCATACAGCATGCCTTTTAGAGGAGAGAATATTTACCCTGTGACAACAAAAAAGGGGATGGTACTAAACCCCTGCACGCTTTCCGGTCATAGGGAAAATTGCATTTCCACTTGCACAAAATTTGTGTGTTTTTCTCTGACTTAATATTCCTTGCCCTTTTGTAAAAAGAAAGTTATAACAAATTTAAAGTCTTTTAATTATAGGCATGCTGTATGAAAACGCGGAAAATCATATTTTTTTATTACAAGATCACATGACCGTTTGAGCCTTTTGGGACCCTCCGAATCGCATGCATATATTTAAAAGACTTTAAATTTGTTATAACTCTCTTTTGACAAAAGGGCAAGCAATATTAAATCAGAGAAAAGCACAAAAATTTTGTGTTTAAGTAGGAATGCAATTTTCCCTATGACCGGAAAGCGTGCAGGGGTTTAGTACCATCCCTTTTTTGTTGTCACAGGGTAAATATTGTCTCCTCCAAAAGGCATGCTGTATGAAATCGGAGACCAAAAACTGTCATGAGCTCCCGGTCTATATCTGTCCATCTGTCTATCTGTCCATCTGTCTGTCTGTCCATCTGTCTGTCCAGCAGTGGTTCCCAACCTTTTTTTGTGAGCACCTCTTTGAATGTGAAAATAAGTTCCCGCACCCCCATAAAAAATGTGTTCAGATTTTTTCAGTTGTCATATTTATATGTCAAATTGATCAAAATAAAAATTGAAGAGCAAAAAAAAAGGATATCGCATGAATATTTATTTAAAATTGATCAAATTAATTGATGTAGCATTCAGGGGTTCTTAATCTTAATCAAATTAGAAAGAAAATATACTTATTGAAAAATAATTTTTTAAAAAAACTAGATTTTTTATGTAAATTTCTATAAATCGTCTCGCACTCCTGAAAATGTTTTCCCGCACCCCTGGGGGTGCTGGCACCCCCGGTTGGGAACCACTGTTTTAGAGTGTTGAGTGATAATTTGGACTAATTTAACCGTGGTTTCTGTTGCAGTTTTCGAGAGATTCCCTCGTGAAATGGGGCACGTGATAAATTCTAAAAATAATGTGAGTAAAAATGCTCGGTAAACATCGGCAACACATGTTTCTGTTTTCAATTGAAACTTTATCAACAAGAAAATAATAATTAAATCGAATCCCAAATGTTCCAAACAATTTATAACATTTAATTCAAAGCAAATGTCAAAAATAATTGGTGTCGGTAAGTCCTTGCTCGGGAACAACGGTGGGAGTGATGAAGGAAAGCGAGAGAGTGAAGAGAAGAAAGAGAGAGAGTGAGAGAGAGAGAGTCAGGAGAAAGTCGACCGGCAGTTAGAGTAAATGATTGTGTAGCAATGCAATGTGATAAATAACCAAGGAGCTTGTGTGCACAATAACCCATGAGCGGAATACAGATTACACAAAAAAAGGAAGTTGTTCTTTTAAAATGGTGAGTGTTTTTGGGAATAAAGTGCAATTTCGGTGAAAAGCACAAACTGTGCTTTCTACTTAAATTGCACGGTACTTCCTCTCCACTCGTTTTGATACATCAGGAATTCCTTTTAACCATCAAAATAATAAAAATAAAATATACTCTTACCGATACTAAATATTTATTGTTTAAATTTTATCACAACTCGTCACTACGGACCGAATAAGTCTCATGTTTAATGATGTTTTCACTTTTGTAAAAACAAATTTTGATTTAAATAATTTACACCTTTGAAATTTTATGTGATGTTGGTATTACAAAAATAATTAAAAATTTCACTTTATTAATATGTTATACCATTTGACATATGACATTTTGAAAAATACTATTTTAATTATAATGAAAATTACCAAAAAATCTGGACTGTTTTACAGTGTAAGAGATAATTAAAGTCCTTACAATATAAAATTTAAAAAATAGCTAGATCTAGTTTGTCTTTACAAAGTGAAAACAATATATTAATTTCTTACAAAGCAAAAAACGTGTAAAAATTCATTCTCAGTTTGGTTAAAATTTTCATTTAAAAAAAGTAAAAAGTTCACTATTTTTAACTAAATCACCGTGTAAATCTTCATTTATTCAGATAGTGTTATTTTTATGAAATATTATTTTCTCAGTGTTAAAATTAACAAGTGCATTAACATAAGCTCCGCCCCTCTGATTTCGTATACATTCAAACATAGAATTAAATTATAATTTCAACACTTCCCACTAGTTATTAATATACGCTTTTAAAAATTAAATGCAACATTTACCAAAATATAACTAGAATTTAAACAAAATAAAAATGCAAAAAAAAAAACAGAAAAAATAAAATTGACAGGAAGCGAACCGTAGTTCGCAACTTAGGATGCGAGAACGCTAGCCATTAGACTACGGACGTTTACTCTTTTACTGTGTGACATAGCGAATTAAATATTTTACATATTTTAGTTAAAAACACAAAAAATACGTTGTTTTCCGAAAACATAATCTGATTAAAAATTCCTGTTGTACTATTTCGGTTCACGCAAATGTACATTAATTTTTTCAGATTTTTAGTTTAAACCATCTGAGCTACAGGGTGTTGGACAAAAATTTTGTTGCACAATATTGACAATAATCGTTTCAAAATAATTTATTCTGCAAAAATAAAATTTTGATCGTTAATCCACGTACTAAGGGCTTTCATTTGATACCCTACTCAGAATTAAAAAAAATATATATATTTTTTTTTTTTATGAGCAAATAATTGTTTATATTTTTACGGGGATATGTTTTTTAGATGTTTTAGTATTTTTCCTATGTGCGGGTCAAAGAGTTGTATAAGTGCAGACACCTTTATTTTGAATATCATCACTTCTCGTGATCGCTGAAGACGGAAACAGATTGTTGAGCAGTTTCCGAAACGTCCGAATTTATTATTTTTTATATTACTCTTGAAGTATTATATGTTTTTGATACTAATACTCATTATATTGTACTATTCTAGCCTAGTACTATCAGCAATGGCAAACGTCCAAAATAAAGGTGTCTGCATTAATATTGGACCATTGCAAAATAATTTCAGAGTTGTATAAGCATGTGAAATTTCAACTCTCTAGGTTTAGCCGTTTGGCTACAATTTCTACCGAACAGACAGACAGACGACAAAATGACGGTATAAGGGTTTTTCGGTCATACCTACAAAACCCTAAAAATGGTATCAGATCTAGCCGATGTCCTAACAGACAAAATATATACAGTAAAATATTATTTTAATTTTGTGGAATTTCATCTTTTGTAAAATCAAAATGTATGTCCTTTTTTTACTACTGTCCGACAAATATTTCGTGGCCGGGCGTGGTTTATTGTGCGCACAGAGAGGGCACTATGAAAGACAGTGGCAGATATAGAGTACAGTTCACATTCTTACACCTGTACATTATATTTATCAGTTAAGTACGTCTACAAAGACAAGTTCCTCCCATCACAGTTGAACAACAAAACTATAGAAACGTAGCTGCTTGATTTTATTGATTACCGCATTTGACGTTCACTTTGTCGACTGCAATTTCAAGTAGATTGTAAATAATAAAGGTTTACATTCTATGTACTAATGTAATACAGATGTTTTCCCACTAAATATACTTACATAACAATGTTAAATTTTTGACTATTAATAGCACGTCCACCTAGTTTGTTTTTTGTCTCCATGATTTTAAATATTTAATATATTTTGAATGTTGCACTTATGCACTTGACTGTAATAGCGTGTGTAGGAAATAATGCAATTCGCCAAAGTTATAATCCCCACTACAAATTTCACGCGCATTTTTCACGCCCGGCCACGAAATATCTGTCGGACAGTAATATAGGTGAGACGTTGCATCGTTTGACGAGCCGCCGCTGTCCTTTTCTCTTCCCCATTACCTCCACGTTTTTCTAACACGCTCCCTTTTAAATCTGTGCCGTCCTCCGTCCATGTTTCTTGAGTTTAATATTCCGAAGAAAGAACCATTTAAGATTCTAATCCTGTGCGATTTTAAAACATTTTTATGATGTTAATTTTTTAATTTGTGCCCTTGTTAATAGCCGCCAGTGCTCCTTAATTGTTCTTTTAATAATTTAATAGGAATAAGACAAAGTTATTTGGTATAATTTTTTGTAGAGTGTAATTAGGGCGGTCGGTTAGGAGGGGGGGGGGGGTGCTGGTATAGCCAGTCACTAAGAGCCGGTAGTAGGTACAGAGATGTCTGCTCCTTGAATTCTAATTTATCGTTTGTAATATGCGAGAGTGAATGGGCTTAGTTATGTAATTTATATTAACTTATTAGAGAGTTTATCGTCACCTTACCTCTTAAAGGGCCTACATATAAATTCAGCCCTTAATGTTCGCATAAATTCTAGACTTAATACGTCACTGCAACGACAGATTTATATTCGCACTCGAACGGCACAACGGCACATTTCATTCCCTCAAATACAACATTCATTGAAAATACACTGGACTTTCTAACTTCGACTGATTTCATCTCGAAATTTCAAACTCGAAGAAATTGAGGAAAATCCTGGTTTAAAACCTGGATACAAAATTAAAAGTCTAAAAGGCGTACCACACTAGAACGCTATCCAAGTCTTATTTTTGTAGGTTTTTTTTCAGGATCCAAGTCTTCAGATCTTGACATATCACACGGTATTTGAATATTAGTTAAGACTTGGAAATTGTTTGTTTACCCATGCGCACATCGTGAAATTATGACAGTTGACAGTTATATTTTGAAAGGTTATTTTAAAATTGGTTTTTAAAGTTTTTTTTTTATAATGAATGAGGAAAAAATACATAGGATCTTGTGGATCCCATAACGGCGGGTTTTCTTTAACAAAATTTATCAACTCTTCTTCTAATATCATTTTTTTTAAATAAATAACTTTTCAAAAATACAAATTTAACAATACTAGACGTAAACAAAAGACAAAGACGCGTCAGCTGAGAGCGAGATATAACCAGTTGGCGCACGCGCATTTTGTAAGACCTGGGTAAAGAGACCGAGAAATTGTATCCTGTTTCATTTGCCTGGTCTTCAAAACCTAGGTTTTTTCTTCATACTATCACACGCACAAGACTTCGATTTGAATGCAAAGACTTTAATTTTCCAAGTTTAGACTTGAATAATAACTCTAGTGTGATAAGGCCTTTACACAGAGTTTCCCAAACATTTTGAGCCGCGGAACACTTTTCACGAGAAGAATTCGTCGTTTTTACCGACCGCCATAATATATAAGGGAGGTATTGTGATCATACCGATTTCGAGATTTCGATGGATCTGCACGAATTGAGGTCCCTACATAACGTTGTGACTATTTTTAGCATGATGTCTGTCGGTCCGTCCGTCTGTCCGCTCGTCCGTCTGTCCGTCCGTCCGTGGCACGAGTTGATCAACTTTTGGTAAAAATCGGATGACTAGAAATGGGAGTTTACTCGTGTCGATTTTAAGATTTTTGCGAATATTTAACAACCGAAAAATATTTCGAAAAAATGTATTTAACAAAAGTTGCTATAAATGCAATAACTAATAACTTTTATTTGAGACATTTTTTGATAAAACGAAAAAAAAAATCAATTTTTCATACTTACATGTAACGTTTCCATGGTCATGAAAAGCAATATCAGTTAGAAAATATTAGGCCAAGTTATTTGTACTCAAATATATTTTATACAAGTACTTTATGATGGCGATCGATCCTGTGGTGACCACAGCTGATTTTTTGCTATGTAATAACAAAGTTAGCAATGGTGTCGAGATATCTTCGAAGACTGTAGAATAGTTATGTACCGATATAAAATCGTTCTGTTTGTGTGTGCGTTTCCGATGTAAAAAATACGGATATAGGAAGAGTATAGCATTAAATTTAAAAAAGGAATAGCTTCCTTTTCCATTAAACATTAACAAATTTCCCATGAAACCGTTACAAGGAGATCCATTTACTACCAATGTACCAATTTGAAAAATCACTAAAACATAAAGAACTACATCATATATTTATAAGAAAAAAACATTTCTATAAAAGGTAAATAACCTTAAATTGCAATTTTTTAAAAGAGACGGCATAAAGAGCAATACTGTGTATTCATTTATATTTAATATTTGATAGTGTCCTGCGAAGACGCGCCCTTATCTATTGAAAAGATATGTTCGACGATCGACGAGGAGATGCGTCGCTAAGCGTCGGCAGTGGCGTCTAATGCGTCTCACTGCCGGGGATATGGGAACTGAGAACGGGAGTCCTCATTTATATAACGTAAAGTTATAGGGTAGTTTGTCAAATTTAACTAATAGTTAGATCTATTATTGTTATATTAAATTATTTTTCCTGTTTTCCTATCCTTCTTGATTTTCAAATATTTTGTCAATGTCAGTTCCGCAACTTCACCATTCCTGGTGATAGATAGAGCCCTGCAAATCCGCGGGTATCCGCGGATATCCGCAACTTTTCTGCGGATGCGGATAAATTATCATTTAAACCATGAGGATGCGGATGGATGCGGATTAAATGTCATATCCGCTTATCCGCAATATCCGCGTGAACATTAAATCTTCGGTTACTTTCGGAGAAACAAGCAATTGTGTTCAAGCATTCAATCTCACTTTATGTTATTTTTATTAAGACAATTGTCCATGATCAAGACTGAGTTGAGACAATCAACTTAACTTTCTTTTTATTATTGAATATATTATAGAAAATAATATTTTGGACAAACGTTTCCTGGTACACTTTCGACGTAATTCTTCCTACCTCTGCTCTAATTCTGGCTTTTAAATCTGATAAAGGTTTTTTTTTTTACATAAAACTGATTAGTAAGTTTTATTTAAATACCAAAATTTACCTACATAATTTTTTCTCGAAAATTTTATTATGTAACCTGCCAATTTTTTTATACTATCCGAAGTACAAAGTCTTGCAGATCCCAAAAATTTGAAAAATGACACATGTTGCTATTTGAAAAAGTTGCAACGCCTCACTCATGCGCGAAATGACGTAAGAGAATTACTTGATCCTAAAAATATGAAGCACCTTCTATCAAGTAACTTTTCTGATTTTTTTTTTAAATTCAATATTATAAAAAGCAACACGCCACTTACTCCCTACGAAAAAGAACGCTTAGGCCCCCCAAAATTGTTATCTCTCTCTAGATTTAAATAAGTTATTAGCGCATCTAGGCCTTAAAACTTTTGGGGTCCCTTAGGTTAGGTTAGTAATAAATAAGCTGGTAAATCTAAAAATTTTCAGTAGCGTTTTAGAGCAGAGGTTACCTAAACAGGCGAAATATGTTAGTTCTTTCCAAACTGACAGCAAAACCTATAGTGCGGATAGTGCGGATATTTATGCGGATGCGGATCGGATGCGGATTTGTTATTTACAAAAGCTGCGGATGCGGATCGGATGCGGATCATGGATGTGCGGATGCGGATACAGAAAAGCTTATCCGCGCAGGGCTCTAGTGATAGACGATGTATATGATGTTAGAATAACGTTAAAATTAGTATAGGTAAATAAATTTTATATTAAGTATAAGATTGTTACTATAGTTGAAATTGTTCGTTATAGCACCTGAGGAAGCCAACAAATAGTTGGCGAAACGTTGTGTTACTTAAAGGGCGGGGGGGGGGGGTTCTGATAACCACATTTTAGCATATTTTTGTGATTTTTTTTTCAAATCTATGGTTAAATTTATTCATTTTCAAACTAAGTACATATATAAAGTATGTTTTGAAGAAGATACAAAAAAATTTTGAAGGCAAAATATGGCGAAATGAGCCAGCTGTGGCAAATCTTCTCAGACTCCGGGAAAAAAAAATAGATTTTGCGGTGACCAGCATAACTCACTGGATCATCTGAAATCAAAAGTCCAAAAAGATTTTGTTAGTTTATGAGTTTGCCGAGGTAATGACGTTGAGTTTTTATTTTTAAAATGATTTTTCAGTTTTTAGCGTTACTTAGAAGACAAAAAATTAATTCCCCCTAAAAAAAACCTAAAAATGAGTATATTTGTGATTGTTAAATAAAAAAAAAAAAAAATCTCAACGTCGTTACCTTGGTAAACTCATAAACTAACAAAATCTTTTTGGATTTTTGATTTCAGATGATCCAGTGAGTTATGCTGGTCACCGCAAAATCTATTTTTTTTCCCGGAGTCTGAGAAGTTTTGCCACAGCTGGCTCATTTCGCCATATTTTGCCTTCAAAATTTTTTTGTATCTTCTTCAAAACATACTTTATATATGTACTTAGCTTGAAAATGAATAAATTTAACCATAGATTTGAAAAAAAATCACAAAAATATGCTTAAAATGTGGTTATCAGACCCTACCCCCCCTTAAATAAACGTTCTGTCCAAAAAAGCTGAGTGAAATTTTTTCCTACTTCTACTATTATACCAATTGGACGTTAACATTTTTTCTTCTAAAGATAGTATGTAATAATTATTTCGTTTTTTGCATTTTTCTTAATTCATGGCCAGAGATACAGAGGGAGAGATGAAAGTTGGGAGAAACAAGCCGTACGCCAACTAGTGTCTAATAAATATACAAAATTCGTGGTTGTATTCTTATCATTTAACAATATTATGAGAAACATAAAATATTTCAAATTTTTTTTTTAGCATAAATCATTAAATTATTCGGATTGTGATTCTAAATAGTTAATATGCAAAACGGTGAGTTAACGCGTGAATGTGTCAGTGTTGAGTGATGTAAAGCTCGTGTGTGGAGGTGGAGGACACACACTCACACTGTGTGGCGGTAGGGAGGGGGGGGGGGCGAATATGGCGACGGCAGATTAGCTCTGATCGGGAAATATGCGATCAGAAGCAATGGCCCGAGCTGTACAACCTGCGATATACATAAATAGTTCTCATTATCTCCGCCGCCCACTTTATCTACATCTGCCCCCCAATAATATGCTAATTAACTCATTTATTATTTATTTATATTATTATACACACACTAGATTTAATTTAAGGGCAATGCAAACACCACAGTTCTCAACGAAGACAGTGCAATATATTAGGTCGTCAAGGATGAAATTTGTAGAAAAAAAGTTAATAACTTACAAATATAAGGAATTATTTGATTCATCAAAGTATGCACTCATATTGTCTTTACCAGTGGTTCCCAACCGGGAGTGCGGGAAAGCATTTTGAGGGGTGCGAGACAATTGATAGACATTTATAAAATTTATATAAAAAATCTAGTTTATTTAAAAAATTATTTTTCAATTAGTATATTTTCTTTCTAATTTTATTAAGGTTAAGAACCGCTGAATGCTACATCAATTAATTTGATCAATTTTAAAGAAATATTCATGCGATTTCCTTTTTTTTGCTCTTCACTTTTTATTTTGATCAATTTGACATATAAATTTGACTCAACTGAAAAAATTTGAACACATTTTTTATGGGGGTGCGAAGGCCAGTTTTACAGCATTGTCGGAATTAAACTGTTTTTCTATTAAAAAGTTGTCCAAATTGCGGAAGAAGTGGTAGTCAGTGGGGGCTAGGTCTGTTGAGTCTACTTTTTAATGGTCTTTTTACCGACCGCCAACATATATAAGGGAGGTATTGTGATCATACCGATTTTGACATTTCGAGATTTCGATGGATCTCCACGAAAATAGTCAAAATGTTATGTAGGGACCTCAACATAACGTTTTGACTATTTTTAGCATGATGTCTGTCCGTCCGTCCGTCCGTCCGTCTGTCTGTCTGTCTATCTGTGTACACGTGCAGAGCATATTCGGCTAAAAGGATTTTTATGAAACTTCATATTTAAGCTTTTGATATCAATGGCACTAATTGATCGACTTTTGGTAAAATCGGTCGACTAGAAATGGGAGTTTACTCGTGTTTATTTTAAGATTTTTGCGAATATTTAACAACAAAAAAATATTTCGAAAAAATTTATTTAACAAAAGTTGCTATAAAAGCAATAACTAACAACTTTTATTTGAGATATTCTATTTTTGAAGTATCTATTTTTTTATACTTATATGTAACGTTTCCATGGTCATGATAAATAATATCTCTGGTAGAAATTATTAGACCAAGTTATTTGTACTCTGCTGCTAGAATGTATTTTATACAAGTACTTTATGATGGCGGTCGGTCCTGTGGTGGCCACAGCTGATTTTTTTATACTTATATGTAACGTTTCCATGGTATGATAAATAATATCTCTGTTAAAAAATATTAGGCCAAGTTATTTCTACTCTGCTGCTCGAATGTATTTTATACAAGTACTTTATGATGGCGGTCGGTCCTGTGGTGACCACAACTGATTTTTTTAATATAAAAAAGGTTAAAAAGATATTGAAATAAACAAGGCAGATAATACACTTACGCTATTTATACGACATAAATTCAGTATAATGGGAAATTTGAAAAAGTTAAAAAATATTAATGTTTAAAAATTATGTATTAAATTAGGTCGTCAAGGATGAAATTTGTAGTTAATAATATTGCCAACTTTAACAGGTTATTATTTGACATTGGCTTAATATTTTTGTGGGATCAAAAGCCATTTTTTTTTTTAGTTTTTCAAAAACCAAAATGTTTCCTTGCAGAATCACGTTAAATTAAAAAGACAAAGGTGTCCCTTAAACTATCAGTCAGGTTGACTTTTGGCCTCACTCACATAAGCCCTCCATCTTGATCTATTCGTTGTCAAGTCTTGCCAAGTACCCTGTATACCCAGCAAACATTCAACTAACGGCCGAATGCTGGCAAACTGCTTTTATGCTGGTAAATTACTGGCACCAAAAGTAAGTGCAACGTCAGTATTAATAATGTACTTCACATTTGTATTTCGCATTCCGCCTATACGAAGTACTTTACCAGCATTTTATAAGCACTCTTCTTCACTCATACTTTTTACTTAAAACCATCAGAAATAAATCTTGCAACTAATGCGATTATTTTGCACTTTACCGTTGCTGGGCCAGCAACTGATACATCAATGGGCCAGTAACGGCCACGGGGACACCGGGGTACTGGCCCATTACTTTCAATGCCGGGGAGTATGTGCTTTACCAGTACTGGCCCGTATAAAAATGTTTGCTGGGTACCTATGCTTGTCAGATCTTCTGTTAGCTGATTTCTCCATTTCTTGCGAGGTCTTTTTATGTAACTACTGGGGTATTTTTAATTACAAATAATAATAAATTATGGTGTGTACATTAATTCGTAAAAATAAAATATTTGCTATTCGTTATACGCAGCTAACAAACGAGCATTTTAGTTTGTCCAGTGTAGAAGTAAGATGTCGACGTAATTTTGAAATAGAATTGTAGAGTTTTTCAATGTAAGAGCAAAAAGTCCCCTTGAAGAAAATTAAAATGTCACCCTTCTGCATGTTTCCTTTTTACACGGCATAAAGAAATACAGAGACAGTTCGATATCAAAAAATACGTAAGACATTTATCAGATGTCAGATGTGTGATAAGCATGTCGTAGCATGGAACATGATGTCGAACAAGCCGTGCAGAAGAAGGGAAAGAATAAGCACGAACAGAACAGAATTATGTGCATGCTATTAAGCGAACAAAAGAAATAACAAATGTTGCGATTAATCAGGAACATATTTTAATATTACCTGCCTGCTACCTGCAAAACTCTTTATTTCAATACCTCGAATCGTTCCAAGCGCTAAAGGAATATTGTTCTAATTGACCTTTTATTGTAATGTTCTCTTTCAATCTGATAGCAAATGTTTATTTTAAAATTTCTTATACCCTTTTCACACTAGAACTTTAAGACGAGTGAACTTAAAGTTCACCGATGTTTAACGTCGGTATGCTTTCACACTTGATGTTTAAATCTCTGGTGCTGTCATCAGCTACAGTAATTTTGTCCTTAAGTTACCGTCATGAAATTACCAGTTTTGAACTGTCTGCGCAGACGCACATTTTGAATTATTATAAACAAATATGGATATTTCATTTCATTCTATAATAAAGACACTACAATAAGGAATATATTACACCTGTATTAACATGTAACTCGATACATTTTATCTCAATTATTGTAGCTCTGTATTTTATTAAACACATTATTAAAATAAATAATTTTATTATAACAATAAGTATAAACTTCTTATAACGTCGATATAATACAGTATTCTTGTTTATGATAATATAAAATGTTCACAGCACAAATTCAAGGAGTATTTTTTTATAATAGAAATGTAGTTGGTAATGCGGACGATGTTTAAGACGCAGATCTCTGTCTTAAACATCGCTTGTATTTAGACGAGGCCATACAGTTTCACATTAACGTTTAAAGATACATTCACTTTAACATCCGATCTTAAAGTTCTAGTGTGAAAACGGTATTAAAGTCTTAAAGAATTGACGGAAAATAAGTAGGAAGTAAGTGTATAGTTGAATTTTTATAAAAAGGACATGGCGTAATTCAAAAATCAAAGACCTTACTTTGCCATCACTCTCCTATACATTACGCATTCTATTGACTTGTTACAATTATTAAAAATGTACAAAATCCTAAAATGTATAAAAATTCACACTTTGGCATTAATTTTTGTTCGTAACTGCAGTTGATACTGTGGACATAAACGAGGTGTGCCAATTAAGTAACCAGACTGGCAACATAGCGTTTGATCTAGCAACATTTGGGACGCAGAACTTGGAGTGGCAGCAGGTGAACATGTGATACGCCTTTATTACGACTTTGAACTCGCTAAAGTAATTTTGTTGTTCGTAGCGATTTTTTTTGTGAAACAGTTTTTTTTAAAGCGTTCTAAAAATGAGTGACATTCATTTCGAGCAACAGTGTGCTATCAGGTTTTGCTTCAGACTTGGGCACAGTGCAACGGAAACTTTTGCAAAACTTCAACAGGCCTACGGAGACAGTGTTTTGTCAAGGACCCAGGTTGGTGGTTTAAGGCATTTTCATAAGAAAGAGTTGATTGAAGATGAATCACGCAGCGGAAGGCTTTCATCTTCAAGAACCGTTGAAAATGTCGACATAATCCGGGATATTGTGCGTTCAGATCGTCAGTTGACAGTAATAATCGGAGAAGAGTTGAATTTTTCTCACACTACCGTTAATCAAATTATAACTGAATTGGGGATGAGAAAAATCTACAATTTCAATAAACGAGTTTTTGGCCAGTAAAAGCATTCCTGTGGCTCCTCAGCCTCCTTATTCGCCTGACTTCAGTCTTTGTGACTTTTTCCTCTTCCCAAGATTGAAAAATCATCAAGGGACGTCATTTTGGGACACTCGAAAATATTCAAACGACTGTAACGGACCAGCTGAAAGCTCTTCCAGTATCCGAGTTCCAGCACTGCTATGAGGATTGGAAGAACCGTCTCCAGCGCTGTGTGGCTTCCCAAGGAAGTTATTTTGAGAGAGACAACAGCTGCTTTCCTTTTACAAGTTAAAATGCTTGGCTAAGCTAAGAAGTTAGTCAGATGTCTTAGCAAGGGAAAGGAGGGAGGAAAAAACTTAGTTTATCTTAGCCAGTGTCTTATAAATGGAACGCTCTTACAACTTAGATTAACTTATCTAAGCTTAGATTTCTTAAGTAAAGTGGTAAAAGGAAAGCGCCTAATACTGAATTGTAATTCTATTCGAAAAATTTAAAAAAATCAGTCCGGTTACTTAATTTACACACCTCGTAACATTGGCTGTATGGAATAGTTGTTGATCTTGCTAGCGGTGGATGGTGGGTAATGAGTATGTGGTGTATAGAGTATGTAGTAGAGTGTACCTGTGTACTCTAAGTGTGTGTTCGGTGATAGTTGTGCGGATGATAGTTACCTGAGGCCGTCATCAATAATGCAGCCGCATCATTTGCTGCACTATAACAACTCTAATTATAATCAATATTGATAATAAATTAATGTAGGCATTCGGGGACTGTGTGTGTGTGTGCCGTACCGCTTAAATAATACATGCACCTATATTCTACCTATCTGACACACTCCTACCGCCTTACTTACCTATTGATGGGCCCCGGATATCACGCCCATCAACCAAATACTTCACATCACAACATTCAACGCAAAAATATACTCAATTACAAACATTTAAGTCTCAAAGGTTTCTGGGGTGGGAGGAGTTGTCTAGTAACTGTTGGCGCCCAACCGGGGACCACTGGAATATCTGAGACAACGTTTCTTACTGAATTCAGAAGCGTTAAGAGACGGGAAAAGCTGGTACTAATTTGGAAGGTCCGTGTAGTGTACAGGGCCTAGGACGGAATTCTTTTTTTTAGGGTTTTGTAGGTATGACCAGTGGCGGATTAAGCCTTCGCCGGGACCAAGACATTTTTGATTTACGGGCCCTCAACCTAGAGGCGTTCAAAGGTAGGATGACTATTTTCTTAAGAAGGCAATGCGAGACGGAACCAAAAAAAAAGGTCCTTACCTCCTAAATCCAAGTGAAGAGCAAAACAAAAAAAGGTCCTTACCTCCTAAATCCAAGTGAAGAGCAAAAAAAAGGTCCTTACCTCCTAAATCCAAGTGAAGAGCAAAACAAAAAAAGGTCCATACCTCCTAAATCCAAGTGAAGAGTAAAAAAAAGGTATTCACCTCCCAAATCCAAGTGAAGAGCAAAACAAAAAAAGGTCCTTACCTCCTAAATCCAAGTGAAGAGCAAAACAAAAAAAGGTCCTCATCTCCTAAATCCAAGTGAAGAGCAAAAAAAAGGTATTCACCTCCCGAATCCAAGTGAAGAGCAAAAAAAAGGTCCTCATCTCCTAAATCCAAGTGAAGGGCAAAAGAAAAGATCCTCACCTCCTAAATCCAAGGAAGAGCAAACAAAAAAAAGGTCCTCACCTCCCAAATCCAAGTGAAGAGCAAACAAAAAAAAGGTCCTCACCTCCCAAATCGGGCCCTTCAAAATTACGGGCCCAAGACAATTGTCTTTTTTGTCTCTGCGAAAGTCCGCCACTGGGTATGACCACCAAAAAACCCTTATTACGTCACTCATGTGTCTGTCTGTCTGTACGGTAGAAATTGTAGCCAAACGGCTGAACATAGAAAGTTGTAATTTGGCATACTTGTACAACTTTGTGACCCACATATAGGAAAACTATAGAAAGTTCAAAAAAATACAGCGCGGGATAAATATAAACATGTATTTAATAAAAATAATAATATTTTTTTTAAATTTTGATTGGCATACCAAATGAAATCTCTTCATGCATGGATCAACAGAAATTTTTATTTTTATTTTTGCCAAAAATGTGTCAAAAAACTTTTATTCCCCACTATCTCCTAAAGGGATTGATCTAGAAATCTTTAAAAAATCTCTAGGCGCAAATAGCCTTTGTTGCTGTGCGCCAAAAATTTTAACTAACTAACATTTAAAAAATCTCCATAATGAACACAACAATGATGGGAACCGAAATAGTTAATCAAATTCGTTTCTTTAAAAATGAATTTAGCCAAAAATGTGCAAAAGTTCTTGTCCCGCACCCTTTTACCAAAAAGGGTAAAACTAAATATCTGAAAAAATTATAGGTAATGTATATGAGCCGGTAACGTACGAGAGGAATTTTTGATAAGATTGTGTTTTTGAAAAAATTAATTATTTTTTTAATTCATGGTTAAATGACTAATAATGTTATGGATTTTTTGTATTTATAGCTAAGATAGTGCGTGTATTTTTTTGGAATTAAAAATATTTAAATAATAATATATTTTTACTTGCCCGATCTTAATATATAAGGGGCAAGTATTGTAACCGCGAAAATTTTCGATGTCGAGATTTTGACAGATGACCACGTTTCATGGTCCAGGGAATCCAAAAAACCTATTTTCGAAGTGCCGTCTGTATGTGTGTGTGTCTGTCTGTCTGTGTGTGTCTGGCTGTGTGTGTGTGTCTGTGTGTGTGTCTGTGTGTAAACACGATAACTCAAAAACGGTTTAACTTAAAGAGTTCGTTCTGGTACTTAAAAATTCTCCTAATAATTGAGAAGAACCTTATTGTTTTTTATTAAAATCCTAAACCGGAAACGGAAGTTATTAAACTTTAAAATTTAAAGAAATTCGTAACTAGTAAACCAAGCCTTGGACAAAAATTTGTATAGGACATAATTTGATGTATTTTTGAAGATTTACCTAAAACTTCTTTTAAATTTTTTTTTTATGTACTTTTTTTAGTATTATTTTTTTATGGGAGGGCAAGTCTAGCGGAGGCATCCCTTCGCCACTGGTTTTAATAGTTTCTACAGAAATTTCTTTAATTTTTAATTTGTATTTTGTACATATATATATGTTTGTATCTTAAATTTAAAGAACAAATCGTTTTCTGGTTAAATTTAGTGTAAAGTTTACACTTACATACTGGTTAAATTATAGTGTTAGAAAATAAATAGTGTTAAAGTAGTGTTAAAGTAGTGTTAATTTTAACACTGAAAAAGCAATATTTCATAAAAATAACACCATCTGACTAAATGAAGATTTACACGTTGATTTGGTTAAAAATAGTTTGGTTAATAATTTTTAAATGAAAATTTTAACACTCAAATTTTAACCAGACTGAGAATGAACTTTTACACAGAAAATCCTAAAAATAAAGACGTGTATTGGCTGATTAGCTGTCTGAACTATTTATTTCCATAATGCAAGTTAAAAAAATTAAAAATTAGTAAGGCGTTCTGGTCCGTTTTATAAATGTAGGTACTTCCTTACATGCATGGAATAATTTATAAAAAAGTCAATTAACAAATTCTTTCATTGATAAAAAATGCATATAAACCAGACTATGGCGTTGAAAAATATAATAAATACAAGAAATTTATAAAACACGATATAATCTGTATTAATATGTATAAATTCTTGTGATATTTCATGTAATTTATAATAGTGGAAAAATAAATATTACAAATGTACATGCTACGTTTCTATGATTTCAATTCATGTTCAGAATCTGAGATGTTATCAATTGTTTTATTGCCTATATGAATATTTGATGGGGGGGCACTGTTGCACTGCACCGACATTATACCGACATTTTATTTAAATGGCCTTCGCTTCGTGCGACATATCAACCACTTGGGGGGTCCAGGGGGGACAAGACGTCGATCGCCCTTCACCGCCGGACCGATAAGAAATTTTAGGGTGACCTCCTGAATTAAGAGAAAAGAATTATAATCAGTCCCGCATTAAACAACGTCACTCATGTGTCTGTCTGTCCGTCCGACAATTATTTATATTATATTATTTTCTTACATTTTATGTCCACTCTTGTTTGTACCATCAATATACTTTGACCGATATGAACAATATTTTGCAGATTTATTCTCTAAGAATCCACGAATATAATTACATATAGAAATGTAGGGTTTTGTAGGCATTAACAAGAAACCTAAGATACTCCTATATGCTTTGACCGATATGAACAATATTTTGCAGATTTATTATCTAAGAATCTACGGTAAAATTACATATATAAATGTAAAGACAGCGGTTCTTAGACTGGGGTCCGCGAAAAAATTTTGACATTAACTTTTCATCCCCTAACTTTTCGCTTTTATTCTAATAACTCATTTAATAAAAATCCTACATGGTCAAGACTTTTTGTACTTGTGGTTATCTAACTAGTTATTGACATAGCTAAACAATAATTAGTAAAAATTTAATTACTTTTATTCAACTGCAAATTATTTACCGAAAATGTATTATAATAAGGTCTATTTTAACCAATATTTGACCATGAAATGTTTGCATGAGTTAAACGTATTATAATTTGTAACTTTTTTAATTCTTTTTATTATTATTTTTATTCATTTTATGTTTTTTTTTTCTATATGCTAATAAAAATGTTCATCTCTATAAATGCGCAAGACCATTTATTAAAATAACCAGCGATACATTTTTACCAATATTTATTACAATGTAGTGCTTATGAGATTATTGAGCCAGAAATTAAGTCTCAAGAACGACGTAAAATGCCTAGGGTTGGGACGGACAAACTTGTTAGTGATAATCGACAGTGCACAAGCTATGGTCTATAGTCGACGAATTTAAGAGCTCTGAATCTCGAAAAGTTATAATTGGTATAATAAAAATGTACGAAACCCAGAAATTTATAAAACTTAATAATCTATAACAAGAATGGTACAATGCATTTTCCCATTTTCCGTAAACAGTTTCTTTGCAAGTTTTTTTTATCCCTTGGTTTGCGGGGCGTGTTGAGAGAGAGAGGGGGGGGTGCTCCATGAGCTCGATACACGAAGAGAATTAACCGGCTGCCTGCGGCCTCAATCTCAACTCAAAATGCATTATTAAATCCAACACCAAAAGATTCGCATAACGTAAAACACACATAAACGTATGAATATTCAAGTAGCGCCTCTAAATATGAATAGAAATGGATGAAATATCGCAAAAATCACAATTTATGCTCATAACTCCATGGTTTACGAAAATTATTTTAAATTATAAAAAAAGTATGGTGCTTTTTTTTAACTAAAAAGAAAATAGAGTTTTTACTGACCGTCATCTATAGATTAAGGCAGGCCCAGACCCAGCAATTATTCTTAAGCGGGGGGGGGGGGGGAGTTCGGACGACACAATTGTATTAAAAAGGTAAGAATTGAGAAATTTCTTGGAAATAAGTAGCTGCCTAAAAGAACTTTATTTTTCAAAATACAAGTGTTGACCTAAAAACCAGGTCATCACTTCCAAAATACGAGCGATGACCTAAAAAGAAGGTCCTTAAAAGGTTGATAACTTACAAATATATGGAATTATTTTATTCATCAAAGTATGCACCCATATTGTCTATACACTTTTGCCATTTAAGCGACAGGTTGTTCAGGCTGGTGGTATAAAACCCTGGTGGACAAGACTCAATGAATTCCTGGAAGGCCAGTTTTACAGCATTGTCGGAATTAAACTGTTATCCTATTAAATAATAACTGTTATCCTCATAAAAATAATAATTAATATTTTAAATATATTTTTTAAATAAATTTTTCTATCAATAAAACCCAATTCTTAAGCCTCATGAATTATTTCAGCCAAAAATAAAAATTCATGCAGTAAAGGGTTAAATTAATTTACAATTGGTTCTTTTATATTGTACAGCTGTGAAAAATCTTTTTCAATAACTTCTCGGTTAGTATTTTAAGTAGTTTTTGGTGACAGTCGGTTCTGTGGTGGCTACAGCTGATCTTTTAAATAAATAATCGATTTATTGTTATAAATTTTGTGAAGTGATTATATTAAATAATTTAGTATAAAATAGCGGGTGTTGGTCGCGAGGAGGGAATGCACTGTTCAATATTAATAAATCTGCTCTTGACAAGTTCATTTGTACGTGAATAATTTCCAATGGGGGTCCAGTAAATTTGGGAAAGAACAGCATCGGGCGAGGGGGGGCGAGGGGGGCGAGGGGGTCGGCCGTACCCTCCATACATGAAATCACTGCCGCAATATTGTGTTTGTACATAACGCTTTGTCGCTTATTTTTGCGATATTAATTAGCGGTGCTGGCGATTATCAACTGTAAATTTATAAATAAATTATAAAATTGGATGTGAATATTCTGGTTAATATTGAATTTAATGTGCCTGTTTAATGGTTCATATAATTTATATTATTTAATGTGTTTAGCTATATTCTATCCTATTGATTTGTTATGAAAATATGGATAATAAACTGGTAATTATGAAGTAGGCGGGAGACGATTATAGTGGACAGGGAATTAGGGTTTGGGAAGAGCCAGCGTTTTTGAAGCAGAGTTTGATCACACAGAAATTATGTGTTCCGTATTCATAATTGAAGACCCTGGGATAAGAAGGATTTAAGCCACAAAACTGAGTTTTTGAGTTATTTCATTTAGAATATTTTAGAAGAATCTATAAATCGTACGCACGTTATTATACAATTTTCAACATACGCAGCATCTTTAATAGATTCAAAAATATGTACTAGGATGGAAACAGTGTAAATAATGTTTATATGTTATTAATAATAAGGATTTTTGTTTAAAAAATGAGGCATGTACCCTTTTTATATTAAAATATATCATACTTTTTATGCAATGTTACAATCAATAACAAGAAAATAGTCCCTCTAAAAAAAATTGTATTGTTCAAAACTAAATATTCAACTGACGGATGAATGTTTTGTTATAATCTAACAATAACAGATGCCATATCAAATTGAGCTACTCTAGTTCTTCATTTTCCGGAAAATCATCATTAATTTCGTCAACTTCATTATTAAAGCCGCTTAAACTGGTGTAGAAACCATGATGTATTGGCGGTGTAAAAGTTGCTTTAAGTTTTTATTTTTTTAGAATTAACTCTAATAGGGCCATCGCACATTGATTTCAATTCTTTTAAACTATAACAAATTTGTCGACCCCTTTTCGCTATGTTTACACTTCTAAATTCCTCATTGTACTCATATTTTACAAACATAGTATTTGGATAATTGATATTAAATTTAAAACAACGGACATTGCAAAATTTTTAAGTCTACGAATAAGTATCCATCTTGAAAACACTGTGGCTTATGACATTATTCTGCAAATTTCAACGAAAAATATCTGAATGGCAAAAACAATATTTCGATTTATTTCTGCTATCTGTTATTAAAATGTTAAATTATATTTTTGTGTGACAAATATCGTTTTTACGATCATAATCCAATAAACATCTTAAAATTATTCAAAGTGTGGCTTGTAGCCTTCTTATCCCAGGGTCTTCAATTGCTAGTTGCTAATCAGTGGATTATGTCTTTTACACAAAATAGGTCTCGGTTAGTGTCCTTAAATTCTAATAATCAAATTTATAAATCTGACACTCGTAAATCTCATACTGAAGTGCCGCAGGGTTCCATTTTAGGACCTATGCTTTTTTTGTTATATGTAAATGATCTTGATGGTCATTTTCCACCTGGCAAAATAATAATTCAATACGCAGATGATACAAATCTTCTTGTTAATAAATCAAATTTCACCGACTCTATTATTTCTGCAAAGGATTCTTTCTTAACTTTTAATAATTGGTGTAAGTATAATAAACTTCTCTTAAATAAAGGAAAAACTCATTTATATATTTCCACAATCCTCAGGCACCATTAACTAGTAGTCTCCTCATACGTACAGCTGGCTCGCCGTCATTAATGCCTCATTTTCATGGTAGTGTCAAAGGCGTGACAGGGGTGAGAGGCGTGGTGTTATATTTACAAGTTCGAATTTCATGATGGGGTTGGAGGCGTGATAAGGGCGCGTTTTCGGTTTTGACATTTGTATATAACCCAAATTTAACCTAAAAGTTTTTACAAGTGTTTGGAGTAAACTGTTATTCAATTTCATTAAATATGTCATCAAATCGAAGGAGACGTCTAGCTCTTTTTTATGGATATTTAGACTTAATGCGATATGAAGAAAAGCAATGGTGGGTACGCCCCATATATAAAAACAGACGGCAACAGGGTGATTATTTTAACTTGTTGCAAGAAATGAGACACAAAGTACACAGACGACTGTCTGTAACTTTGTTAAATTTGTTATATATGAAGTAACTACTTCAATTACAAGAAAAGAATTTAATACACAATCTTTTTTACTGAAATAAATTTGACATCACAGTTTAGAATGAAGATTCTGTTGGCCCCTACTTGGGGCTATTTCGCCACATCAATTTACGTTTTTTTAATTTTTTTTTTTTAGGAAATTAAAATAAGTTTCTCGCTAAAGATTTCACCATTCCGAAAAAATATATCTGTTTCTATGGTTTCGAAGGTGCGGCCGGCGCTAGAGTTGAAATTTCTGAACTTGCGACACCGCGCTTGTAACACCGCGCCTACGATACCATGGTACGGGTTTTTTCAAAATAAAGCGATCCTATTGGTTGAATTTTTTGTTCCACACTTTCAACACCCGCATGAAAATGAGGCATAACGCAATTAACAACTGTCAAATTTTTAGGTATAGGTATTTATCAAAACTTACGATGGGCATCGCACATTGAGTATATCAATCCTAAATTGTCTACAGTTAAAAAGACTTAGAGATTTGGTTCTATCAGTTAAAATCTGTCTATTTTGCAAAATTTCGTTCTGTTATAAATTACGAGATACTGTTTTGGAGAAATGCTTCTGAATAAATTATTTATACAACAGAAAAAATATGTCCGCATCATGACCTTTAGTTGGAAATACCGGGCCTAACTTAAATAAGATGCTGAAGAATATGAAACTAGATTTCCGCCTAACAGGTAGTGGATATGCAACCTGTAACACATACAAGCAATCGTGGTTGTATGCAAAAATTATATATTTCAAAATATAATTTTATTCAGAGTTTACCAATGGAGCCAACACCTTCCTAAGGGGGAAGGATTGCAAGTAAAAATATATATTTTTTTTAATACTGTAGTCCAGTGTTTCTCACTCAAAAAAGCACCGCGGACCAGTATTGTCAACTGACAATAACTGAAGCGCCTCTAGTGAGATTTTGAGAAACTGACGGTTGTAGGATAGTCGAGTTTGTTTACTGTTGTTTTTAAAAAAATGTCTTTAAAATTGCAATAAAAAATTAAATGCAACGTGAATTGTTGTGTTTATCTTTGCAATGCAAAAGTAGGTCGTGATAGAGACCTAAGTTTTCATCGTGTTCCGAAACGTGGCAAAAAAAACGTGTTTCTGAATTTACGTGGTGGTGCACGTGTAGTTATGGATAGAAGACAAGCATGGGAATATGTTCTTAGAAGTGGAAAAACAGTTAAAGACCATTTTAGAGTGTGTTCCCGTGTGTTTCAATAAATATCACATGAAGATACCATTGAACCTGTCAAAAATAACCTACCAAAGTCAGCCATGATGTAAAATGCAGTAGCGCCTCTATTGGTAGTGTCAGATGACAATAATATATAATTTTCTAACGCGGACCACTAATTCTAATTGTTGGTTAATTTTTTGCAATAAAACAAATATATTTAATGTGCTATTAAATATATTTATTTTATTTATAAAAAATCTCAGAAAGTTTACAGAAAATAAACAAAATATAAATTATTTACATAAAAAAAGAAAAAAAACATATAAAAACTTTCGCGGACCACTAAAATGCGGATTACTTGTTGTGAAACACTGCTGTAAAGTACAAATTTTAAAAGGAATAAAATAAATGAACATATATATTATATACAGGGTGAATTAATCTGTCAGCCATAGCGATTTAACATGTAAAATAATAAATATGCTATCCCCCTGCATTCCTAATTGTTTTAGACAAAAAGTACAAGAGATAAATTTTTTTTAGAATTTAAAACTTTACATGTTAAGTAAGTAAACCATCTTCCAACTACTCCCAAGGAAATTTAAAAATTATCCCTAATCTATCCCCAAATGACTTTATCTTATGAGGACATTTAAAAAGCAATGTATAGGGAACAAGGCATCCAGACAATGATTCCCTAAAACATAAAATTATCAAGGAATGCGCACAAATAACCGCTAGGAGCTGCCTAGCGGTTATTTTTGTTAAAATAGAGTTTCACGATCAATGTGCGGAGAAATTTGTGCCGACTGATCTTACTATAAGCAATGGCAAAAGTCCAAAATAATGATGTCCGCGTAGACTTTTGACTGGATATTAGATTTAAACACGTATTTGTAAACACACACATATGCTCCGTCTTTCTCTGTCGCGTACACATATATTTACGTATTCACACGCACACACACACACACACACATTCAGGTGTCTCTCTTTCTCTCTGTCACACACACACACACACGCACCGATGTCTCTGTGTCTGTGTGTGTGTGTGTACATGGTAATCAGTGGTATTGCGCACTTGATACAGCGCCCTTGTTTACATGTAGATTACGCAAAGTTCATTAGTTTTGGTTGGTCATTTTGGCTCCATGTCAAACGTACCTCTACCTACACCACACCTACACTCACATTTATATCAAACGCTACAAAAAAATTGTAATAAAAATGCGATGTTTTTTTCAAATGAAAAACAAATAGACAGAGTTCTACGACAGACACATTATTGAACAAGAAGACTGTCAAAACATACAACCTTGCTTCATTTATTAGGGTTTTGTAGGTATGACCAAAAAACCCTTATACCGTCATTTTGTCGTCTGTCTGTCTGTCTGTCTATTCGGTAAAAATTGTAGCCAAACGGCTAAATCTAGAAATTTGGCATGCTTATACAACTCTTTGACCCGCACATAGAAAAAATACTAAAACATATAAAAAACATATTCCCCTAAAAATATAAACAAATATGTGCTCATCGAATAACAATATATTTTTTTAATTCTGAGTAGGGTATGAAATGAAAGCCCTTAGTACATGGATTAACGATAAAATTTTATTTTTGCAAAATAAATTATTTTAACGCGACATTTGCTAAAATTGTGCAAAAAAATTTTGTCCCACACCTGTAGCCCAGATGGTTTAAACTAAATATCTGAAAAAATTCTAAGAAATGCACATTTGTGTGAACTGGAATGGTACAACAGGAATTTTTGGTCAGATTATGTTTTCGGAAAATAACGCATTTTTTGTGTTTTTTACTTTGACCATGTAACATATTTAATAACTTATGTAACACAATACCAGCATGTTTTGATAGTGTAATGGTTAGCATGCTCGCGTTCTTATTTACAAATATTAGATAAATATTATTTTGTTTAAATTCTTTTTTCTAGTTACATTTAGGCAAATGTAATAACCAGTGGAAATTGTTGAAATTGAATACACGAAATCAGAGGGGTGGAGTTATGACTTAAAACAACCAATGGAAGCCATAGGCGCAATTTTCAAAATCTTAATAAACCTTGCTGTATAAAAAAAAAAAAAAAAATAATGCACATATTTAGAAATCTAAATAATGGTATTAGGCATTCGAATTAAAATTAACAAAAAAAATATTTTAACATAAATTTTTTTTGGTCTTCCCAAATAATCATCATTCACTTACGAAATACCTGCGAAACCCCGAAATGTGTGAAAATTCACACTTCACATAAATTTTTTCATAAACTTGTTTTTTTTTATCGCTCACTATCAACAAACTACTCGGACAATTTATATATACTGCCACTGAAATCACAATAACAAATGTCAATTTTTACGAATATAGTAATGCTAATACACTAATTTCAATATTGCCATCTAGTGGTCCTTTGTAAAAACATAAAAACATTACTAATTTTATTTCAGGTTATTATTTTTGTATAAGGAACTTGTAATCTATGGGAGTTGTACCTACCGTTAAGGGCCGAGTTGAGTTGTTAATTTTTGCGGGGCATTGACCTTGATCGTGTCGTGTTAAGTGTTGTGTCGTGTAATTGTAAGATCCAGTCTTAATTACTTATTGGAGAAGATTTACGATGACTGGATCCTGTGGAGAGTTGGTGGGGTGAGGGGGAGAATGTCCTGTGTCCCCGAGGATAAGCGGGCAGCAGGATGTAATGACCAGGCGGCAGGCACTGGGCCAGCGCCAAGACATTCCTTACTCGGTGTTCCTTGTGGATTGACTGCAGCTCAGTGGGGGGGGGGCACTCCGAGTTCATCAATAATACTTATAAACCCTTGTTCGATAAATGTGTCGTCTGTTTAATAAGTAAAATGATGATTTTTCTCAATTAAACACAGCGACAACGTAAAGATCAAGAAGAAACAATTAATGTAAAGTGTGAATTTTCACACGTTTCAGGGTTTCGCAGGTATTTAGTAAGTGAATGATGATTATTTGGGATGCCAAAACAAAATTTATGTTAAAATATTTGTTTTGCTAATTTTAATTCGAATGCCTAATACCATTATTTAGGTTCCTTAATATGTGCAGAATTTTTTTTATATAGCAAGATTCATTAAAATTTTGAAAATTGCGCCTATGGCTTCCATTGGTTGTTTTAAGCCATAACCCCGCCCCTCTGATTTCGTGTATTCAATTTCAACAATTTCTACTGGTTATTAAATTTACGCTTTTAAAAATTAAATGCAACATTTGCCCAAATATAATTAGAATTTTGAAACAATAATTTAAACAAAATAAAAATGCAATAGAAAACTGAAGAAATAAAATTTCCTTGAGATCGGAGCGAACCTTATTTTGCAAATTAAAATGCGAGCATGCTAGCCATTACACTATCAAAGCATTCTGGTTCACTGGGATAAGTTATTAAATATTTTACGTGGTCGAGTAAAAAACAAAAAATGCGTTATTTTCCGAAAACATAATCTGATCAAAAATTCCTGTTGTACTATTCCGGTTCACACCAATGTACATTACTTAGAATTTTTTTCAGATTTTTAGTTTAAATCATCTGGGCTACAGGGACAAACATTTTTTTACACAATTTTGGCAAAAATCGCGTCTAAATAATTTATTTTGCAAAAACAAAAATTGATTATTAATCCATATACTAAGGGCTTTCATTTGATACCCTATTCAGAATTTTAAAAAATATATTTTTTTTTGTTGTACAGATAATTGTTTATATTTTTAGGGGATATGTTTTTTAGATGTTTTAGTATTTTTTCTATGTGCGGGTCAAAGAATTGTATAAGCATGCCAAATTTTTCTCTAGGTTTAGCCGTTTGGCTACAATTTTTACTGAAGAGACCGACAGACAGACAACAAA
This sequence comes from Liopterus haemorrhoidalis, assembly GCA_963971575.1. NCBI lineage: Eukaryota > Metazoa > Arthropoda > Insecta > Coleoptera > Dytiscidae > Liopterus > Liopterus haemorrhoidalis. The sequence goes on from OZ020613.1 coordinate 70,432,978, forward strand.
ATGACGGTATAAGGGGTTTTTGGTCATACCTACAAAACCTTAAAAAATGCAAAACAAAAATTTTGCTTGCGACCCAAATATTTTAAACTTTTTGTCTTGGTGACCTATTCAACAAAAAAAATATATTTCGAGAAATATGGCGAGCAAAAAAAAAAAGGTTTTCGAATAACTTAAAAAAAAATAATAGGTTCCCAACATCAAGATAGGCGTATAAGGGGCAGAGAAGGCGAGTTCTCTTTTTCTAGACAGATAGGAAAGCCACGTGGTCAGTGTGACGTTTCAACCGGTCCTATTATCCCTGTATTCATTTCAGATATTAAATACTTTAGGCTGAGTCGACCCCATAGCTTACTGCACAAAATAACCTGACTAGCATAAAAAGGGTTACGGAAAACCTAACTAGTAAAAACAAAATGATTTAGAGAAAACTGATGAACAAATAATATATATATATATAGAAGTAAATTCTTGACGAGTAATATACAGATATAAAATGTTCTTCTTTAATCGTCAGTATTAGTTAGGAAAATTAAAAAACAAGTATCATGGTACGTTTCGCATTTTATTAGTTAACGCATCTTCAGCCAGTAGATAGAAGCAATCATATGAGTCACCTGACATACATTACACGTACACAGTGAATTTTATTATTTTAAATCTTGACTTCCAATTTTTTAACTTTTGACAAAAATTTTGGACTTTTACCATCTGACCACTGTGTACCATGATTGCTTCTTATATATATATATATATATATATATATATATATATATATATATATATATATATATATATATATATATATATATATATATATATATATATATATATATATATATATATATATATATATATATATATATATATATATATATATATATATATATATATATATATATATATATTAATTTTTAATTCATTCAACAATTCATAACGCTAGGATCGGTAACGGTTTATTGTAACCACGTAGCAATATGTATCAGTGAGATTTTTTCCAGATTTTAAGACCAACCCCTCTGATGGTCCTGGTGTTATTTTATCCTCGTAGATGAGTAAACTCCGGGTAAAAAGGCTTGGGCAGCCCCTGCGAAAATAAAAACTAATGAATGTTCCAGTCCGAGTTCGAGACCCGGTTCCAGTGAGTGTAGTATTTATTTGAGTGTCTTCACCATTGTACAGAGAGTTTTAATTTAGCTGCACTTTAATTATTATGAATAATTCATCATATTTAAATGTACACCATGGCCAGCTAGATCTGACCCGATTCATTCCTTCGCTTTGAATTTGTAGCAATCTTGAAAACATTAACTTTTTGTATCAAACTTTTTTCTCCTCTTTTCGAAATTAAACACTGGCTAATATATTGCTGAGGACAGGCTCATTTGCAATTTCACTTGAATTTTAATTCCAAACTAAATTAAATCATTTTTTTATAAAATGAATTTATACTAGGAATGAATTTTTAATATTAATTAGATAAAATACTTAATTTCATTATCTAAGAAGTTCAATAAAAAAATTGATGTGAAGTGTGAATTTTCACACATTTCAGGATTTCGCAGGTATTTAGTAAGTGAATGATGATTATTTGGGATGCCAAAACAAATTTTATGTTAAAATATTTTTTTGTTATTTTAATTCGAAAGCTTAATACCATTATTTAGGTTTCTAAATATGTGCAGTATTTTTTTTTTTATATATATATAGCAAGGTTCATTAAGATTTTGAAAATTGCGCCTATGGCTTCCATTGGTTGTTTTAAGTCATAACCCCTTCTTTGATTTCGTGTATTCCATTTCAACAATGTCCACTGGTTATTAAATTTTCGCTTTTAAAAATTAAATGCAACATTTGCCCAAATATAATTAGGATTTTAAAAAAAATATTCAAACAAAAAAAAAAACAAAAAATAAAATTGTCTCGAGACCGGATCAAACTTTAGTTTGCAAATTAGAACGCGAGCATCTAACCATTACACTATCAAAGCATGCTGGTTTACTGTGTTACATAAGTTATTAAATATTTAGATGGTCAAGCAAAAAACACAAAAATGCGTAATTTTCCGAAAACATAATCTGATCAAAAATTCCTGTTGTACTATTCCGGTTCACACCAATGTACATTACTTAGAATTTTTTCAGATTTTTAGTTTAAACCATCTGGGCTACAGGGTGTGGGACAAAATTTTGTTTGCACAATTTTGGCAAAAATCGTTTCAAAATAATTTATTTTGCAAAAATAAAAATTTAGTCGTTAATCTAGGTACCAAGGGTTTTCATTTGATACCCTAGTCGGAATTTAAAAAAAAAATACTTTTTTTTTCGATGAGCACATATTTGTTTATATTTTTAGGGGGATATGTTTTTTAGATGTTTTAGTATTTTTCCTATGTGCGGGTCAAAGAGTTGTATAAGCATGCCAAATTTCAACTCTCTAGGTTTAGCCGTTTGGCTACAATTTTTACCGAACAGACAGACAGACAGACAGACATACAGACACAGACGTTATGTTTCGTTCAGCATCGCAGTTGGACAAAATCGGCGTGAATTAACATTGACCCTTGTTAATGCAGAGTAAATTATATGTATATATAATTGTAATATATTATATCTATATACATTTCATATAATATTTTGACATACATTTTAATTCATATTTTTACATATCAATATCAATAATTCTATATCCTAGCAACTGTTGATTGCTGATCTTATATGTTACATTTACATTTCCGTAGCAACAACCCTTAACGTGATTTAACGCCATCTTTTATTGTTCTACAGATTATCTTTATTTAAAAAAAGACGAAGAGACCCGAAGGACAAAATAATAAATAAATTTTAACGTCTTTTCATTCAATCACAAGAAGAGTTCTCAGCGAATAGATTATATAGTAAAGGAGATTTTACTTGACAGATTGATCGATTGAGAACCAATAAATAAATATATATCTATTTCACACAGTTTTATGTAAGATGTCAAGAACGTATGTCTGCTTCTTACTGTAACGCACGTTCATAGTTTTTGTTATATTATAATATGGTAACATCAATGTATGTCCCTTTGTATACACGCGCAGGCATTCAGCTCCCACCACTAGATGGAAAACAGGCGTGTCAAGTGAACAAAATTGTATCTCTCTCTATTTGTAGCTTTGCCTGTGAACAAATGATATGGCTCTATTCAAAAATGGAAATTTTATTGCTATAGTTCTCTCCCATTGAACAATATACTTTAATTCTCTCGTTTAAATACTCAAATATTTTTCAATTTTATAATTTTTATGTTTTTTTCTTATATTTTTATATATTTATTTATTTTCTTACTTTTTTTGTATGTGTATATTTATTTATTTTTATACTATATTTCTGAGTTTTAGTATTTTTATATTTTTATAGTTTTATATTTTTATAGTTCTATATTCTTACATTTTGATATTTTTACACTCTTATACTGCCATATTTTCAAATTTTCACATTTTTACATTTTTATTTTTATATTTTCATATCTTAATATCTATATTTATTTATTTATTTATTTATATTTATCGTCCTGTACTCATATATTTATACTTTTATATTTTCATATTTTCAAATTAGTAAATTTTCACACTTTCGCATTTTCATTTACTTATATTTTCATATTTTTGTATTCTTACATTTTTATACTTTTATGTATTCATATTTTCACATATCTCCATTTTTATTTTTATATTTTCATATTTTAATATCTATATTTATTTATTTATTTATTTATTTATTTATATTTATTGTCCTGTACTCATATATTTATACTTTTATATTTTCATATTTTCAAACTAGTATATTTTCACACTTTCGCATTTTCATATATTTATATTTTCATAGTTTCAAACTTGCATATTTTCACATTTTTACACTTCCATATACTTATATTTTCATATTTTTGTATTCTTACATTTTTATACTTTTATGTATTCATATTTTCACATATCTCCATTTTTATTTTTATATTTTAATATCTATATTAATTTATTTATATATATTGTTACATACTCACATATTTACACTTTTATATTTTCATATTTTCACATATTTATATTTTAATATTATTATTTACATTTCTCTATTTCTTATTGTTAGTCTATTATTGTTTATTGTTTAGATTAATTTTAATATTGTATGCTTATGTACATATTATATTCGCTGTTACCTCTCTCCTTTGTATAAGGTTTGCACCTTGAAACAAATAAAATTTATTATTATTATTATTATTATAATTAACCGTCATCTGTCAACTAAAGTCTCCTTTACTATAAATATTGTACAAGGCTCGCAATCAGGTGATTTTTCGATGCAGCTCGATAGACACAGAATCCAGCGTATCAGTAGCTAAACAAACAATTGCTGACAGTGCGTCTGTACGTATACACGTGTGTGTGTGTGTGTGTGTGTGTGTGCGTGTGTGTGCGTGTGTGTGCGTTCTGTGACGGCTGAACGAATCCGCAAACCCCATTAAGCTACTAACATAACATAACAGGATTGCGCTAATGTGCTTAATAACTAAATACTCCACCTAATGTAATGCCATCGACTTTGTTTTATAATGTCGGCTAATGAGGGACAAAATTACTCAAACGTTCCCCGATACTCTAATGAATTTATTTCACTGAGTTTTAACCACCAACCCCTTCACATGAGACCTCTCCCCCCTCCCCCCTCTCCCTCTCTTCGCTCAGGATTAATTCACTATGTGATTATTGTTTAACCAATTGTTTTGCTCGCATCTTTCTACGAACTGCTCTGCGCTTCTAAACAACCCATTTCTTAAGGGCAGCCACGACGGCATAGTTCTTAAAAGTTTCTTACACAAAACTGACAATCGGAAATAAAATTACCGCAGACCGGCGTAGCGCAGTGGTAACACATCTGCTCTGCGTTGCTAAGATCTCAGGTTCGAATCCCGTTCAGGCATGGAAATTTTCAAAGAATAAAAATTGTCCTGGCTAAATTGCCAAAGCAGCAAAGGCCATTAAAATAAAAAAATAAATAAATAAAATTACTAACAAAAGATTGATGTAAAGTGTGAATTTTCACACATTTCAGGGTTTTGTAGGTATTTAATAAGTGTAAGAAGCCAACATAAATAATACTGGATGTCAGGGAATATTTGTTCTATAAACAATGTGTTGGTGTGGTGTTCAAAACTCGCTCCTCAGCTGTTAAATTTTTTTTATTATTTTTTTACTTGCCTGACCTTAATTTGAGATTTTGACTGATGACCACGTTTCATGGTCCAGGAAATCCAAAAAACCTATTTTCGAAGTGCCGTCCGTATGTGTGTGTGTCTGTCTGTGTGTATGTGTCTGTGTGTCTGTGTGTCTGTGTGTATACACGATAACTCAAAAACGGTTCAATTTAGAAAGTTCATTCTGGTACTAAAAAATTCTCCTGTTAATTGGGAAGAAGTCTATGGTTTTTTATGAAAATCCGAAACCGGAAACGGAAGTTATTAAACGATAAAAAAAAATTAAAAATCATACCTAGTAAACCAAGCCTGGAATAAAAATTTTATATCACATAATTTGATGTATTTTTGAAGGTTTACTTTAATCTATTTTTTATTTTTATTTTTTATTATTATTTTTTTTTTTTGTGATTGGGCAAGTCTAGCGGAGGTGTCCATTCGCCACTGGTTATTTTCACAAAAAGACACACAATAACTTAGCCAGGAATACAAAATATCCATAACATTATTAGCCTTAATTTAACCATGAATTAAAAAAATAATTAATTTTGTCAAAAACACAAAAACTGCAATATTTTTCAAAAATGCAATCGAATCAAAAATTCTTCTGCTTCGTTTCCGGCTCAGATCAATGTACATTACCTATAATTTTTTCAGATTTTTAGTTTAATCCCTTTTGGTAAAAGAAGACGGGACAAGAACTTTTTTAATCATGTTAAAAAAAGCGAATAAAAAAAAAAAACTACTTTCCGTACCTTAATCTACGTTCTAAGAGCTTTATTTGTTGCCGCACAATATATTTTAACAAAATATTTTATTGACACAAAAAAAACATTTTTCGAAAAACTAATCTAATCAAAAATTCCTGTTGAACTATTCTGGTTCCCAGCAATGTTCATTATGGAGATTTTTTCCGATTTTTAAATCAACTCCGAGACAGGGTAGGGGACAAAAGTTTTTTGACATATTTTTAGCAAAAATTCCATTAAAAAATTGATATTTCAAAAATAAAAATTTGCTTGTTTTTTTTTTCTTCTTCTTTGGTCTTGATAACTATAGATCATTGGTCAAATTTGCTTGTTGATCTACGCATTAAGAGACTCAAAATTTTAAAAAAATATTTGTTTTTTATTAAATACATAATTGTTTATATTTATCTCGAGATGTGTTTTTTTTTTTTGAACTCTCAGTATTTTTCCTATATGTGGGTCAAAGAGTTGTATTAGCATACCAAATTTCAACTTTCTATGTAAACTATTGGCTACAATTCCTACCGTACAGACAGACAGACAGACAGACACATGAGTGACGTTATAAAGATTTTTTGGTGGTTATACCTACAACACCATAAAAATTGAAAGAAAACAAAATATGTATCCGTATATGAATATTTTATTTTGATAAGGTTATTGTGATAGTAGTAATTAATTTATTATGAAATGCATTCAGTTTGTAAATGGGGGGGTCTTTAATTACTTAAACGATGGCCGTCCATAAATATTGCGGCGGTTTTAATTAAGCCGCAAGAGGGGGAGGATGGAGGGAGAGTGGAGGGCGAATGCAACCACGATCAGGAGAGGGCAAAAACTACCACTAATTTACCTGCGACCGACCGACTTATTCATTAAACACACCGGGCCATACATTTTACATTCTTACCTGAGGTAGAGCAGGGGGGGGGGGGGCGCCGGTACAGTCCGCGCCCTCTACAACCACATATCACTACCGAATTACGCGAAAATTAACAAAACAACAAATTAAAATATTTGTGAATTTTTTGCTGTGAACTCTAAAACAGCGTTTCTCAACCGGAGGGGGGGGGCGTGAAAACTTCGTCGGGGGGCCGCGAAGTGATACAAGATCGAATCATGATTTTTTTTTTTATTATACTCCGAGCTACAGATAACTCAAGAGTATGGATAGGAAAGTGTTTAAATCAAAATGGAAGGTAATTTGAACACTTGTAGATAAAAATACTTTATTTTCAAGTCATTATAGAGAGTAAAATTTTTCGTCAACCATAAAAGACATTAAATTAATGTTTAAGTAAAAGTTGTTTCTTTTAAAAGCTCTATCCAAAGATGACATACGTTCCCATTTAAAAACTAAAAGTTGTCCTTGATATCCTTCACTTTCGGCTGATTCGGGAAAATGTCAGTATCATTATTCAATTCTTTGGATAAACTGTGGTCATCAAAATTTTTCTCCAGCTTGCTAACACGTCGCCTTTTCTAGTAAAATCGTGTCCCTCTATATTGATACACACAATACCAGGTCTACAAGTATGAAATGCGGATTTTTTTCAAACTTGCCGCGCAAACAGAGTGTATAGTTCAAAGTTTCAACACATATGGCGTTTTGTTAAGTTATCATTAAGTTTCAAATGCGTATAGGTTATAATTTGAAAAGTGATCATATAGTTTTGTTTTACTGTGTTAAAAATGTCAAATCTTGTGCCAAATAAAGAGCATTCGCGGACAGTACTACTGTTTTGTTTTCATTTGAAAATAACTGCTGCTGAATCATACCGACTGCTTCGAGAAGCTTATGGTGAATATGCTCCATCGCAAGATACGTGTGAACGATGGTTTCGGCGTTTCAAAAGTGGTGACTTTGATCTTACAGACAAAGAACATGGAAAACCTCCAAAAAAATATGAAGATACAAAATTGGAAACATTGCTACAGGAAGACGATAGTAAATCACAAAAACAACTAGCAGAGCAATTAGGCGTTAGTCAACAAGCTGTTTCCAATCGCCTACGAGAGATGGGTAAGAACAGAAAGTCGGCAGATGGGTTCCACATGCATTGAATGAGAGTCAGATGGAAAAACGCAAAAACACTACAAAAGAAAGTCTTTTTTGCATCGTATCATTACTGGCGATGAAAAATGGATTTATTTTGAAAATCCCAAACGCAAAAAATCATGGGTGAACCCAGGCTCACCATCCACATCAACTGCAAGACCGAATCGCTTTGGCAAAAAGACAATGCTCTGCACTTGGTGAGACCAAAAGGGTGTGGTCTATTATGAATTGTTAAACCTGGTGAAACAGTTAATACCCAACGCTACCAACAACAACTGATCGAATTGAACCATTCGCTGCTCATAAAACGACCAGAATACGAAAGAAGACAGCACAAGGTAATCTTTCTTCACGTTAACGCACCATCACATAAGGCAAAAGCAGTTTGCAACACATTGGAGGCACTCAAGTGGGTAGTGCTACCCCATGCCGCTTACTCACCAGACCTGGCCCCTTCAGATTACCACTTGTTCGCATCGATGGGTCACGCACTTGCCGAGCAGCACTTTTGTTCATATGAAAATGTGAAAGAATGGCTTGATGAATGGTTTGCGGGGAAAGGGGAAGAGTTCTACTGGCGAGGTATTCATAAATTGCCTGAAAGATGGGAAAAATGTATAACTTCTAATGGAGCATACTTTGAATAAACAAACTTTTACTGTTCTTTTGAGTTTAATGTGTTTTACTTAAAAAAAAATCCGCATTTCATACTTGTAGACCTGGTATATATCGTCCCCTTAATACTATAACTGGCTAACTCGAATTTTGGGTATTTTGGGCTATTTGCACCTACTTATTATTTGCAACTAAATCTAAATAAGTGCTGCTGTATGTTTTAATTAAAAAAACGCAGTAAAATAAATAAATAAGCACTTAAATTTGTTTTTCTGAGAATCTACTAATTTCAAGTTACCTGGTTGTAGTATTAAGGGGACGATATACAGGGTGTTATATTTTAGTGACCCCAGCAAATATCTCGCTTATTTATTAAGTTAGTAATTTATTTCATATAACATGATTTATACAGCAACATGTATTAAATTGTTTTAGTTAATTTTTAGTCATGGCTCACTATTCTTTTTTCGACTAGGTGTATAAAAAAGTGCCCGCCATTTTACTTTTTAATAATGTAACATATGGATTATTTTACATGATTGTAAAGCAAATTTGATGTCCTTTTCAAATTTGTAAATAAATGTAGTATGTTCCGTTTGAAATTTTAAAGTTGATATTAATTACTAATAAACCGGAAGTGGTATCATGAATGTACATCCGTCATCAAGTAGCTTACATGTTGCTGTATAAATCATGTTATATGAAATAAATTACTAACTTAATAAATAAGCGAGATATTTGCTAGGTCCACTAAAATATAACACCCTGTATAGGGGGGCCGCCGATAATATGTACATAATTTCGGGGTGGGGGCATGCTAGAAAAGGTTGAGAAACACTGCTCTAAAATATTGAGGCAGTCTTATATTTCTTCTCCTCACATATGTTAAAAACAGTCATACGTAACTCCAATATAAATACGGATGATTGCATGCACGCCCAGCGGTTAGTGGGTGGGTGTACGCCCCCCCCTCTCGAGGGGGACGTAGGGCCGCGCGGTGAGTGATTAGCGCCGGACACGACAAGGCGAACTGCGAGCATGCACGAGCCATCTTTCCACCTCATACATGTTTTATTGCCCACCGATTTTATGATTATTAGATAGAGCATCGCTAATGCATTGATAATTCCTCGGGGACAATCTGCATTAACTCAATATCGTTCATTTCATTTCGAATAATATCACTAGTTGAAGTTGAATTTTATTTGACAATATTTTTATCGTATGGTAGGTACTATAAAACAATTTTTGAAAAGTGCCTTTTAGGTGGATAGATATATCCAATAGACCAACTGTGTCAGGTTTATGGACCAATATTTCAAATGCAATTGATAATACAATTGATCAGATAAAAATAGTGAAATTCATCCTATCGTTTCAGGGAGGCGTGTTTACGAATATTTTTGGTGAAACTACACGTTAAATTTATTTATTTTTTGAAAAGTACTTCGTTTCTTAATCTTCATTTTAAGACACAGCTACGGCCAAAATTTTAGCTAACCTAAATTTTAAACGAACAAAATAAAATAAATAATAATAACAATAAAGTAGAAATACCCCATATATATATAAAATATATACAAATATTTTATAAATAAAACTTGAAAAATCAACTGTGGCCACCACAGGACCGACCTCCATCACAAACTACTTGTATAAAATACAATACAAAAAAATTTGAAAAAATGTTCGAAATTTTTCTGTTTTTTTTATTTATTTTATTTTTTTTAATTACTTTTTTTTTCATTAAGGAAAGCCAACAGTAAAAAACCAATGACTGGCTTCCACAGATTACAAAAATAGTTTACCTAGATACTATATAACAACAAAAAAATCAGCTGTGGCCACCACAGGACCGACCGCCATCGTAAAGTACTTATATAAAATACATTCTAGCAGCAGAGTAGAAATAATTTGGCCTAATATTTTCTAACAGAGATATTATTTATCATGACCATGGAAACGTTACATATAAGTATAAAAAATAGAATCTCTTTTGAAAAATTTTTCTAAATTTTTTCTTTTTATCAAATAATGTTTCAAATAAAAGTTGTTAGTTATTGCTTTTATAGCAACTTTTGTTAAATAATTTTTTTCGAAATATTTTTCTGTTGTTAAATATTCGCAAAAACCTTAAAATCGACACGAGTAAACTCACATTTTACCAAAAGTTGATCAACTCGTGCCATTGATGTCAAAAGCTTAAATATGAAGTTTCATAAAAATCCTTTTAGCAGAATTTGCTCTGCACGTGTACACAGACAGACAGACCGACAGACATCATGCTAAAAATAGTCAAAACGTTATGTAGGGACATCAATTCGTGGAGATCCATTGAAATCTCAAAATGTCAAAATCGGTATGATCACAATACCTTCCTTATATACAATACATTTTTTAAATTTTTTTCGCTTTAAAAAAAAAAGTTTTCCTAATACAGTCCAAAATATGGCCGTTAGGTAATTGTGGGGTGAGGATTAATAAAAAAATATTTAAAAAAATCAAGAGGTCTTAGTTTTTGAGTTATAGTCAATTTTAGGTACTTTTATCCGATTTACTCAAAAACAGTTGGCCAAAATCCAAAATGAACCTTATTTTAGTGATCTACGGCCCAAAGTGTATCAATTTTGAGCAAAATCCGAAATATTTTTTTTTGTAAAAATTCGCGATTTTTTTCAAAGGGGTACCCCTTATGATTTTTTCGATTTTTTGCCATTTTCAAGGGTTTTGTTTAATGATATATGCTTTTTGTATAAGTTTGGTTATTAAGGCCCCAATTTTTTTCTAGACTAAAATGGACATGAGGAACTCAAAAATTTAAACCAGAGGTCCCTATCTTTTACCGTTACTGAGATATAATTTTTTGAAAAATTAAATTTTATTACAAAATTTCAAAATTTTTGCAAAAAATTGTTTTGTTAAGGATATGTTTTAAAATGTGCCTTTACCATATTTCAGACCTTAGAACTTCAAAAATTCCAACCGCAGGACCCTATCTCTTTTAGTTTTTAAAATATATGTATGTTGGCGGTCGGTAAAAAATGATAAATAAATTGATGTCTGTAAAGTGATCCTTTTATTTTCAAGGTTACCAATAAATTGTTCAATTAATTGACATAAAAACTTGATCAATTTATTGATCAATAATTGTTAAAAAACTGGGTTAGCAAGTGTTTTTTTTTTTTTATTTAAAAAAGGTTAATAATATATTGAAATAAACAAGGCAGATAATACACTTACGTTATTTATACGACATAAATTCAGTTTAATGGGAAATTTGAAAAAGTTAAAAAAATATTAATTTTAAAAATTATGTACTATATATAAAAAGAGAGATTTGGCTAAAAGAGTTTATATAAAGCAATAAAACAAACAATATATCTTCAGAGCTAAAGTTTCTTATTTGAATAATTATTGTAAATAAAAATTAAAAATATATGTATATATGAAGGTCTAAAAATTATATCAATAACTTCTTCTTTGGGCACAATCAGCTGGGCTGTCTTTTGGCCTCACATTAGTCCTCTCTCTTGATCTGTTAAATGTCAAGTGTGAAAAAATATTTATATGTCAGATAACCTAAAAAATATATAACTACGTAAAAACAAATTACATGGAGAATTTTCTCCATAAAATCTACGCCAAGAATATAAATAAAAGTCTAAATATGTAAATAATAACAAAATATATGAAAAAAATTAAATGATATAAATAATATATATTTCGAATGTACGACACTGAACATCTGTCAACTTGGACTAAAAACAATATTTTAACAGTGTAATAGGGATGACGATCTAAACCAATCTGAAGCAAGGACCAACAGCTCCTATCTTTTTACACACATTTTTCTACTTTGAAATAGACCATAGTGTGTTCTTACAAAAGTGAACAGCTTATATAAATATATTGGGACCTTAAATCGTTGAATACTAAAATTAAATCGCTCAAATATACTATTAAAACAATAGTTACTGCAGATTCAAATGTCAGACCTTTGCGTTACTTATGTTTTTAATTTATTTTTTGCAAGTGTTATCTTGATCTGTTAAGTTATAATGTATGCAGTAAGCATAAATTATAAAAATAATATTTAATTATACGTTTGTATATAAAAACACAAGTAGCCCAACCCATTCACTGACAAATACAAATTACACAGTTAATCAGCCAGGATAAACAAACGCAAACATATTTAAATAAATAATAAATGTGTCGCTCACCTATCAGATCAGCCATCTCTGAGAAATATGTTTCGACCGGCTGTACAGGTGTGTCGTGCTGGCTGCATATCTCTCAGCCGTTTATTGTGGTCGACGAATGGGGCGAATGCCGTTCGATATATCGAATAACCGGTACAAGATAAACGGTACAAATCAAAGAAAAAGAAAATTTGTGGATCGCTCATGTTAAATTTTATAGAATCACCAAATTTTTGCCCCTCTTCTTGGGCACTACACTCTAAAAAATCAGCTGTGGCCACCACAGGACCGAGCGCCATCATAAAGTACTTGTATAAAATACATTCTAGCAGCATAGTAGAAATAACTTGGCCTAATATTTTCTAACAGAGATATTATTTATCATGACCATAGAAACGTTACATAAAAGTATGAAAAAATTGAGACTTTTTGAGAAATTTTTCGTTTTATCAAAATACGTCTCAAATAAAAGTTATTAGTTATTGCATTTGTAGCAACTTTTGTTCAATAAATTTTTTCGAAATATTTTTCTGTTCTAAAATTCATATATTTATGCTAAATATTCGCAAAAATCTTAAAATCGACCCGAGTAAACTCCCATTTCTAGTTAACCGATTTTTACCAAAAGTTGATCAACTCGTGTCATTGATGTCAAAAGCTGAAATATGCAGTTTCATAAAAATCCTTTCAGCCTAATTTGCTCTGCACGTGTACACAGACGGACAGACGGACACACAGACAAACAAACAGACAGACAGACAGACAGATGGACGGACGGACGGACAGACAGACCGACAGACATCATGCTAAAAATAGTCAAAACGTTATGTAGGGACCTCAATTCGTGGAGAAACATCGAAATTTCGAAATGTCAAAATCAGTATGATCACAATACCTCCCTTATATATGTTGGCGGTCGGTAAAAAAAGTTTCGGATAGCTATCAGATAGTAACAGTGTATGTGGGTCAAAAAGTTGTACAAGCGTGCCAGATTTCAACTTTCTAGATCCAACTTTTGATCACAATTTTTACCGACAGACAGACAGATAGACACATGAATGACAGTATAAAGATTTTTCGGTTATACCTAAAAACAATACTTCTTTTTCGATACAGCAAGATAAGATTGAGATGAAAAAATGAAATAAAGCGATATTCAATAGTGTTTAAAAATGATGTCGATTTTAATAACAGTATATTATTGAGACATTATCTAGAGTAGGTTGTATTTTTGAATGTTCTTAAAGTAATAAATCTATAATTCATGATAATTGTAGATAAATGAGAACATTATCAGCTATTAGCACGCTGTACCTTGAACTACAGCCATCTAATTCGAATTTAATTGGAGGCCATCACTGTGTGTTCTATAATGCACCATGCCATAAATTAAAAATATTGTGACATGGTGAAAGTAAATTGCCACTTAATCCTGGCCTGGCATTATAATGCATGTGTATTACACCTGACATATTACTACTTACACGCACTTACACTCTACTCAATTCACTTATTACGTTTACTACCTACAGGCTGGTCGAAAACTGGCCGAAAATATTAAATATACACAGCTAAAAATTCATAAGTGTAAAATTTAGTTTAAACCAGCTAGCATTAATATTTTAACAAGAAATTATAACATTTACTGAAAAGGACATAGTAACAAATTAAAAAACAGCTGTGGCCACTACAGGACCGACCGCCATCACAAAGTACTTGGATTAAATACATTTTAGCAGCAGAGTAGAAATAACTTGGCCTAATATTTTCTAACAGAGATATTATTTATCATGACCATGGAAACGTTACATATAAGTATGAAAAAATTGATACTTTTTCAAAAAAAAATCGTTTTATCAAAAAATATCTCAACTAAAAGTTGTTAGTTATTGCTTTTATAGCAACTTTTGTTAAATAATTTTTTTCTAAATATTTTTCTGTTATGAAATATTGTCAACTGACAATAACGGAAGCGCCTCTAGTGAGATTTTGAGAAACTGACAGGTGGAGGATAGTCAAGTTTGTATACTGTTGTTTTCATAGCGAATTTTAAAAAAATGTCTTTAAAATTGCAAGTAAAAATTAAATACAACGTGAATTGTTGTGTTTATCTTTGCAATGCAAAAGTAGGTCGTGATAGAGACCTAAGTTTTCATCGTGTTCCGAAACGTGGCAAAAAAGCCTTATTACCTTGAATTATAACCCTAGAGGTTACTTGGGCACTGAGAAAACGGAAAATTTCATTTAACGCAACCCTCATATTGAATAATAAATTAATTTCAATAAATATCATTGGATACCATTGAACCTGTCAAAAATATCCTATCTGCGTCAGCCATGATGTACAATGCAGTGGCGCCTCTATCGGTAGTGTCATATGACAATACGCAAAAATCTTAAAATCGACTGGAGTAAACTCCCATTTCTAGTCAACCAATTTTTATCAAAAGTTGACCAACTCGTGCCATTGATGGCAGAAGCTTAAATATGAAGTTTCATAAAAATCCTTTTAGGCGAATTTGCTCGGCACGTGTACACAGACAGACGGACGGACAGACAGACAGACATCATGCTAAAATTATTGAAAACGTTATGTAGCGACCTCAATTCGTGGAGATCCATCGAAATCTAGAAATGTCAAAATCAGTATGATCACAATACCTCCCTTATACCCTTTTCACACTAGATCTTTAAGATCGGATGTTAAAGTGAATGTATCTTTAAACGCTAATGTAAAACCGTATGGCCTCGGTTAAATACAAGCGATGTTTAAGACAGAGATCTGCGTCTTAAACTTCGTCCGCATTGCCAACTTAATTTCTATTATAAGAAAATATTCCTTGAATTTGTGCTGTCAACATTTTATATTATCATAAACAAGAATACTGTATTATATCGACGTTATAAGAAGTTTATACTTATTGTTATAATAAAATTATTTATTTTAATAATGTGTTTAATAAAATACAGAGCTACAATAATTGAGATAAAATGTATCGACTTACATGTTAATACAGGTGTAATATATTCTTTATTGTAGTGCCTTTATTGTAGAATGAAATGAAATATCCATATTTGTTTATAATAATTCAAAATGTGCGTCTGCGCAGACAGTTCAAAACTAGTAACTTCATGAGGGTAACTTAAGGACAAAATTACTGTAGCTGATGACAGACCAGAGATTTAAACATCAAGTGTGAAAGCATACCGATCTTAAACATCGGTGAACTTTAAGTTCACTCGTCTTAAAGATCTAGTGTGAAAAGGGTATTATATATGTTGGCGGTCGGTAAAAACATCTTATTAACAGAGTGTGATAACGGTAATCCGATGATAATTCGATGAAATCACTAGTTGTGAAATAATGTTTGTGTATTTTTAATTGTTTATTTTTAGTAGTGTGTTTACTAACAATTAAGAGTGGTAATTACAGTATATATATATTTTTTATGAGAGGGCAGTGATGATATATGGGGGGTGACACGCGAACCACGACAAATAATATGACCGTAATAAATAAATCACATTCAGATATGATCCCGAGCATCTTGGATGGGGGGGGGGGGTTCTCATTGCGCGACCGGCCTGTATGCAAATCCAACGCGCCACCGACCCGATAAGCATTATTTATAAAAGCCCGTGCTCGCTATGATCCAGATAACCGGCCTACGTAGACACACACACACACGCACACACACAGACAGACAAGTTACTAACATGCAAATACATACACACAGTTTCTCTCTCATTTCTCTATACACACACACATGCACATTTTCCAAAAATATATACAGGATGTATCAAGATAGAGGGAATAAGATTTTTCTCGAAAACCCGATATGTGCAGATGACAATAAAAAAAATCAGCTGTGGCCACCACCAGTGATGGGCGCTTACGTGTAAACATCAGTTGTTTACATATACATGTAAACAATGTCAACAACATGTAAACAGCGTCAACATGTTAACACACGTAACATTTTTAAATAGTGAGGTTAAGGCGTTCATTTGTCGTGTTTGTCCTGTCAATTTAGGGGCACTAATAACAAAATAGTAGTAATATTCGTATGTTAAAGTGTGTTATACATAATATGTAACAAAATGAGTGGTGGGCCTATAAGAAACACTCATGAAAACAAATTAATAATTTTAATTATATGCAAACTTTTTAAAATATACGTAAAATACTAATAAGAACGTTCATTTTGATACCTTATTAAGTAATTAAATACATTGTTTTATTAAACAAGTAAGATTACATGAATGACATCATTTGTTTACACGTAAACAGTGGTGTAAATTTACGTGATGTAGTCTACGCGCCCATCACTGGCCACCACAGGACCGACCGCCATCATAAAGTACTTATATAAATTACATTCTAGCAGCAGAGTTGAAATAACTTGGCGTAATATTTTCTAACAGAGATATTATTTATCATGATCATGGAAACGTTACATATAAATATGAAAAAATTGAGACAAAAAAATTCGAAAAATTTTTCAGAAATTATTCGAAATTTTTTTATCAAAAAACGTCTCAAATAAAAGTTATTAGATATTGCTTTTATAGCAACTTTTGTTCAATAAATTTTTTCGAAATATTTTTTTGTTGTGAAATATTCACAAAAATCTTTACGAGTAAACTACCATTTTAGTCAACTGATTTTTACCTAGTTGATTAACTCGTGCCATTGATGGCAGAAGCTTAATTATGAAGTTTCATAAAAATCCTTTCAGCCAAATTTGCTCTACACGTGTACACAGACGGACAGACAGACATCATGCTAAAAATAGTGCAAACGTTATGTAGGGACCTCAATTCGTGGAGATCCATCGAAATGTCAAAATCGGTATGATCACAATACCTCCCTTATATATGTTGGCGGTCGGTAAAAATACGTAAGACAAAAATGATTTGTTATTTGTGTTAAATTTAGATATTTTGCTCGGTTTGCCAGTGGTCCCCGAATGTTCCGTACCAGATCTTCTTATTTGAAACCGTAGGTAAAGAGTAGAGAGACAGCCAGTAGCGAATAAGTAATCGTTGAGGGGGCGGCCCCAGAGGACTGAGGACCGTCCTCTGAATATCTGAGCATATTTGTCCATTCTAAGATATGTTAATAGAAGTTATGTAAAAAATGTTGGTAAACGTTGTTGATATTTATTTAATGTGAACAGCACATTAGGAATTTATAGATCTGTGACTGAATAACATATATATAATCAATATGTGGCGGCCTCGCTCGCTCTCTCTGTGTACCTGTGTACGATATGTTTAAAAGATGGATCGTATAGATGGATGTATGGATGGAAGTATGGATATATATGTACATGTTGTTCCAGCTAACATGTGTTCCCGTCCATGCATATTTTATCAACACCGATATACAACTCAAGATGCTTTTATTTTTAATCAAATAATATATAATTTCAAATATCTCGGTGACCAACAAACAGTTTCTGTTTAGGGATACACAGGCCTCCGGTGTAACAGTTGCAAACTGCTCGTAAAGGTATAGTCTTTTCCAAACGTTTTTTTTATTAATCTTTATTAAATGACTCTTCAATAACATGATTTTTAGCGTCAGTTATTGGTTATTACATTTATTATAATATTACATACAGTACCTAGACAAAATATTATAACCACTTACAAAAACAACTGTTTATTAAAAATGCCGACATATAATCATACGCTACTTTATTTATTTCTTTAACATATCGTGTATTTATTAAAAAATAAGCTATTTTAAACATCTTCAACTCTGTATTTTTATTCTGAGACTGATTTGCAAGAACAAAAAGTACCGATTTTGTCCTGGCCAGGGAATTCGCCGGATATCAATCTTATTGAAAATGTTTGGAACCTCCTGAAAAGACTTGTTTATGATTTAAATAATACTAATAAACAAGTTCTGATAGATAATATTAAAAAAGTATAGCAATCTCTCCAGAAATTGAAAATTGTATTAGGGCAAGTATTGAGAGTATGCCTCGAAGAATTGCGGCAGTAATAAAAGCAAAGGGGGTAACACAAAATATTAAAAATCATTTTATAAATGTACTAAAATAATTTGAAATAATAAAATACAAAATAAAAGTAAAATAGGTGTATTACTATTTTGTAGATTTTGTGTAAAACAATGAATTTTTAAAAATTTAATTTAATTTTAATTTATTGCGACGGATGGTGGATTTAAGGGTTAAATAAATAAACTGATTAACACTATACAATAGTTTAATGAGAAAATAATGTGAATGAACAAATCAGATACAGATATTGTGTTAATTCTACAAACAATGCACGTGGACTCATTAGTACATAACGCTGCCACTACGTTAGTAGTGTTGTTCGGCAGCACTTGCCTAGTCCGGTGGCAGTTAACTGAACTACGCCAGCTCGGCGCGGTATTCAAAACCTTAACACTTCCCCTCGCGACGTGGCTGGTCGCGTGTCTGCTTTATTCCTTCTTCTAGTCCTAGCAGTCTGACACAGGTTACGTGTTTCGGTCTAGGAAGTCCTTTAGTCAACACGTCCGCCGTCATTTCTTCTGTCGGGAGGTATTTTAGGTTTAGCAGTTTATTCGATAAAGCTTCACGTATGAAGTGGTACCGAATATCTATGTGTTTGCTCCTTGCGTGAAATGTGGCATTCTCAGCCAATTTTACTGCTCCGTTATTGTCGTTGAACAATACAAGTTCGGACTGCTTATCTAATCCCAATTCACGGAGGAAGTTCTTCAAGTAGATGGCTTCTTTCGTGGCCTCTGCGACTGCCATATACTCAGCCTCCGTCGATGATAATGCAACGGTCCTCTGCTTCTTAGAATCCCACGATATGGGTCCTTTGCAAAATAGGAAGGCATATCCGGTATATGAACGTCTGTCGTCCAAACAGTTCCCCCAATCTGCGTCTGTGAATCCTCGGATAGGCTTCGAGTCTGCTTCATATATCAATCCCAGGTTGATAGTAGCCTTCAGGTACCTCAGAACACGCTTCGCTGCAGTCCAGTGGACCCTCGTGTAGCAGTGATTAAACTGTCCAAGACAGCTGACAGCGAAACTGATGTCCGGTCTCGTGGCCACAGACAGATACGTGAGGGCCCCAATTAGCTCACGATACGGGAGTCTCTTATCCTCTTCACTTGGCGTCTCTGTTGGCTTGGTCAGCCTTACACTGACATCCATTGGGGTACTCACCGGCTTAGCATCGCTCATTCCAAAGCGCTGCAGGACATCATTGATGTAGCCCTTTTGATTCAGAGCCATTTTGTTGCCTTCTCTGGTGAACTCGATACCCAGACAGTACTTAACTTCTCCGAGATCCTTCATTTCGAACTCTCGAAATAATGTCTTGCTTATCCTGGAGACGGTGTCATCGTTCCGAGATGCAATTAAGATGTCGTCTACATAAACGACAATGAGGGTCAGGTCTTCCCCTCGCCCTAAATAGTACACACATGGATCTGCGTCCGTGGGCGTCGCGCCGATGGACTTCAAAACACTGTCCAGCTTAGTGTGCCAGCTCCTGCCAGCCTGGCGCAATCCATACAGCGATTTTCTCAACAGACACACCTTATTGCCTGTTTTCAACTCGCTCAGCATATTCTTGGCCTTATCGCGTATATCTCTTTCTCTGTTCGAGTTGACTATTCTTTTGAGTGCGTCAAATAACTGTTTCGGCGGCTCCATTAGAATGGTTTCTTTCAAATCGCCATTTAAATAAGCCGTCGCCACATCAAATTGTCTGACTTTCATTGATAGGCGCGTCGCTAGAGCTGCCATCAGACGAATTGAACTCAAACGAGCGACAGGCGCAAAAGTTTGATCAAAATGCACGCCTGGCCTCTGAGAAAAGCCTTGAGCAACAACTCGGGCTTTTCGTCGCTCGAGTGTGCCGTCAGCTTTGTACTTGTTCCTAAGTACTACACGGCTGCCGATCACTTCTGCATTCCTAGGACGATCAACGATCTGCCATGTGTCGTTCTTCAGGATTGACGTGATCTCCGTGGTGATGGCGTCGTGCCATTCTTCGGCGTCGGGACCGGAAATCGCCTGATGCATGGGTGTCTCCGACAAGAACGTGTACTCAGGCGTTTCCACACATCTGACGTCTTCACGGACTTGAAAAATCTTCCGAGGTCTTCCTCTGGAACCGGTCAGTAAGCGACGTGGTCTACCTCGGCCTCTTCCTGGAGCACGCTCATTTTCACGGGCCTCTTGCCTCTGTGCATGAGCTTGGCAGTCGTCATAGTCTTCTACTGGAACATCTACAGGCTTATCAAGTGGTCGGATATCAATTTCCACCACTCGCGGCGCCTCCTCTTGTTCCGCAGGTAGAAAATCGGTGACATTTTCGGGAGAATCCTCCGGCTTCTCGACAAATTTCACATCTCGGGTTACCTCAATTTTGTTTTCAGAAGGAATCCACACTCGGTATCCCTTGGACTGTTCTGCATAGCCCACGAAAATTCCTTCTTTCGCTCGAGTATCAAGTTTGCCTAGGCCCGGTTTCCTGTTCAGGCAAAACACTCGACAACCGAACTCTCTGAAATAACTGACATCAGGAGTCTTGCCGGTCCATACTTCATACGGAGTCCGACCATTTAGACTTCGGGTAGGACAACGATTTCTTATGAAGTTGGCCGTATTGATGGCTTCTGCCCAAAAGGACGGGGGCAAGCCAGATTGCATCAGCAGGCACCTGGCAGTATCCATGAGAGTACGGTTCTTACGCTCCGCGACTCCGTTCTGCTCCGGGTTGTATGGAATGGTCAACCTCCTTGTTATGCCTCTGTTTTTCAGGTAGGCATCGAAAGTGTGGTTAACATATTCACGCCCGTTGTCCGATTGGATACACTTGACTTTCCCGTCTCGTTGCTTCTCGACTAGCGTGACAAAGTCTTTAAAGCGCTCGAGAACCTCGTCCTTCGATTTTAAAAATCGCACTTCACACCAACGTGAATAATCGTCAATAAACGTGACTACATATCGGAATTTTCCCTTGGATTCTACGCGCATCGGACCGCACACATCTGAGTGGATTAACTCCAGTAGCGCTGTCGTTCGTCCAGAACTCACGGGAAATGGCGTCCGAGTCATTTTGGCACGGCAACACACGCTACAGTCAAGTTCATCGCTCAAATTGTCTATCGCAACGCCGCGTAAAACACCATCGCGTACTGCTTCTTTGGTGTCTCTCACATTCAAGTGACCAAGGCGCCGGTGCCATAGTTCAAGAGTTCTGGAAGTTCGCACGGTACACGCACTATCAGAGATCAAATTAATTTCACGCCCGTCTCGATTACAATCGCGCATATAATACAAGTCACCGACGCGTTCGGCAACTAGCTTCACAAGTCCATCCGAACCGATTATTGAAGCGCCATTTTTTTCAAAAACCACTTTATGTCCGTTGTCTGTCACTTTAGAAACGGAAAGTAGATTTGTTCGCAACTCCGGCACGTGTAAAGTGTCTTTTAAGATGACGTTTTTCATCTCGTTACTAACTTTAGCACTAAAATGGACTGTTCCTTTTGCTAAAATTTCCGCGCACGCGTTATTTGCCAAATTCAATGTCCCGCGGTTGGCATCACTGATTTCTGCAAAGTCACTTAACTCGCGGCACAAGTGGGATGTGGCACCACTGTCCAAACACCACTTTAGACCCTCAGCACTTTGGCGCGCGATTTGAGATGACTGAGCGTTAGACGCGCACAGGCTTACGTTCTCCGCACTGTTGCCATACGATTTGTATTTCCCGGTCTTGCAATCCGCAGCTTTGTGTCCCGGTTCTTTGCACTTATGGCACCGATATTTAAACATGGCAGTTTTATTGTCCGTTTTTCCCGATTTTTCCGCACTTGTCGCGTTTTTATTATTATTACGCCACTTCCGCACATGTTTATTCACGTATAATGCATTTTGAGCCGCACTACACAAATTGTCACTTTTTCGCGCTTCGTTCTCCTCCAGGATTTTCACACGAAGAGCATCTGGGGAAGGCAACTCGTCACGTGACTCTATGGCACAGCGAAAATTCTCATACGTTGATGGTAGACTGTACAACAACATAATTGCTAATAAATCGGGGTTTATGTCTACCTCCATTTCGCTTAATTTGTCAACTGTATCGAAAAATTTATTTACGTGTTCGCGTACATCGCCGCCCTCATGCATGCGTTGTAACGTTAGTTGTTTCAACAGCGTGGCTTTTCTAGCTGGCCCCTTTGACTGGTATATGGTTTCCAGCTTTAACCAGACAGCACGTGACGATTCACAGCCCTTTATTTGCTTCAATTCGGAAGGGCTAATGGCTAAAATTATATCAGACTTAGCCTTGCCATCGTTTTTCAACCATGTGTTTACCGCTAATTCCGATGCTTCTTTTCCAGGTTCTAATATTGGTTTTTTAAACTCACCATTAACATACACCCAAGCATCATTTTTTACTAGCAATGCCTCCATCTGCATCTTCCATGTGTCATAATTTTCTTTGTTAAGAGACTCGATTCTGGACGTATTGGCTCCGAACATCTTGATTAAATTCACACAAGATTCACTATTGACACTCAACACTTGACACAATGTTATTTAGCGTTTTTAACAAAAATATTTTCACTCTCACAATGTTGCACTTCACGGTTTTCACAGTTATTTATTTAACACCTACCTGGGCCCATAACCTATTGCGACGGATGGTGGATTTAAGGGTTAAATAAATAAACTGATTAACACTATACAATAGTTTAATGAGAAAATAATGTGAATGAACAAATCAGATACAGATATTGTGTTAATTCTACAAACAATGCACGTGGACTCATTAGTACATAACGCTGCCACTACGTTAGTAGTGTTGTTCGGCAGCACTTGCCTAGTCCGGTGGCAGTTAACTGAACTACGCCAGCTCGGCGCGGTATTCAAAACCTTAACAGGTTATAATATTTTGTCTAGGTAATGTATATACATATGTATATCTTTTATATTTCATTTGTAAGTTTTTAGGGTTTTGTAGGTATGACCAAAAAACCCTTATACCGTCATTTTGTCGTCTGTCTGTCTGTCTGTCGGTCTGTCTGTCTGTCTGTCTGTCTGTCTGTCTGTCTGTCTGTCTGTCTGTTCGGTAAAAATTGTAGCCAAACGGCTAAACCTAGAGAGTTGAAATTTGGCATGCTTATACAACTCTTTGACCCGCACATAGGAAAAATACTAAAACATCTAAGAAACATACCCCCTTAAAAATATAAACAAATATGAGCTCATCGAAAACAATTTTTTTTTTTTTAAATTTTATATAGGGTACCAAATGAAAGCCCTTAGTACGTGGATTAACGATCAAATTTTTATTTTTGCAAAATAAATTATTTTGATGTGATTTTTCTCAAAATTGTGCAAATAATTTTTTGTCCCACACCCTGTAGCCCAGATGGTTTAAACTAAAAATCTAAAAAAATTCTAAGTAATGTATATTGGTGTGAACCGAAATAGTACAACAGGAATTTTTGATCAGATTATGTTTTCGGAAAATAATATTTTTTGTGGTTTTTGGTTCACAAAGTATAAAAGTTATACCAATGTAAGACACTCACATGCAAGGCGTACGATAGCGTAATGGGTTAGAGCACTGGTGTCGTTAGCTAAAATGCGCTGGAAACGAAGGGTTTCAAGTTCGATTACGGAGTGAATTTTATTTTTTCTGTTTTTTTTTTTTTGCATTTTTATTATGTTGAAATTATTTTGTCAAAATTCTAGTTATATTTTGACAAATTTTGTATTTAATTTTTAAGAGCGTAAATTTAATAACCAGTCTTATTATATGACTAACAAACAATAAATTATTTTAAAAATATCGTTTATTTTGCCGTGATTACTACAAAGTAAAATTTGTCCTACACACTCAGCATACCGCCTTCACTTATTATATACCTGCGAAACCCTGAAATGTGTGAATATTCACACTTCACATCAATTTTTCTTCATCTAGGAAGTTGATCAGGTTGGTGGTTGAAGTGTTATTGTTCTGGAGTGCTTCTTTAAAGGTGTTTGGTATCTTGTATTTGATTCGACTGGTGCAATGTTTAGGACAGTCTATCACTATGTGTTCCACTGTTAGAGGTGTATTACACTGTGTGCAGATTTTGGGTTCACTTCGTGCAAGTAGGCGTTCGTGTGTGAGTTTAGTGTGCCCAATAGGGGATACGCATAAAATTTGTATTTCCTTAAAACTACATTATTTTTATATGTTAATGTTAGTTATGTCACCTAACAAAACAAAAATTACATTTTAATTAATATTATAGCCAAATTTTTGAATTAAAATATTGTGAATTTGAAATAAGCCGACCACGGAGCGAAGGTTGCCGAGTAAAAACGACTGAGTATGACGTCAAACGATAGGGGTTTCACATCACAGATACAGCTACAACATAATCTTTACACGTGTGTGTATTGTATTGTTCGAGAGTTTTGTATTTGTTTTTAAGCAATTTTTCACGAATTTATTATTAAAATGGCAGATAAAGATTTTGTTAGGGCTCAGAGTGATAATTTACCCAACATTGATGCATTTATGCTCATGGAATATATGAAAAATAATGAATGCTACAGTTCTGAGGAAATACGTGGTGTCAAAGTAATTTTTATTTTATATTCTATAACTTTATGTAAACAAACGCTGCAACTCTGTAAAATGTAAATATTTATGTAATTTAGATGTCAGAATTTTATTACATTGTTTACATGAAGTTACAAAACGTTAGAGGCATAATTGAAATACTGCAATATAAGTTATCTATTTTAATATAAAATTTAATTCGGTAAACATGTATAAATTGTTTTTATAGAATTAAACTTTATTTTAACAAAAATCACTCTAACTTTACATAACCTATGAAAGTTATACAAACAAATAAGTTCAGAACAGACTATGTACGCCGGTAAGTTAGTAGTGTCATGCGTCATTTAGAAGGGGTATGACGTCACACGTCGTTTTCGCGCGCTACATACATTTATGATTTTTTTAAGCCTTCAAATTACAAAAAAAAAAAAAACTGTTTTTTATGTTTATATTTAACAAGAGGAATATAATAAAAAATAAAAAAAAAATCATGCCTATCCCCTATTCTCAGTCTAGTGAGCATGAACCATGTGTCTTATTCTCAATAATTCCAGCATCTCTCTCTTATAATCATGCATCAAACGTTTAAACTTTAAAATTTCAGATTGATTTTTTAGCTGTCTGCAGAAAAACTTCAACATCGCTGTTCTAGTATGTAAAATTGTAATTATATTTATTACCCTTAAAATAATTTTTAAAGAAAATAATCATGCAACATTTTATCGAAAAATTAAAATTTCCGACAACAAAAAACTGTAGAGATTAGTTTGGAATAAGTGGTTGCAGTTGTACGTGACGGGGGTGTACTGGGGGCGGCCAAGGGGCGGTGAGGACGCCTGTCTAAAGATAAGCCCCGACCAATATGTCACCGCTATCTGCATCTGGATGTTGTGTACATTGTACGTGAACAAGATTGAAAAACAATATACACCTGGATTTAGTACCTGTATAACGCTCCTGATACTGTCACAGCTGAACAGCCCTCTATTCATTTAAAGGATAACCCTCCAACGTGTCAAATATATAAAACACTTGTGCTTTTTTCAAAACAGATTGTTATGCAACAGCTTTTTACCGATTGAAAATAACAATTAAACAAACAAAAGACATTTTTCCAGTTACAAATCTTTGTTTTCTTGGCCATTGCTATTGATTTTTGACTCTATCCCTTACTGTTTTTGGGATCTACTAGTCGAAATGACGTCTCACAACCTCTCAATTTTGACCTCTCCATCTTAAGACTATTCAGTATCAGCTTTTTTACCGACCGCCAACATATATATGGGAGGTATTGTGATCATACCGATTTTGACATTTCGATGGATCTCCACGAATTGAGGTCCCTACATAACGTTTTGACTAATTTTAGCATGATGACTGTCGGTCTGTCTGTCTGTCCTTCTGTCTGTCTGTCTGTCCGTCCGTTTTTCTGTGTACACGTGCAGAACAAATTCGGCTAAAAGGATTTTTATGAAACTCCATAATTAAGCTTTTGACATCAATGGCACGAGTTGATCAACTTTTGGTAAAAATCGGTTGACTAGAAATGGGAGTTTACTCGTGTTGATTTTAAGATTTTTGCGAATATATTATAACAGAAAAATATTTCGAAAATAATTATTTAACAAAGTTGCTATAAAAGCAATAACTAACAACTTTTATTTTTTGATAAAACGAAACATTTTTGAAAAATATGTATATTTTTTATCAACTTAGAGAATAGGTAGATTATTGAGTCAATAATTTAGGCAAATATTGAATTTAGTAAATTGATGAAAATTACATATATTTACCAAAATTCATTCAACCAATAACTAATAATTATATTTGTTGACAAATAAATTACTTAACAGGGTTATTAATAGATTTCTAGTTAAGATTTTAGATATCCAAAAATAGGGGCCGCACTATGAGTCTTTAAAAGATGGCATCTAAACCAGTGTTTCTTAAACAGTAAGTTGGTGTGAAAGTTTAATCGGTCCACGAAAAAGTTTAATAATAAAGTGTAATAGTTTCTCACGATTTATTTCAGACTGATTTGAGATATTGAGAAGTGACATTACCGTTGGCGGCGCTGTAATTCTTGACAAAATGGCTGAATTGTCTAGTATTCAGCTGTCAATATGCTAACAGGGAACAGGTTAATTTAAGCACAGTACATTTTTATTTTATGAAAATGTATCTATCGACGTTCTAACAAGAAATCAACACCAGAACATATGTAATAATTTCAAACAGTACTACAGTCGCGTAGTACAATATTTCACCACTAGACTGCGTAACCGAGCGTGTCAGTTCTCAATAGTGTAAGTACGCTTTTTTCCGTGTGTGTATTTTTCCGCGTGCGCTTTTTTCCGTGTGTGTATTTTTTCATGTGCGCTTTTTTCCGTGTGCGTATTAATCCGTGTGCGTTTTTTCCGTGTGCGTATTTTTATATTATATAAGAATTTTTTTTTAATAAATATAGTCTGTCTGTCTGTCTGTCTGTCTGTCTGTCTGTCTGTCTGTCTGTCTGTCTGTCTGTCTGTCTGTCTGTCTGTCTGTCTGTCTGTCTGTCTGTCTGTCTGTCTGTCTGTCTGTCTGTCTGTCTGTCTGTCTGTCTGTCTGTCTGTCTGTCTGTCCGTCTGTCCGTCTGTGTACACGTGCAGAGCAAATTCGGCTGAAAGGATTTTTATGAAACTTCATATTTAAGCTTCTGCCATCAATGGCACGAGTTGATCAAGTTTTGATAAAAATCGGTTGACTAAAAATGGGATTTTACTCGTGTCGATTTTAAGATTTTTGTGAATATTTCACAACAGAAAAATATTTCGAAAAAAATTATTGAATAAAAAATTTTTTCTGTCTCAATTTTTTCATACTTATATGTAACGTTTCCATGGTCATGATAAATAATATCTCTGTTAGAAAATATTAGGCCAAGTTATTTCTACTCTGCTGCTAGACTGTATTTTATATAAGTACTTTACGATGGCGGTCGGTCCTGTGGTGGCCACAGCTGATTTTTAGTTTTAACATTAGAAATGTAATGCACTGAGTCAAAATGAATCGTTTTCCCATCTTAAAAAGTGAATGAATAAATAATTCGGAATAATACTCATTATTTGTCCAGTTTTTAATAATGGGCGAAGAGTTGATTCAATTTGAATTGGATGAAGTAAGGCGTATGGCTAGAGAAAGAAGTCTGAGGTATAGAGCAAGTTCCACATTAACATAAAGATGTGTTTGCCAACACAGTTGGCAACGGGTGCACTAGTTTTAAATATTTCCTTAGTAATGTTAAAAATGAACATTTGAAAGATGTCAACTGACGTCGTGTATGAATACCAACCAGAGCAATGTAAAACAATGGGGTGGATTTGCGAGTGTGGGAAAGAGGCGAATGCAGCGTGCATTCCCCAGGGCCCGCAGACAGACACAGACAGACAGACGGACGGACAGACACTATACTTAATGGAAAAGTTGCCAGACAACTTTGGTAATTGTTGCTAGTTGAATATTGAATGTGAAGGTGCATTAAGAACATGGCTCCAGGCTTCAGGTAATCAAACAAATTATTTGACACACTACAAATAATAATTATGTGATCACGTGACACTGGCTATTAGAGCGGGACTAATCTAATCATTGTATCTACCAATAAAGCACAATGCGTCAACACTCTTGTAATTTTGTATAGTTGACAAAATTTATGTTGATATTTGATATTTTTAACGTTGAATACATCTTTGTCCGCAGTTTTTTTTTTATATATCTTTAACTACCAAGACAATTAACCAGGACAATAGACCTCTAGAGTGATTTTTTTTAACCTGTTTTTATACACATTGGAATATTTGATTTTGTAAATTCCGTTGCGATTTCGGCAAAAATGATAATAAATATTATATATTTTAAAATTTCTTGTGACGTAGCTGCCGCCAGTGGATGTTCTGTTTTTTTTTTTTGAAAAATTTTTCGAAATTTTTCGAAATTTTTTGCAAGTTATTTCACACTTATATGTAACGTTTCCATGGTCATGATAAATAATATATCTGTTAGAAAATATTAGGCCAAGTTATTTCTACTCTACTGCTAGAATGTATTTTATACTTTATGTACTTAAGTACTTAATGATGGCGGTCGGTCCTGTGGTGGCTACAGCTGATTTTTTATTATGATATATGCCAAAGTGACATTTTTTACCTTTTTACCGTCCGCCAACATATATAAGGGAGGTATTGTGATCATACCGATTTTGACATTTCGAGATTTCGACGTTCGAGATTCCGTCCGTCCGTCTGTCCATCTGTCCGTCTGTCTGTCCGTCCGTCTGTCTGTGTACACGTGCAGAGCAAATTCGACTAAAAGGATTTTTATGAAACTTCATATTTAAGCTTCTGCCATCAATGGCACGAGTTGATCCACTTTTCACAACAGAAAAATATTTCGAAAAAATTTATTGAACAAAAGTTGCTATAAAGGCAATAACTAACAACTTTTATTTGAGACATTTTTTGATAAAACGTAAAAATTTTGAATAAGTCTAAATTTTTTCATACTTATATGTAACGTTTCCATGGTCATGATAAATAATATCTCTGTTAGAAAATATTAGGCCAAGTTATTTCTACTCTGCTGCTGGAATGTAATTTATACAAGTACTTTATGATGGCGGTCGGTGCTGTGGTGGCCACAGCTGATTTTTTTTTAATACTAACATGACATAAAATTTCAAAGGTGCATACTATTAAAATTAAAATTTCCTCTTAGTTTGTTTTTATAAAAGTGAACACCATATATAGGCTATTCCAAACGTTTAGACGGAACTAAATGGGAATTTCGTTCTTTTAGGTTGTCACGAGAAGGGACCTTGCTTGGATTATTTCATGTTTGACATGAGCATATGAAAATTTAAAATTCCATCAGTGAAACCATGGAAACGAATGACATTTATTAAAAATTTTAATACTTTTTTACATATTTTGAAGACAAAAACAAATGGGAAATTTTTATTAAGAATGTCAAAAAATTAAAAATCAATTTAATCTAGAAGTTGCAATGTGAGTATGATTTTCAAGGCTTATCAGGCTCAAGGTCGATTTATATCGACCAAAAGTCCGAATTAATAGATAAAAATTACTATTACATTTAACGTTTTCAAGTTTTTTTTTGTGCTCTATTTATTTTCTTGCAAGTGTGTTGTTGGTTGAAGGAAGACCTTGAAGTAACCCTCTGACGAATTGACAATTAATTCGATTATGAATTATCTTAATAAAGAACGTGCAAATATTGTTGAATCCTTGTGATATTATGAATTTAGGTCGGTATAATTTGAAAACGCACTTGGCGGTCTCTTCTCTCACTCTCACTCTCTCTCTCCCACTCCCTCTCTCACTCACTCCACTCCACTCCACTCTTGAATTAAACAAACTGAGTCGTTCTCCAAAATAATTCAATTATTCACTTCTTCATTTTATTATTTTAAACTAAACAACCTTCGCAAGAAATTATTTTATAATTTAAAAATACAAATTCACATCAAACGTCACAATTAGAAAAAAGCTTTGGTGCTGACAGACATCAACTTTTGAATCCTCCGTCTCTATTACTCTTAATTGTTCTTTTCAATAAACTTGTAACCATTGATGTCATATAATAAAAACGCAGTACGCTCGATGCGTTAGCATTGTTTGTTATGAAGCCGGGAAGAACAGTTAGTTAGTTAGTTAGTTAAGAATTTTTGGCGCACAGCAACAAAGGCTATTTGCGCCTAACACAGCCCATTTCCGGGAAGAACAGAAGGGGGATTTACCCTTATGAGTATGGCAGGTTGCCTAATATACATTTATTTTGTTAAGACAGGTCATCATTAGCTCTGATCGTATAACCATTTCTACAATAATAAAACGTTAGAAAAGGCTCTACGAACAGATCTTTTTTAACAGATGTTTTATAAGATATTTTTTTGTTCATTTTTTTGAAAAAAAAAAGTTTTTCTAATACAGTCCAAAATATGGCCGTTAGGTAATTTTGGGGTGAGAATTAATAAAAAAATATTAAAAAAAATCAAGAGGTCTTAGTTTTTGAGTTATAGTCAATTTTAGGTACTATTTTCCGATATAGTCAATTTTAGGTACTTTTTTTCCGATTTACTCAAAAACAGTTGGCCAAAATCCAAAATGAACCTTATTTTTGTGATCTACGGCCCAATGTGTATCAATTTTGAGAAAAATCCGAAATATTTTTTTTTGTAAAAATTCGAGATTTCTTATCGAAGGGGTCCCCCTTACGATTTTTCGATTTTTTGCCATTTTTAAGGGTTTTGTTTAATGATACATGCTTTTGTATAAGTTTGGTTATTAAGGCCCCAATTTCCTTCGACTAAAATGGACTTGAGGAACTCAAAAATTTAAACCAGAGGTCCCTATCTTTTACTGTTATTGAGATATAATTTTTTGAAAAATTAAATTCTATTACAAAAATTTCAAAATTTTTCAAAAATTTTTTTTGTTTAAAATATGTTTTAAAATGTGCCTTTACCATATATCGGACCTTAAAACTTCAAAAATTCCAACCGCAGGTCCCTATCTCTTTTAGTTTTTGAGATACATGTTCATATACTCTCTGTTAATTTTTTTGAAAAAAAAAAGTTTTCGTAATACAGTCCAAAATATGGCCGTTAGGTAATTTTGGGGTGAGGATTAATAAAAAAATATTTAAAAAAATCAAGAAGCCTTAGTTTTTGAGTTATAGTCAATTTTAGGTACTATTTTCCGATATAGTCAATTTTAGGTACTTTTTTTCCGATTTACTCAAAAACAGTTGGCCAAAATCCAAAATGAACCTTATTTTTGGGATCTACGGCCCAATGTGTATCAATTTTGAGAAAAATCCGAAATATATTTTTTTGTAAAAATTCGAGATTTCTTATCGAAGGGGTCCCCCTTACGATTTTTCGATTATTTGCCATTTTTAAGGGTTTTGTTTAATGATACATGCTTTTGTATAAGTTTGGTTATTAAGGCCCCAATTGTTTTCGACTAAAATGGACTTGAGGAACTCAAAAATTTAAACCAGAGGTCTCTATCTTTTACCGTTATTGAGATATAATTTTTTGAAAAATTAAATTGGGATTTGTGATTTTTTGGAAAATTAAAATTGTTGTAAGCATATTAAAACAATTATAAATAAGCAATAATATTAAAATAATAGAATAAATAAAATAATTGAAACCTGTTTTTGTTAATAAACATTCATTCGAATAAGATTGTATCCTTGTTTTGTCCATTTAAACCAGCATTTGTACATGTAAAACGTGATTTGTCCAAATTTAAAATATTGATTTTAGCTTATTAAAATTTTAATTACATGTTTAAATGTTTGGCAACCTAGAAATAAAAAGAATAAATTCTTTAAAAATTAATTTAATTTTTTTGGATGGCCACAACACTATAAAAAAATGAAAAATAAAAAATATCAGTAGTCAAAACTTTTAACTGCAAACGTGTGCAGCTCCAAAAGGAAGTATACCTCCTGTATTCCGCTGTTACCCCCTTCAATGTCATTCACCGTGATACATTAACCAATTGGTGCTGCTAATGGACGCAGCACATCGAGTCACTGTATATCATAACTTGTAGACAAACTATTTGTTTTATGCATGACGCACAACAGTATTGATGGTCTTTAATACAGATCATCATTTTCAGAGTCCTGTGGCTGAACTAGGAATTCAGATCCCAATCTAAATAAAAGTTACTCTTGTACAGAAAAATCTGCTCTATCCAATGGTGTCATTCAAAACCAAATTGAGAATGACGAATATTGAGATATTTTGCCTTGAAAGTTGGCTAGTTTTGCACAAAAATTTTTTTCGGCCAACTTTCAAATGGACCATCTCTGGACATATGAATACAACAGAGTTGCTATTGCAGCACTGCATAGTATTGTGCTTGTTATACATCGTTGCAAAAAATCATGGCGTTTAGACCTTTTGGTGATGAGTAAGTGGTCTCCAAATTGGTGTCCAAATTTCTCGCAACAAAATTTGGCAGTGATTTTATCATGGATTGTTAGCTGAATGGCTACCCAAACTACTTTTTTTGATTACACTGCTGTATTCCGCACCAAAAGTTGTCCTGGTATGCCAAATTGCACACCTCTCTGGGCATTAGACGTGATTTGATAAAGGGTCAAAGTTGGCACTTTTTACGATATGTACGCATTAACGGGATGAGAGCCTATTGAACATGAACCTATTATTTAAGAACCAAAGCAGATTGAGCTCTAATATTTTGCACAATTTCATTTGGGGT
Organism: Liopterus haemorrhoidalis; assembly: GCA_963971575.1. Lineage (NCBI taxonomy): Eukaryota > Metazoa > Arthropoda > Insecta > Coleoptera > Dytiscidae > Liopterus > Liopterus haemorrhoidalis. The sequence continues at coordinate 70,466,747 of OZ020613.1, forward strand.
CTAGGGTTACTTTATTACAAAATTTCATTAGATTTAAAAAGGGTCGAGTGGGAGGCCTTTGGTGAATTCACATGGAATTACCCAATTATAAAAGTCGTATTGAGAAGCTAGTGTTACTTTCCACCGGTAAATATAAATTTATATTGTTTTAAAATATCTTAATATACATGGTTTCTTCTTTACTCATTGATACATTCATATAGCTTACCCATATACATATTTTAATAACTGTTTTATACTTAACTATAAGTGTATAAGTGTATATTCCCTCTACTTGTACCGCCATGCTTTGGTGGCAAGCAGCTTCATTTCTTGAGCACAATACCGTCTTCCCTCTACTTGTACCTCCATGTTTCCATCTTTTTCTTGTATCAGTATATCCATCTGTTGATAGTTTCATGAACTAAACAGTATTGTTTTGTCCGGAATACAATGTACATGAGATATACGTTACGTAGGTAGAGCGTTTCCAACCACAAATCTTAATAAACTATATCAGGTGATTAATATTTATGTGCGTGCCGCGTGTCCCCCCCCCCCGCCCCGTGCCCCGTGCCCCGTGCCTGGGCTGAATTATGCGAGCTAATTCAATAAAATTATAGATATAATTGAATTAAGATAGGAGCACGAGTATGGAATACACCCAGTTATATTAACAGCCCGATTTCAGGGGAACATTTGAATTTTACCGACCAACTGCTGACATAGTTTTGTTACAACTCGAAACGAAAAAACAATTTGGTATTAAAAGCTTCGTTCAGTGGAACAGTAAGTTCAGACCATTGAATAAAAATACACAGGAAGGAAGGTAATCAGATCAATTCTGTAACTCAGTTACTATGATCATAGTAACTAAATTAGTAACTAAAATAGTAACTGACCTTGCTCATAGTGACATATTTAGTTACTATAATCTTAGTAACTGAGTTACAGAATTGGTCTGATTATGAGCAAGGTCAGTTACTATCATAGTAAGTATTTCGTATTCCGTAAGACAAAAGTTACTACAATATTTAGTAACATGTTACTATAAAAGTTCCTATCATAGTAACTACCAAATGCTGCTGTTTATAACTTAGTTCTTATGAAGATAAAAATGGTGGATATTTGATTTTAAGTGTAGTTTTTAGATATAATAGAAAATGAAGAAGATTAATAAAGAAAATTATATAAATTAAATATATATAAACTATGTATGTATGAGTGTAGGTAAATGTTTTTATTGCAAGAGATGAAATAAGATCAAAAAGTCTTTTCCAATTCCTCATTTTTAATAAGAGTTTTTTTTTTTAAATTATTAAAAAAAATGTTTTTGTTTTAAAAAAAAATAACAAAAGTTCTATTCAGTGACGCAAAAATATTTTCATGAGGGGGGAGGGGTTTATAAAATGAGACGTATGGAAGTAATGACAAAACAAGGAAAATGCAGCGAAGTAATAAAAAATCCAGCTTCATGGGAGGTTCTAACCCCCAAATCCCACCCGCCTGCGCCACTGGTTCTATTGTCGAGAATTTGTCTTTGCATTCCGTTTTTTTTTTTTTAATTTCTTCACTCATTTTTTTTTAATATTTTGTAATTGTATATACCATAATATACAGGGTGTTTGTTTGAAACGGGGCACCCCGAAAATCTCCTTTATTTGTAAAGAACAAAAAATCTACAGAACAAAAATTAAACTAGGCACTTCCGGTTTCACCGGAAGTGATGTCAATTTTTGATCTAGCATAGGGAATCGATAATTTTATATTTTTTTCCTAAAAGTACATTAAATTATCATTACAATGACACCAAAAAGTCATATTTTTATGTTAACCATTTCAAAATGGCGACCATTTATTTACAAAATAATAATCAACATAAGTTTTACAAAGTTGAACGTAGCAAGCTTTGAAAACAATAAAAAAAGAAACAAAATATCTCTAAAATAAACTATTTGACTATTTAGAAAAAAAAAACTATTACTTTTTACAATTATTTTACAAAAAAATACAAATGTTCGATCAAACCACCATCATTGTCCACACATTTTCTCATTCTTAATAAAAACTCTTCCAAAAACTCTTTAAAAAGCTTGCTACGTTCAACTTTGCACAACTTATGTTGATTAATATTTTGTAAATAAATGGTCGCCATTTTGAAATGGTTAACATAAAAATATGATTTTTTGGTGTCATTGTAAAGCTAATTTAATGTACTTTTAGGAAAAAAATATAAAATTATCGATTCCCTATGCTAGATCAAAAGTTGACATCATTTCCGGTGAAACCGGAAGTGCCTCAGAATTCTTATAGTAACCTTTAGATGGGCCTAGTTTAACTTTTGTTCTGAAGATTTTTTGTATCTTTACAAATAAATGAGATTTTCGGGGTGCCCTGTTTCAAACAAAAACACCCTGTATATTAACAACAAAATAATGTAAGTAATACAATATTTTGACTTTTTTAACCTCAACTGTCAAATCCCTTCTTAATTTTTTTACTATCTATTATCGTTTTCCTAATTTTGCTAATTATATAATAAATAAAGTTTTAACTCTTCATTTTTTTTTTTCTGCCAAGAAATATTTTTTCATATTTTCTGTTACATTTATCCCGCTGTTCCGCTTTCATTGAATGCTATTAATGCACCAACGAGAACAATATTTGTAGTTCAAATTTCATGTTCTGTCGTGCCAAGAACCTAATTTGTTATTTGTCGTTGTAATGACGCAATTTGTCGTGCCGACTACATATTTTGTCGTGCACCATTTGTTGTCAAAGTCTATATTTGATCGTGAAGTTATCTTTTCCCGGCAGTTCGAACTTCTTTCTTCTCATGATGAGATAAAAAGCAAGCGTTTCTTTATTTTCTGAATGAACAAGTTGTTTGATATAATTTAGTTTTTGCACTATTCACTAGGAATAATCGGGCACGGGGCCTCGAGTGCGCCGGGCGCCGAGTGAATAACAAGCAGAGAAACAGAGAGCAGTTTTAATAAGTAGGATATCTCGTCAGCGTTTTAACATACATTCGTATGTAAAACATGTTTAAAAATGCAGTTAATTATCAAAACACAAGGACTGCCTGTTTTTACACCACTTTAAATTAAAAACTACCGTTTATTTTTTTATGAAAATAGGTTATTTCTACAAGAATGTTATGTTCAGAACATTTTACACATTAAGGCCCGGCCTTTCCACCTTCAGATAAAGTCCCAGGTAACTATCTGACAGATAAGGTTATATGTAACTTCATCTGCTGAGTAAATGTCAATACCAGTCAGTGAATCCAATACGTCAGTCTCATTATCCGTTAGATAACTATCCGATAAATACATTTGTATAGAAAGAAGGGATGACATTTACTCAGCAGATGAAGTTACAAATAACCTTATCTGTCAGATAGTTACCTGGGACTTTATCTGAAGGTGGAAAGACCGGGCCTAAATATTTTATATAAACAATGGCAATTATTTTCAAAAGTATCTTAATTAGAGGAAAATTTATATTTATTCTAAATTTTATCAACGACCCAGATAAACCGATATTTTTCGAAAAAATAGTCTGATCAGAAATTACTGTGGTATTATCAGAGCCGCAGTAAAGGGGGGGGGGGGCGACGGCCCCTAGCGCACTAAGGAAAAGGGCGCTGATGGGCTTGTTAAGGGGCGCCATTACTGCGAAGATGAGGACCTTTTTTTATTTTGCTCGTCACTTGGATTTTGGAAGGTGAGGACCTTTTTTCTTGCTCATCACGCTTAAATTTTGAGAGGTAAGAACCTTGTTTTTATTTGCCAAGGGCGCCAAAACGCTCTGCCCCTAGCGCGTTTTCCTTACTGAGGCTCTGAGTACTATTCCGGTTAACATCAATGTGCATTATTCAGATTTTTTCTGGATTTTAAACTAACCCCTCTGAGTTATAAAGTGTGGGACGAATTTGGCACATTTTTCCCTAAATTCACATTAGAATAAAAGTTAATTAAAAAATAGTTATTTACTTTTAGATTATTTTCTATAAAACACAAAATTAATCATTTGCGGCCAACACAGAACCGACCGCCATCACAAAGTACTTGTATAAAATACATTCTAGCAGCAGAGTAGAAATAACTTGGCCCAATATTTTCTAACAGAGATATTATTTATCGTTAATGTAAGTATGAAAAATAGATTTTAAAAATTTTTCGTTTTATTAAAAAATATTTCACATAAAAGTTGTTAGTTATTGCTTTTATAGCAACTTTTGTTCAATAAATTTTTTCGAGATATTTTTCTGTTGAAATATTCGCAAAAATCTTAAAATCGACACGAGTAAACACCCATTTTTAGTCAACCGATTTTTACCAAAAGTTGATCAACTCGTGCCATTGATGTCAAAAGCTTAAATATGAAGTTTCATAAAAATCCTTTTAGCCGAATTTGCTCTGCACGTGTACACAGACAGACGGACGGACGGACAGACAGACAGACAGACAGAGGGACAGACGGACAGACCAACACATATCATGCTAAAAATAGTCAAAACGTTATGTAGGGACCCCAATTCGTGGAGATCCATCGATATCTCGAAATGTCAAATTCGGTATGATCAAGTTCATTATTAAATATTAAAGATATTTTTCAGTTTGTTTCCATTGGATGTCTGAAAACAATGCTATTTGCTTTCTGTGCATAAAATGAACATTAAGCCATTAACGGGTGGTTATTTAATCAAACAAAAATTATCTTCCTTCAATAATTAAAGGTATTTAAACGATATTTCTTTCGTTTAAATTGAGTTCGTTTAAATATAAATGAATTTAACTGTTTCATTAGTTAATAAAAGTCCGCAAGTTAAATATTCCTTTCTTTTTTGCAAACACTAATTAATAATTTAAATAAAAGACATTTTTCTATTTAATAAAGCCATTGCGTTGCATGTTATCAACGTATTTCAATTCTGAATAAATATAGTTTTTGTTATAACTCTTTTTACACAATGAGAATTTTATTGCGTTCTTTCATTGACGACTCGTCACTGGGACGAGGTACGATTTACAACAACCCCACCCTTAAGGATAACAGGGCTGTTGTGTGGGTGTCAGCCGCCCGTGCGCAAACATTCGCAACACACAAAAAATCCAAAATAAAGTGATGAGCAAAAAAAAAATCGGCTGTTACAGCACCTACCGCCATCACAAAGTATTTGTATAAAATACATTCTAGCAGCAGAGTAGACTATGAAACTTGGCCTAATATTTTCTAACAGAGATATTATTTATCATGACCATGGAAACGTTACATATAAGTATGAAAAAATAGATACTTAGAAAAAATGTCATAACCCAGCAAACATTCAACTAACGGCCGAATGTTGGCAAACTGCTTTTATGCTGGTAAATTACTGGCACCAAAAGTAAGTGCAACGCCAGTATTAATAATGTACTTCACATTTGTATTTCGCATTCCGCCTATACGAAGTACTTTACCAGCATTTTATAAGCACTCTTCTTCACTCATACTTTTTACTTAAAACCATCAGAAATAAATCTTGCAACTAATGCGATTATTTTGCACTTTACCGTTGCTGGGCCAGCAACTGATACATCAATGGGCCAGTAACGGCCCCGGGGACACCGGGGTACTGGCCCATTACTTTCAATGCCGGGGAGTATGTGCTTTACCAGTACTGACCCGTATAAAAATGTTTGCTGGGAATTTTTCAATTTTTTTTCGTTTTATTAAATAATGTCTCAAATAATGTCCGAAATATTTTTCTGTTGCTAAATATTCGCAAAAATCTTAAAATCGACACGAATTAACCGAATTTGCTCTGCACGTGTACACCGACAGACAGACGGACGGACGGACAGACAGACCGACAGACATCATGCTAAAAATAGTCAAAACGTTATGTAGGGACCTCAATTCGTGGAGATCCATCGAAATCTCGAAATGTCAAAATCGGTATGATCACAATACCTCCCTTATAATATGTTGGCGGTCGGTAAAAACGTAAAAATTTGCAATTAAGAATGTTGCTGTAATGGTTACAATTTGGAGCAAAACAATACACCATTATGCATTCTAAAACAAAATTTTAATAATTACTTAGTGTCAATTAAATAAATACTAAAGATATTTCGATTATCATATTATTTAAAAACGTAACCTATAAATATATCTTCGAATCCTTATTTATATATTTATAAAATCATTATTCTATAATATAAAGTATCTGGACTGTATATATTAGTATATATTTATCAAAAATAGATATTTTTTGCTCCAAAATTGAAGATATTCATAAAATTAAGGTAACAAAAGTCACATGTATTTTAAACCAGTCAAAAACTTCCAAAGGACTCAGCTCTCAGATGGCAGCACATGTATGTGACGACACACTAATATGGTCTATTTGCGCGTTGATGGCGATGAGCGCTGCAGTGATAGTGCTGCCCGCCACTGGTTGTCCCATTTAAGGTCATGCCGTGCCAGTTGCATATTATTTTTTTCATACATATGAAATATTGTGTTAATCTCAAAGCTACTAATGCATTTTATCAACATAATGCGTTCGTACAAGTCACTCTTTTTTGAAAAACACCGCTGTGATCACCGTTTCGCTTGTAATATATATTTTCATTCCTTGTTTATGAGTACAAATGTATATTAGCTCACTTTAATTTTTTATACTCGTGTTAAAATATGTTTTAAAAGCCAAAATAGGACATAATGTAACGGGGTAATATGCGCTTCGTTATCATACGCGTAATCTAATAGGAAGGAATAATATCACAGTTTATTTAAAAGCTTAACAACAATATTCTTATTCAGCGTATTAAACAAAATCCTCCCCAATGTGACATTCGAACTATTTCTGTATCTGTTTTTAATATTCCACTATCCAAATCACATCCTCGAACTGTTAATCGGTCTCCATTGTCATCTAAAAATGACGTTAGATTATAAAGGGTTAATTCCATTGCATGTAACATTCAAAAAATCGTAACTCAAAAACGATACAAGATAGGAACTTGCGGTTTGGATTTTTGAATTCTTTATATCTCGCTTAACCTACAAAAAAATTGGGGCCGTAATATCTCAAGTACTGTATATTTTGTAGGGCCTTTAATAAAACTAATTTCTGATCGAAATCTGAACTTTAAAAGGCGATATCTCGAAAACGGTTATAGATAGAGACCTGCGGTTGGAAATTTTGAAATCTTAAGGTCCTATTTGGTCTTGGGTGAAATTTTTAAGCAAGTCCAAAAAAAAAAAAATTTTTTGTAAATTTTCGAATTTTTGATTTTTTTTTTCAAAATTTCAAAAAATTATATCTCAAAAAGGTTAAAAGATAGAGACCTACGGTTTGATTTTTTGAAATCCTTGTACCTGGTTTAGTCTAGAAAAAAATTTAGGCTCTAATAATCCAAAATTTGCAACAAATATGATTTGTTAAAAAAACCATTGAAAATGGCTAAAATTCGAAAAAATCGTAAAAGTTCGGTTATTAAGGCCCCAATTTTTTTCTAGATTAAACAATATATGAAGATTTCAAAAATTCAAACCGCAGTTGTTTATATTTTATTGTTTTTTAGTCAGGATTTTTTGAAATTTCAATATTCAAAAAATGACAAATTCAAAATTTTTCAAAAAAATTTTTTGTTTTGGAATTGCTTCAAAATGGATTCAAAGGCCCTTTAGAACCTCAGAATTTCAAAAATTTCAACTGCAGTTCTTTATCTCATGTAGATTTTGAGATACGGTCTTTCGAAAATGAAATATTTACAAATTTTCAAAACTACACGGATCAAAAAGGCGTTAACTAAGGAAGGCCCTATTTTTTTTCTAGTTAAAAAAAAGTCTGCAAATTTCAAAAATTCAAACCGCATGTCCTTATATTTTATTGTTCTAAAGTTAAGATTTTTTAAAGTTTCAAAAAAAAAAGGGAAGTAAAAAATTTCACAAAAAGATATAACAGACAGACATCATGCTAAAAATAGTCAAAACGTTATGTAGGGACCTCAATTCGTGCAGATCCATCGAAATCTTGAAATATCAAAATCGGTATGATCACAATACCTCCCTTATATATGTTGGCGGTCGGTAAAAACTTGAATAGGAAAGAATTTCCATCTCCCGAAAAGAGTGAATTGACTTTTAGCAATGGGTTACTTATTTGAAGTAGCTGGTGAATATTATCGCTAAAACAAATGTGAATAGTGGTTAAAAACAACAGTGCTTGTTTCAACAGAGAGACGGAGGGACAGACAGACAGACGGACAGGCAGAGGCAGTAGGAGTGCAAATATTTGCGCAAGTATTTGGTTGGATTATTTCATTCCATGCAATGATAGTTGCAATTTAATGATTACACATGTATATGTAATTAGTACACACACATATGAGCACAAATATCAGAGCCGGAGCAGTCTCCTGCACCCCCCCCCCCTCCCAGTATCCCTCCACACGTCCCGACACTGTTTTGTTATCATGTAACGCCGCTTTTTAATTTCCTCCATCACAAAATGAATTCAGTTAATTGGAAGCGTTTTGTAAAATTCCTGATATTATTTTACTAAAATTTAAAAGCCCGAAAGCTGGAGGAATAGGGAAGTACTGACTGAATTGAGTCATGAGCTACTTCCTTACAGTATCTTCGGTGCACGTTTCAATTAGGAGCTAACTTATCCATTGCAAACAAAGCACCCGGAAATTTTTGAAGCTTATAATGCAAAATTATTATAATTGTTAAATGGTAGTATTAAAATTTTCCGAAACAAACCGGAAGTACAGGATATATATATTTTTTTTAATTTAATTTGTTTATCTATATCCAAGGTACAATAAAATAATTAGATTTTTTACAAATAATAAAAATAATAGCAGTTTGCCCATGATCAGTCATTGTAAGAATACAAAGACTGTTCTTCCTCATGAGCCCTTAAAAGGTATAAAAAATATAAATATAGCACATTAACATAAATAACCATAAAGGACAACTTTGATTTTTCTAAATGAGATGATTTTTTTAAAAATTTTTTTTATGGTGTTCGCTCTTTGGCAATTAGCCAGGACAATTATTATTTTTGAAACATTCCATGCCTGAACAGGATTTGAACCCGAGACCTTAGCAACGCAGAGCACATTATATCGTGTTGGGTTGAACTTTTGAAAAGAAACAAATTTTAATATATTTTATTGTTTACGAAAAATTGTTTTATATACAACGACTTGAAAGTATTTTTATTTTATGTGTTCAAAGTGTCTTTTTGGATCATTATTCTTAAGCTATCTGTAGCTCGGAGCATAAATAATAAAAAATATTTCACTTTCAAGTCGTACTTTTTAATAATTTTATATAAGTTAAAAAAATTTAATTATTTTTATTATGGTTTTGTAGGTATTACCAAAAACCGTTATTTTGTCGTTTGTCTGTCTGTCTGTTCGGTAAAAATTGTAGCCCAACGGCTAAACCTAAAGAGTTGAAATTTGGCATGCTTATACAACTCTTTGACCCGCACATAGGAAAAATACTAAAACATCTAAAAAACATATCCCCCTAAAAATATAAACAAATATGTGCTCATCGACAAAAAAATATATTTTGAAAATTCTGAGTAGGGTATCCTGGTCTAATGGTTAGCTTGCTCGCTAGCTACCCAGATTTCTAGGGTTCGCTCCCGGGCAGAGGAGGCAATTTTATTTTTTGTTTTTTTTTTTTCATTTTTATTTTATTTAAATTATTTTGTCAAAATTCCAGTTATATTTTGGCAAATGTTGCATTTAATTTTTAAGAGTGTAAAATTAATAACACTTCTGGTTCAGTATCCGCTATCGGGTTTCTCAACAAAAAAATACTTGGGAGGTTTGTCCGACTCTGGTGATGGTTTACTCACGACTCCACACGATTTCTCCAGCCCTTTTCTTAAAACTAATTATTTGATCTCTGAACCCAATTTTTTGTGATAAAAAATAATCAGCATTCCAATTAACAACAAAAACCTTTTAAATTATCTTAAAGGCTCATATTTCTAATCCCAATAATTCATAGCCCAAAATAATTAGATTTGTCTCTAATTACCTCTAAGTCCATATCACTGAAAATAAATGGTCGTATATCAGCATCTGTGTAAACATTCGACCATGTACTTGAGATAAATGACAATATTTTGAACAAATCATATGATATATGACCATAATTTCTACCCTTGTCTTTCAACATATAACTAAAACAATATATGATAACTCAACTAATCTCTGAGGATGAAATAATTTGAATATTTTTAACTAATTGAATAATTTTATTTTAAATAATAATGAAATTACCGTTCCCACAACTAATTTAAGAGCTGCGGACGCATCTTTATTGAGATATCGTTTTAGATTTTAAAGTAACATAGTTTTGAAAATGTTGTTGTTTTTGATACTGTAGGTAGGTATTGGGAATTAGTCGATTATTTGCATACGTACATACATTGTACACGGGCGGCATTTATTCGTAAATCTTGCAACAGCCGACAAAAACGTATAAAACTAATTCTCACATTGTATATAAATTGGATTTTAATGAATGTTTTGTCGTTGTCGTAAGCGCTTCTCGTGTAATACTCTCGGTCTAATGCCAGGGGAATCTTCATGTACATAAGATCGTTTAAATACGGATTAAATGTTGGTAATTATCGATTCCACCCTGTCCCACGTACTTCTCTAATGTGTCACGGGATGCGGGAGGGGCAGGTGGAGGCACTGCTGTCGCCCAGACACAGGACACTTATTACCAAATTATTGTCATCTTGATTTATAATGTCGAGACGTACCTTACATGACTTATAACTCCTTACTTTCTCCACACCTGTCTCCCCTCTCATTCTAACAGAATTCCAGACAACTTTAAGACATTTTAACTATTCTAATTTAACCAAAATCCCTACAGTTTCATTGAGGCGAGGTACAATACCAAAAATACCAAAAACTTTTGAATAATAGGCACATTTTCAACAATGATAATCGAACCAAAGCGGTGTAAATATTTCATCTTTCGCATATGGCGTTTTCGTTGAAAAGTTTGCTGATATTGTTTCATATAATAGGCAAATTTTCATCAGTAATGTGGATATTAATCAAAACATTGGCGGACTAGAGTCTTATAATTTTACTATTACCTTTAAAATACTACCCTTTTGCTGCTAGACTGGACTTGTTCAATCGATTTATTTATCTTAATTAATAGACTTGTGTTACGTTCTTTACACCGACCTGCAAAATATATAAGGGTTCTTTTAAACTTTTTATATATAAGGGAGGTATTGTGATCATACCGATTTTGACATTTCGAGATTTCGTTGGATCTCCACGAATTGAGGTCCCTACATAACGTTTTGACTATTTTTAGCATGATGTCTGTCCGTCTGTCTGTCTGTCTGTCCGTCCGTCTGTCTGTGAACACGTACAGAGCAAATTCGGCTAAAAGGATTTTTATGAAACTTCATATTTAAGCTTTTGACATCAATGGTACGAGTTGATCAACTTTTGGTAAAAATCGGTTGACTAGAAATGGGAGTTTACACGGGTCGATTTTAAGTTTTTTACGAATATTTAACAACAGAAAAATATCTCGAACAAATGGATCTCCACGAATTGAGGTCCCTATATAACGTTTTGACTATTTTTAGCATGATGTCTGTCGGTCTGTCTCTCCGTCTGTCCGTCTGTCTATCTGTCCGTCTGTCTGTCTGTCCGTCTGTCTGTGTACACGTGCAGAGCAAATTCTGCTAAAAGGATTTTTATGAAACTTCATTTTAAGCTTTTGACATCAATGGTACGAGTTGATCAACTTTTGGTAAAAATCGGTTGACTAGAAATGGGAGTTTACTCGTGTCGATTTTAAGTTTTTTGCGAATATTTAACAACAGAAAAATATTTCGAAAAAATGGATCCTCACGAATTGAGGTCACTGTATAACGTTTTGACTATTTTTAGCATGATGTCTGTCGGTTTGTCTCTCCGTCTGTCCGTCTGTCCGTGTGTCTGTCTGTCTGTCCGTCTGTCTGTATGTCCGTCTGTCTATGTACACGTGCAGAGCAAATTCTGCTAAAAGGATTTTTATAAAACTTCATATTTAAGCTTTTGATATCAATGGCACGAGTTGATCAACTTTTAGTAAAAATCGGTTGACTAGAAATGGGAGTTTACTCGTGTTGATTTTAAGATTTTTGCGAATATTTAACAGAAAAATATTTCGAAAAAAAATATTTAACAAAATTGCTATAAAAGCAATAACTAACAACTTTTATTTGAGACATTTTTTGATGAAACGAAAAAATTTTGATATATTTTTCTACATTTTTTCCATCTATTTTTCATACTTATATGTAACGTTTCCATGGTCACGATAAATAATATCTCTGTTAGAAAATATTAGGCCAAGTTATTTCTACTCTGCTGCTAGGATGTATTTTATACAAGTACTTTGTGATGGCGATCGGTCCTGTGGTGGCTACAGCTGATTTTTTCTTCTCTTTTCGGTCCACCTATAATCATCCCGCAGCACACCGTTTGCAGAGCACTGATTTAGTTAATAAAATATTACCAAATAGTTATTTTGTGAATAAAATGTATCATTAACTAATAAAATTAAGTTGTTCTATTAATTTTATTTACCAAATAATTTATTAGGGGATAAAAAATAATAGTTTTATTTTTATGATTATTATGATATATTCAAGTTAAAGTTGGTTTTTATCTCACGAAACTATTGATACAAGAAACCAAATTTCAGTGAACAAACACAGGTGATATGATCAGTGCCGGTGGGTTTCTCCCGCTGGCCCTAGACGATGGTGATGGTGGTGGTAGTGGTAGTTGTGGTGGTGGCACCCCTGATATCTGATAAGGTGTGATTTATTTGTAAAAGGCATATTAGTTGTCGTGTTTCGTTCGGGCATTATCATTTTTCACAAAAGTCTCGGTTTTGTTAAGAGTGTTTCAGGTTATTTAATTAATGGAGTGCTTTATAAATCACTGGAAAAGAAGGAAGCTACAGGAAGAATGTAAAATTAGGAGGATAATTGATTAATACACGGAAATTATGAGAAAAATAGGGAGGAAGATATAGGGCCAAATAATTGCTCGCCCTTTTATTATTTTTACACTTTTAATATCAACATTTATGCACTTCTGGGCAATTTAAAAATAGATTTTACTTCATATTAAATAAGTATAGAGATGACGTGGTTCCGTAGCAGGCGCGCACCCAAGGATTTGGGGGGGGACTATAATATTGCCGTAAATTGCTTTTTAAGAGTTGCGAACTGTATTTCAACTACGTAGTATTTTAAATACTAAAAAGTAGCCGGTCGCTATGGCGTAGTGGTCAGCTCATTTGACTGCTAACCATGGGGGCTCGGGTTCGAATCCCGGTGATGGCATGGATGTTTGTATTTGTTGTAAAAATTTCTAATGTATCCATAATAAAAATAAAGATATCCTGGTTAATGGCCATCGTAGCTAAGACCAAAATAAAATTATAAAAAAAAAAATACTAATAAGTAATGTTTAATTCCTTTTTTCCTTAAAAAAAAAGTATTCGTATTCAGTACTTCGAATACATCAGAAAAGTATTTTACCCAGCATTGATTATAGATATACATCTTTATAATTTGTCAGATAAATTTTAATTTATCATGGAATAAATGATGTAATATATGCCCGTTTTAATTTTAGAAAGTGTCTGAAGCATTGCTATACAATATGATCGAGAAAAAAAGGTGTCTAGATAGACGTGGAATTAATTTACTTTTATATTAACAGAATTGTCCACTGAACATTTTAAATTCAGGGCCTACTAAACTTTTTTTTTTCATTCATATTGTATTTTAAATGTATGTAATTTAGAAACCTACTAATTATCTTAAATGCAGTCGATTCCGCTTAATTGGGACACATGGGGACTTAGGCATTTTGGCCCAATTAAGCGGCTGTCCCAATTAAGCGAATTTCACATAAAATTAAACTATGCATATTTTTCTTTCAATAATTTTATTTTATAAACTCTTGGACAAAACTATAAATTACATATAACCAAAAAATATAAACTTTTAAGAAAAAAAAGTAATAAATTCCAAAATAAAATAATAAATAGGTTCATACAATTTAATTCAATGCAAAAATGCGTCAAGTGTAGTCTGTCTTTTGTTTTTGTAACATTTCACTTGTACAAAATCAGCACAGGTATTCAGTGCGGATGTAGGGCTCCCTTCATTTCCTTCCTGCATAAAATAACGCTGTAATATTAAATTCTTTGTATATTTTCTTGAGAATATGTGTAACATAATATGTATTGTGATCTTAACTGTCCCAATTAAGCGGAATGTTGTCCCAATTAAACATGTAAATTTACTGTCGGTTCCTTGGTTTGGTTTCTGTTCTTTGAGATTTGTCCCAAATAAGTGGCTGCCCCAATTAAGCGGTGGCCCAATTAAGCAGAATCGTCTGTATATACTAATTAATTCAGGTTAATTATTTATGAAATTTGTTTTATTAAAATTTGCAGTTTACAGTATTAAAAAAAAAAATATTTTTACTTTCAATTCTTATCGGCAAAGCATTGATGTATGCAAACTGTACAACTCCTCGGGGCAACCCCTGTTTCCCCGCCTAAAGAGGTGTTCGCTTCATAACAACTCGTCCTCGTTCAGTCTCTATTATATACTACATCATTGCTATGCACTTACTGTCCTGGTATTGGGATAGCAGAGTCGACGGGACAGTACAGTTCCGTGTTGTGTGTAAACATCTACTAGCCTAGTTACGGCACAGTATAGCTACTAGAACTAGTAGTTATCATGTCTACCAACCTAATGTAACTCGGCATAAGACATTTTAGAGGCTCCGCATCAGCTCTAGCCTTCACATTAAGTAAATAATTATAGTATTAGATAATATTAGGTCTTGTATAAACTTGTGAGTGTGTTATTTTTGTTGGTAATGAGGCCGTACGGCCGGACATATTTATATAGTTGTTGGGCAATGGTCACTTGTGTCGAGGGTCGCCTGTCGACTCTAGAGCCGTTGAGGGCGGCCTGATTAAGGGCCAGTTGACAACAATACTGCCGGACAAGTACCACAATATTTACCACTTTATATAAATATTTATTAACACTCATTATTCTAGACAACTGCCTTGTTATTTTATTAAGATAAAAAGACGGTCTGCTGTTTTTTGAGTTTTCTAGTATTATTTTTTGAGCAATTTTACTCATACTCAATTTTTTTAAATCAAAATTTTTCCATCTCTAGACAATTTGATAAAACTTTTTGTTTACATTATTTCGGTTTACCTCAATATGTAGAGGGAATGGGGAAAAGTCTTTTCCATTTTTATTTATTTTTTTTCAGAAATTGCATTCAGATCAAACTTTTTAAAGATCGCTTTTCATTTTGTAATCTACGCTTCAAGAGTTTTCATTTGATTAATTCTTTAAACGATTTTAAAAATGTTTTTCGACAAAAATTTCTTGTTAAACTCTTTTGTATAGAACAGTGGTTCCCAACCTTTTTGTGGTGAGCACCCCTTTGAATGTGAAAATAAGCTCCCGCACCCCCATAAAAAATGTGTTTTTCAGTTCAGTCATATTTATATGTCAAATTGATCAAAATAAAAAGTGGAGAGCAAACAAAAATGGAAATTGCATGAATATTTCTTTAAAATTGATCAAATTAATTGATGTAGCATTCAGCGGTTTTTAACCTTAATAAAATTAGAAAGAAAATATGCTTATTGAAAAATAATTTTTTATTATTATTAATTACAAAAAAAAAAAATCATCTGTGGCCACCACAGGACCGACCGCCATCATAAAGTACTTATATAAATTACATTCTAGTAGCAGAGTAGAAATAACTTGGCCTAATATTTTCTAACAGAGATATTATTTATCATGACCATGGAAACGTTACATATAAATATGAAAAAAAATAGACTTGGAAAAAATTTCGAAAAATTTTACAGAAATTATTCGAAATTTTTCGTTTTATCAAAAAACGTTTCAAATAAAAGTTATTAGTTATTGCTTTTATAGCAACTTTTGTTGAATAAATTTTTTCGAAATATTTTTGTGTTGTGAATATATTCACAAAAATCTTAAAATCGACACGAGTAAACTCCCATTTTTAGTCAATCGATTTTTACCAAAAGTTGATCAACTCGTGCCATTGATGGCAGAAGCTTAAATATGAAGTTTCATAAAAATCCTTTCAGCCGAATTTGCTCTGCACGTGTACACAGACAGACAGACGAACGGACGGACAGACAGACAGACAGACGGACGGACGGACAAACAGACAGACCGACAGACATCATGCTAAAAATAGTCAAAACGTTATGTAGGGACCTCAATTCGTGGAGATCCATCGAAATCTCGAAATGTCAAAATCGGTATGATCACAATACCTCCCTTATATATGTTGACGGTCGGTAAAAATAATACAGGGATTTTATAAATTTCTATAAATCGTCTCGCACCCCCAGTTGGGAACCACTGATATAGAAGATACCATATTATTTTTGAAGATCAGAATAAAACAATTATCTCGTATAACTATAATCACATTTTTAAACAACAAAAGAACTAGTGTTCATGTTTACAACCACGTTGTAAACAGTCAACGGTCACGCATACATACGTTTAAGTACTAACTATAAATAAGTATACTGTAAGATGCGTAATGTGAAAAACTAATCCCTATGGGTTGACACGCCTAGTTATATCACTATTGTAATTTTATGAGTTCCCTAACTTTTATTATTTTATTGCGATCTTCAAAACTAATTTGGTACGGACTATAATTTCCTACACACTTCTTATCACACCATTTTCTGAAATCTGTGTATGCCTTTTTAATCTCTTTGATTTGGCAGGCAATTAGTTGCCTCCATTGCAACTGACGGAATATCTGGTGGTGTCCCGATAAACTTACCATTTTTCTTTTACAACTTCGGGTTAAATATAAACAGTTCTGTGATGGCCACAGTTGATTTATTATTATTTTTATCAATAAAAAACTGTCTAAAATTGTAAAAAACAAACTTAAATAAATGAAATTAATGAAGTATTTGACAGTTCCCATCTATGAAATATAATTCTTTATTTTAAAATAATAAAAATATCCATTTTTCTTTCATTTCATAAATAATCCAGCAAACAGTATTTCCTTAAATCCGTATAATTTTTAATAAAAGATAAAATTTCTCTGAAAATTAAAAAAGTGAAAACAATTGGAGTATGCAGAGATGGGATTAAGTTTATCTTTAACGGAGTTTTTTTTATATTCTGAACAGATTAGAGTTCCTTTATGAAGATTGATGAGAAAATCATGTAATACGGAGGAGGGGGCGCAGAGGGGACAGGGGCGCCGCCAACCAGTACAACCCCCGCAATCCCTATTCAAATTTTTATTCTTTTTTAGCGAAGTCTTTATATAATATCAAAGTCTTATAGATTTAATATTGAAGAATATTTTATAAAAATCGGGTCGCAATTTATCTTAAAATTTTCTTTTCTTTGTCAGTTACAAAATGATGACGAACGATCCTAGTTTATTCCCATTAGGGGCTAATTTATGGGTGGTAGTAAGCCTCAAAATTTACACTCAATATTTTAAAATACTTACAAAATATTATATCTAGAACAGTATTTTTAACATTTTTTTTAAGCGGACCGGTCAGAATATTATTTTTTCCACGAAGTTGTCGAATTTTGCAAATATATTTTTACTTGCCCGACCTTAATATACAGGGTGTTTGTTTGAAACGGGGCACCCCGAAAATCTCCTTTATTTGTAAAGATACAAAAAATCTTCAGAACAAAAGTTAAACTAGACAAAAAGGCCCATCTAAAGGTTACTATAAGAATTCTGAGGCATTTCCGGTTTCACCGAAAATGATGTCAACTTTTGATCTAGCATAGGGAATCGATAATTTTATATTTTTTTCCTAAAAGTACATTAAATTTATATTTAAAATATTAATTATCTTGATTAGATGAGTTACGTCCGTATGTTAGTAATAATAGTTGAAGGTAATGGGATTCGGACCAGTCAGAAAATAAAAACAAATTTATTAACTTCGCTAACGTTTCGATTTTTATTTTAAATCTTCATCAGAGCTACAAAGATATATAGAAATATAGAATTATTCAATGTGTAAGTTTACATGTATAAAATTATGATAGTGTTCAAAATTAACAAGTCAAGTAGTTAAAATAAGCATTACAAAATTGTCGGAATTTAAAATATAACATAAAATTTTAACATAAATTTGTTTTTATTTTCTGACTGGTCCGAATCCCATTACCTTCAACTATTAATATTAATTATTATTTTTATGAAAAAATAATAATTAAAATAATAATTTAGGATTTGTGCCATACATGGAACATTATGATTCTACATTATGTTACACAAGAAAATGATTCCGTATTATTTGCTCGTCAATTGCTAGGTGTTCTTCATTAGGGATTAAAAGCAGTCGCCCTCGAATTTTTGAAAGAACAGGTCGTATCTTGTAGTTGTCCTTTCTCAATAAATTCAGAGTTATCGTTGAAGTGCAAATTCCGCTTGATATCCTCAAATCTATTGCAGCCCATTACTTGAGATACTGCAGGATCCATTGCTGTGTATGAGGCATATATGAACATTTATGAAGTAACGTTCTGATTCAGTTTTAAAAGTATAATAAAAAATAAAAATCGGAATGTGCCAAATATTGCACACTATGCGGTAAAGGGTTAACTAGTGTTCCATACAGAACAATTCAGTGTATCATTGTACGTTGTTCGTGGCAAAAATCAGCAGCGAGAACGACACGATTCACAAATTTTCAAGAAAATAGATAGTTTTATATCTAAAACAATAATAAAGAAAATATTCGACTTTTATTCAAAAAATACAGCGCCGACTGTGTATCTTTTCATAAAAAAGTTGGAAGAAGACGGAATAGAATTTCTGTACAAAGTTAGCCATATGTATAATTATTTGAAGTTGCTAGGATTTATTTTTGTTGCAAAGAATGATTTTTGTTTGTGCAAATTTGAAGTATTTAATATAGACTATAAATACTTTAAAACAAAACGATTTTTAAACATGCATATATTTATAATTCAAATATAGCCAGCGTAAGCCTGATAAAAATGTGAAGGAATATCATGTGAGTATATACAGTTCATTCTAAATAGCATATAAGAAAACACGTTTATTTTAAATATAATCCGTCTCAATTTGTAATACGAAACTAGATCTGGTTACTTTGGTGACTGTTGTGTAAACAGACTTTGGCGTATCCGTGTGAACCAATATTATGACAATATTATAAATGTATTGTCAATATACAACATAAAAAATTGATGTGAAGTGTGAATATTCACACATTTCAGGGTTTCGCAGGTATATAATAATTGAAGGCGGTATGCTGAGTGTGCAGGACAAATTTTACTTTGTAGTAATCACGGCAAAATGAATGATATTTTTAAAATAATTTATTGTCTGTTAATCATATAATAAGATAATTATTAAATTTACGCTCTTAAAAATTAAATACAACATTTGTCAAAATATAACTAGAATTTTTACAAAATAATTTCAACATAATAAAAATGCAAAAAAAAAAAAAAATAGAAAAAATAAAATTCACTCAGTACTCGAACTCGAAACCCTTCGTTTACCAGCGAGTTTTAGCTTACGACACCAGTGCTCTAACCAATAACGCCATCGTACGCCTTGCATGTAAGTGTCTTACATTGGCATAACTTTTGTACTTTGTGAACCAAAAACCACAAAAAATGCGTTATTTTCCGAAAACATAATCTGATCAAAAATTCCTGTTGTACTATTTCGGTTCACACCAATATACATTACTTAAAATTTTTTTAGATTTTTAGTTTAAACCATCTGGGCTATACAGGGTGTGGCACAAAATTTTTTTTGCACAATTTTGGCAAAAATCGCTTCAAAATAATTTATTTTTCAAAAATAAAAATTTGATCGTTAATGCACGTATTAAGGGCTTTCATTTGATATCCTACTCATAATTTAAAAAAAATATTTTTGTTTTCGATGAGCACATATTTGTTTATTATTTTAGGGGGATATGTTTTTTAGATGTTTTAGTATTTTTCCTATGTGCTGGTCAAAGAGTTGTATAAGCATGCCAAATTTCAACTCTCTAGGTTTAGCCGTTTGGCTACAATTTTTACCGAACAGACAGACAGACAGACAGACAGACAGATAGACGACAAAATGACGGTATAAGGGTTTTTTGGTCATACCTACAAAACCCTAAAAATGAACTTTCACTGTTAGTTCCGTATTACAAAATGAGACAGATAATAATTATTACGGTCCTGGCAAATATTTTTAACAGAACCATAAACTTAGCAGGTATAATGGTTATACTATCAGTCATTATTGGATTCAGAAAGGGAGAGAGGCCATTTTATTTTGGAAATACTATAATAATAATCTTTTGAATTAAATAGTATGGTAGCGAGTTGGTCCTGACTAACGACTGTAAATTAGCAATTACTTTAGTGTAGCAATAAAGGCCAGTGGATAAACACAATAAAATCTATGAATGAGTGTCGTGTGTATTTATTTATGGAGTGAATCATTTGTGACAATTCCACAAATGAGTAATAACAAGGGAAATATCGACTAAGCATTCTTGTTAGTTATGGGGCGAGAGTTTCCTCCAGGAGACCAGGAGACCGGGACATTAGCGAGCCGGGCCAATAAAACACAAATATATCTTTATTTATTGCATGCGGGGACAGGGGGGACACTACACTTCCATTCTGATGACTGTTTCATATCCGCTCGCCACTTTATCGACTACAAGGGGATGTACAACTACTGAACACCCTAATACCAAGTTTCTTAGCTCAAATTTTTGTCTACAACATCTATGATTATTAGCAGCTTATTATAATTAAATCAATTTGTCATAAGTATTGTAATTTTATTAATAATTAAATAATTATATTTTAAAATGTCATTCCATTTGACATATGGCATAAATATAAATGATACCTTAGTTATAATCAGGGCTTTGAACCGTTATTTTTTTCGTTTCGGTTTTCCTTCCGGTTCAATTAAAAAAATATATATCGGTTCGGTTCCGGTTTTCGTTCCGGCAAAAATAACGGTTTTTTTCGGTTTTCGGTTTTCGGTTCAGTTCCGAGTGATGAATTTTTAAATGCTTTTATATATATTAGAAATTTATTTTCTACTATAATTTAGAAGAACATTTTATTCCTTATTCTGTGATAATATTACCAAGGTCGCTGCCAGGAGGGAGTTCTGGGCGTTCAACCCCCCTCCCCCGAAATAATAGAAGCGCATTTTTTAAATTATCAGTTAAAAAATTACGAATTACGATTTTTTTCTGCTCATCAGTTTAAAAAATAATCTTAAATAAAATGTATTTTATATTCACTCACATAAACGTTATCTGAACCGAAATAAACCGATATTTTTTTCTGTTCAGTTCCGGTTTTCGTTCCGACCAAAATAACGGTTTTTTTCGGTTTTCGGTTCAGTTCCGGTTCGAAGCCCTGGTTATAATGATCATAACCAACAAATCTGAAGTAGGTTTTATAGCGTAAGGAATATTTTGAAATGACAAATTTACATTTAAAAGTCAGTACTACACTATAAAAGTAACCAAAATAACCACATCTGGTTTCACTTTACAAAAGTGAACGCAATATATTAAAACGGGCAAACAATTAAATTTTACAGTGTAATAGTTTCTCACGATTTATTTAACTGATTTGAGATATAGTGTAAGTACGCTTTTTTCCGTGTGTATTTTTTCATGGTAGCTTTTTTTCGTCTACGTATTAATCCGTGTGCGCTTTTTTCCGTGTGTGTATTTTTTCTTGTGCGCTTTTTTTCCGTGTGCGCTTTTTTTCGTGTGTGTATTTTTCATGTGCGCTTTTTTCCGTGTGCGAATTAATCCGTGTGCGCTTTTTTCTTGTGCGTATTTTTATATTATGTAAGTAATTGGAAAATTTAATTTAATAAATATATTTTAAATTTAACGTCTCAAATCATTTTTAGTTTTAACATTATAAATGTAATGCACTGAGTGAAAATGAATCGTTTTCCCATCTTAAAAACTTAATGAATAAATAACTCGGAGTAATACTCATTATTTGTCCAGTTTTTAATAATGGGCGAAGAGTTGATTCAATTTGAATTGGATGAAGTAAGGCGTATGGCTAGAGAAAGAAGTCTGAGGTGTCGAGCAAGTTCCACATTAAGATAATGATTTGTTTGCCAACACAGTTGGCAACGGGTGCACTAGTATTTTAATAAATGTGGACAAGGGAAGCAATGTTTCCCTTGCTTTTATAGGGTGACCATTTTCTTAAGAAGGTAATGCGGGACGGAGCAAAAAAAAGGTCCTTACCTCCCAAATCCAAGTGAAGAGCAAAAAAAAGGTCCTCACCTCCCAAATCCAAGTGAAGAGCAAAAAAAAAAGGTCCTCACCTCCCAAATCCAAGTGAAGAGCAAAAAAAAAGGTCCTCACCTCCCAAATCCAAGTGAAGAGCAAAAAAAAAGGTCCTCACCTCCCAAATCCAAGTGAAGAGCAAAAAAAAGGTCCTCACCTCCCAAATCCAAGTGAAGAGCAAAAAAAAAGGTCCTCACCTCCCAAATCCAAGTGAAGAGCAAAACAAAAAGGTCCTCACCTCCCAAATCCAAGTGAAGAGCAAAAAAAAAGGTCCTCACCTCCCAAATCCAAGTGAAGAGCAAAAAAAAAGGTCCTCACCTCCCAAATCCAAGTGAAGAGCAAAAAAAAAGGTCCTCACCTCCCAAATCCAAGTGAAGAGCAAAAAAAAAGGTCCTCACCTCCCAAATCCAAGTGAAGAGCAAAAAAAAAGTCCTCACCTCCCAAATCCAAGTGAAGAGCAAAAAAAAGGTCCTCACCTCCCAAATCCAAGTGAAGAGCAAAAAAAAGGTCCTCACCTCCCAAATCCAAGTGAAGAGCAAAAAAAAGGTCCTCACCTCCCAAATCCAAGTGAAGAGCAAAAAAAAGGTCCTCACCTCCCAAATCCAAGTGAAGAGCAAAAAAAAGGTCTTCACCTCCCAAATCCAAGTGAAGAGCAAAAAAAAGGTCCTCACCTCCCAAATCCAAGTGAAGAGCAAAAAAAAGGTCTTCACCTCCCAAATCCAAGTGAAGAGCAAAAAAAAGGTCTTCACCTCCCAAATCCAAGTGATAAGCAAAAAAAAGGTCCTCACCTCCCAAATCCAAAATGCGGGACAAAATGTTAAAATGCGGGACTTTTGCGGGACGCATCTTAATGCGGGACAAAATGTTAAAATGCGGGACGAATGGTCACCCTATGCTTTTATGAACCGCACGCTTCTACCTTGAAATCTTTTTCTTATTATACTATATGTAAAAGTACAAATTTTATCAAAAATGTTATCATCTGAATCCTGAAACTGAGAAATAGGTTATTTTTCCAGAATAATATAGTTAGTTATTGTTGTAAATGCAAGTCGTTTTTCTCGCTATTAAAAAGTAAATTAGGTGGAGCGATTATTTGTAAAATATCAGTGTCTTTTTATGGTTTATTCTCGGCAGGAAATGGGGAGAAAGCTCGACTGTGTAACTTGAAATTATCACTGTCATTTTTATTAGATTTTCGTGTCGGCCAAGTATAGAGTGTAGAGTGTAGCTATCAAATGATAATTCGAGGGGAACATTTCGCTTACATTTTAATGAAGGGGAACTTTATATTCTCGCTGAACCTATTAAACATTTCTTATATTTATGAAACGTCTTTAACGATGTTTGTCTCTATCTTACATATTTTATGTTCGACTGTATCATGTTACCTACTTGATTTACGACATTGTTTGGCTTCCATAAACGGCTTTTTATTGGACTAGGACAATAAAGTAGTAAAACTGAACTCAATGCTAAAACTAATTTTCGGTAAAAAATATTCCTTTGCTTCGACACAACTTCTTTCGGAATTTTTTCCGTGCACCCAGGAACATTAAATTGAATATATTTGCCGTCAAAAAAACGAATAACACCACGAACTTCGCAATCGGTGGTAGGAGCAAATGGAGTCTTCATAGTGGCTGGAGCCTGACTGCCGGAACGATCGACGCACGCGCATAGAAATTTTACAGTGCTGCCACTACACCCAGACGCAAATTCACTGAGATTCCCAGACTTTTCCCGCCAACCAGACGGATTAAAAAAAATAGTGTAACTTACTTTTAGACGACCCTTGTATTTTCTTATTGGTGAGCCGTATAAAATCGTCCAGGAAGGCCTTGTGTTATTTTGAAAGAAACAAAAAGTTGTGTTTTTCTAGGAATAACTGTATTTTTTGATAAATAAGGTACATTAATTATAAAATGTAACAAAAATTAACATTTCAAACATTCATCAACAATATTTAAATCTAGAATACTAGTTTGTTTCAATAAAACAGATTTAACGTAAGAAGACTTGTGAAGCCCATCTATCCTCCTGAGACTCGTCTCCACGCGGTACCCTGAACTGACTCACCCCGATCACATAACCAAATCTACCGCCGTAAACAAATAATAGGTTCCGAGTGAAACGTCCTCGGCACAATGTGAAGCTGAGTCAACCCTTGAACTGATCTGAACAGCAAGGTGGTTAACAAGACCGCCAACATATATAATACCCTTTTCACACTAGATCTTTAAGATCGGATGTTAAAGTGAATATATCTTTAAACGCTAATGTGAAACCGTACGGCCTCGTCTAAACACGATGTTTAAGACAGAGATCTGCGTCTTAAACTTCGTACGCATTGCCAACTTAATTTCTATTATAAGAAAATACTCCTTGAATTTGTGCTGTCAACATTTTATATTATCATAAACAAGAATACTGTATTATATCGACGTTATAAGAAGTTTATACTTATTGTTATAATAAAATTATTTATTTTAATAATGTGTTTAATAAAATACAGAGCTACAATAATTGAGATAAAATGTATCGACTTACATGTTAATACAGGTGTAATATATTCTTTATTGTAGTGTCTTTATTGTAGAATGAAATGAAATATCCTTAATTGTTTATAATAATTCAAAATGTGCGTCTGCGCAGACAGTTCAAAACTGGTAATTTCATGACGGTAACTTAAGGACAAAATTACTGTAGCTGATGACAGCACCAGAGATTTAAACATCAAGTGTGAAAGCATACCGATCTTAAACATCGGTGAACTTTAAGTTCACTCGTCTTAAAGTTCTAGTGTGAAAAGGGTATTAGGGAGGTATTGTGATCATACCAATTTTGACATTTCGATGGATCTCCACGAATTGAGGTCTCTACATAACGTTTTGACTATTTTCTGCATGATGTCAGTCTGTCTATCTATCCGTCCGTCTGTCTGTCAGTATGTCTGTCCGTCCGTCTGTCTGTGTACACGTGCAAATTCGGCTAAAAGGATTTTTATGTAACTGCATATTTAAGTTTTTGACATCAATGGTACGAGTTGATCAACTTTTGGTAAAAATCGGTTGACTAGAAATGGGAGTTTACTCGTGTCGATTTTGAGATTTTTGTGAATATTGAACAAAAAAATATTTAGAAAAAATTTATTTAATAAAAGATGCTATACAAGCAATAACTAACAACTTTTATTAGACATTTTTTGATAAAACGAAAAATTTTTGAAAAATTTTTCGAAATTTTTAATAAGTATCTATTTTTTCATACTTATATGTAACGTTTCTATGGTCATGATAAATAATATCTCTGTTAGAAAATATTGGGCATGATGTCTGTCTGTCTGTATGTCTGTCCGTCCGTCTGTCTGTGTATACGTGCAGAGCAAATTTGGCTAAAAGGATTTTTATGAAACTTCATATTTAAGCTTTTGACATCAATGGAACGAGTTGATTAACTTTTAGTAAAAATCGCTTAACTTGAAATGGGAGTGTACTCGTGTCGGTTTTAAGATTTTCACGAATATTTCATAACAGAGAAATATTTCGAAAAAATTTATTTAACAAAAGTTGCTATAAAAGCAATAACTAATAAATTTGTGATGTACTTTGATTAATTTCAAGTACTTTGTGATGGCGGTCAGTCCTGTGGTGGCCACAGCTTATTTTTTTTAAATCTATTTTGTTATGCATTTTTGGCTATTAGATTTAGTTATATGACCGTTGTGTTAAGTGTAAACTTCATAGTCAACTATTTAGTAACTCTAAAACTTGTCTAAAAAAATACTAAAGCAGTTATGTAGACGGCATTGCAGGTAGTACAGGTACATGTTAAACCAGAGTTCCCCAACAAATAACTGCCACCAAACATTAGTTATCACCCCAACCAGTGGCGCACCCAGGATTTTTTTTTTTTTTTTGACCCGGAACTCAAAACTATGAATAAGGTTCTCACTTCTAAATTTCAAGTGATGATCTAAAAAAAAAAAGGTTTCGCAGATATATAATAAGTGAAGTGTGTAGCACAAATTTTGCTTTGTAGTAATCACGGCAAAATGAACGACATTTTAAAAATAATTATCGTCGGTTAATCTAAGAGCTTTAAAAACAATTTTTATGTTAAAATATTTTTTTGTTAATTTTAATTTGAATACCTAATACCATTATTTAGGTTTCTAAATATGTGCAGTATTTTTTTTTTATATATAGCAATGTTCATTAAGATTTTGAAAATTGCGCCTATGGCTTCTATTGATTGTTTTAAGTCATATGCTCCGCCCCTTTGGTTTCGTATACATGACATATAGAATGAAAATATAATCCCATCAATTCCAATTTTAAGCTCTTAAAAATTAAATGCAACATTTGCTAAAATATAACTAGAATTTTAACAAATTAATTCAAACAAAATAAAAATCTAAAAAAATAAATAAAATTGTCTCCTTTACCCGAGAGCGAACTCTAGAAATCTGGGTAGCTAGCGAGCAACCTAACCATTAGACCAAGATGCGTTTTCCAATATAACGTGTTATATAACTTTTGTGCATCAACAAAAAAAAAAAAAAAAAACAAAAAAAAACGTTATTTTCCAAAAACATAATCTGATCAAAAATTCCTGTTGTACTATTCCGGTTCACACCAATGTAAATTACTTTTTTTCAGATTTTTAGTTTAAACCATCTGGGCTACAGGCTACAGGGTGTGGGACAAATTTTTTTTGTACAATTTTGGCAAAAAACGCTTAAATAATTTATTTTGCAAAAATAGAATTTTGTTCGTTAATCCACGTACTAAGGGCTTTCATTTGATACTCTACTCAGAACTTCAAAAATATAATTTTTTAAAAAAATGTGTACCCCCATGTGTAAATTTAAACTGGCAGTAAATGGATTTTTTACTGTAAATCGGCGAAAATTTAAATTAAATTATTCGATTATAGTGTTTTGTGGAGTTTTTGATGGTGCGTTTTGATTAGATATTTTGAAATTGGGGAAGTCTGGTTTGTAGTAGGTACAGATATCAAAGTAGTCGGTTTACAATATAATAACAATTAAAAAAGAAGTACCAAAACATTGGGATGTTTTATATTTTAGATATAAACGATGAGTTTATTAAAAATATAACTATATGTACACAGATATATAAATGCATGGCAGCATATTAAGACTAAGGTGCCAAAAATCGGATATCTCGAATTACATCTACCAAATATATACCTTTCATATTAGCTTCATAGGATAACTGGCTAGGAAGAATAACGGTGGAATTATATTTAATTCAAATCCCCCACCCCCCACCCCTACAACAAAAACATCGCTAATAATTTCACTAGTTATTGCTCATTGTTTAAAAATAACAAAAATACGCCTACGCTCTGGAACAATTCCACCTGCTTCGGCTAAAGGCGAAGGTTCAAACCCTCTTCAACACAACTGTTCGCGGACTAATCCGGGTTTTCATTAAAAGTTTCAAGCCTCCATAACAGATTCATAGCACAAACGCAATGCGTCGGCATGAAGATGAAATAGAGGAGTATCATTGTTCTGTTTACCATAAACAATGATACTCCTCTGATTCGTCTTTATGCGCATGAAATGCGTTTATGTTATGGATCTTTTACAAAGTGATGAATTAGGTGGTGACAGACGTATGAAATAAAGGAGAATCATTGTTCTGTTTACCATAAACATATGCTCGTATTGCAAACGGAACAATGATACTCCTCTGATTTGTCTTTATGCGCATGAAATGCGTTTAAGTTATGGAGCTATTACAAAGTGATGAATTAGGTGGTGACAGACATTGAATAATCGTTAAAGTTGATACAAATAATATTTTTTTTTAATCCATAGGTCGAAAAATTTTTTGTTTCAAGTCTCCATAACAGATCCATAGCACAAACGCAATGCCTCGGCATGAAGATGAAATAAAGGAGAATCATTGTTCTGTTTGCCATAAACATATGCTCGTATTGCAAACGGAACAATGATACTTCTCTGATTCGTCTTTATGCGCATGAAATGCGTTTATGTTATGCATCTTTTACAAAGTGATGAATTAGGTGGTAACAGACTTTAAATAATCGTTAAAGTTGATACAAAGAATTATTTTTTTTTAATCCAGCGGTCGGAAATTTTTTTTGTTTCTAGCCTCCATGACAGATCTATACCACAAACGCAATGCGTCGGCATGAAGATGAAATAAAGGAGTATCATTTTCTGTTTACCATAAAAATATGTTCGTATTGCAAACTGTACAATGATACTCCTCTGATTCGTTTTTGTGCGCATGTAATGCGTTTATGTTATGGATCTATTACAAAGTAATGATTGACAACAGATGTTGAATAATCGTTCATACAAAGAATTTTTTTTTTCAGCGGTCGGAAAAAATTTTTTGTGTAGGGCTTGATAGTAGTTTTTGCCGGTTAACAGGGAAAAATGATCATTACTTATGTAGAATTCAAGTGACGATCAAAAAAAAAACTTTCAAAACTCAAATTAAAATAAAAAAATTACAAAATTTTGCAAAAAAAAAGGGGGGGTCGGATGTAGCCCGACCGGCCGTAGCTAGCAGACCTCTGGTTTAATTCATGCAAATGGATTTTATAAATTTACAGAAATTTCAAATTTTCTACGACGTATTTAAAAAAATTAAAACCGGAAAAAAGTACTGTATTTTATGGTCTATATAATTTTGTAAATAACCATTTATTTTCATTAAAAAAGATACCGAAAATATTTAAATAGTTATGTATGCAACAAGATAATGCCCCACTTTCCTTACATGTAACATACAATACTTTTTCTACGGCCGTTCCAAAAGCTGCAAAAAACAATTGAGAATAACATTATATTTGATACTTCAGATAAATCGAATTTACAAAAAATAAAAATAGAAAACAATTGAAATTCAAACGTTTACAATAAAAAATGAACAAAATACACAGAAAATGAACATGTCATAAAAAAAAAAATTACAAAAAATAGTACTTTAAAAGCCTTTCGCGGACCACTAAAATTTTGGTAAGGACCACCGGTTGAGAAGCAGTGATCTGGATGTCTTTTCTTCGAGTCATATTGCCGACTGACAATAAATGAAGCGCCTCTAGTGAGATTTTGAGAAACTGACGGTTGTAGGATAGTCGAGTTTGTGACAAGCATGGGAATATGTTCTTAGAAGTGGAAAGACAGTTAAAGACCATTTTAGAGTGTGTCCCCGTGTGTTTCAATAAATATCACATGAAGATACCATTGAACCTGTCAAAAATATCCTACCAAAGTCAGCCATGATGTGAATGCAGTAGCGCCTCTATCGGTAGTGTCAGATGCCAATTGTATTGATAATAATAAAATATTGCTGTGCCTTTTAGGTGTTAAAAATGGGCTTTCTAAACCCCAAGGGTCATTGAACCTCGCCTTTAACTTAAAAAAAATCACCAAAAAAATAAAATAAATTTTAAATAAAATTCCACCGTAAACTAATTTGCCGATCTATCTAAAAATCACCGGCTTCCTCTGTGAACTGAAACTAAACTAAAGTAAAGTTATTGATTCATGCCATTGCCGAAATTGCCCCTGGGCGGCTGTATGACGTTTGGTGGGGCCCACCTGGGGTGTCGCGGGTTCGGGAAGTACGAGACGGGTTGCGGCCGCATTATCGGCGGCGGCACGTGCGGGTTGAACGCCTGCGGGGGGTGGAACACGCTCGGCGCCACCATCGGCGCCATCCCGAACTGCGGCATCACCGGGAAACCGAAGTTGTACTGATTGAAGTATCTGAAAATTAACAAAAATTGATGTGAAGTGTGAATTTTCACACATTTCAGGGTTTCACAGGTATTTAGTAACTGAATGATGATTATTTGGGATGCCAAAACAAATTTTATGTTAAAACATTTTTTTTTTTTTTTGTTAATTTTAATTCGAATGCCTAATACCATTATTTAGGTTTCTAAATATGTGCAGTATTGTTTTTTAGATAGCAAAGTTCATTAAGATTTTGAAAATTGCGCCTATGGCTTCCATTGGTTGTTTAAGTCATAAGTTCCGCCCCTATGATTTCGTATACATTCAAACATAGAATTAAATTATGATTTCAATATTTCCCACTGGTTATTAAATTTACGATTTTAAAAATAAAATGCAACATTTGCCAAAATATAACTACAATTATGACAACATAATTTAAACAAAATAAATAAAATTTGACAACAAAATAAAAATGCAAAAAAATAAAATTGACAGGAAGCGAACCGTATTTTGCAAATTAGGAAGCGAAAATGCAAACCATTAGTAAACGTCCGTAGTTTACTCGTTTATTGTCTTACATAGCGAATTAAATATTTTACATATTTTAGTTAAAAACACAAAAAATGCGTTATTTTCCGAAAACATAATCTGATCAAAAATTCCTGTTGTACTATTCCGGTTCACACCAATCTACATTACTCATAATTTTTTTAGACTTTTAGTTTAAACCATCTGGGCTACAGGGTGTGGGACAAAAATTTTTTTTGCACAATTTTGACAGAAATCGCTCGAAATGATTTATATTGCAAATAATTTTTTTATCGTTAATCCACGTACTAAGGGCTTTCATTTCAACCTACTCAGAATTTTAAAAAAAAATATATTTTTTTTTTTCGATGAGCAGATATTTGTTTATATTTTTAGCGGGATATGTTTTTTAGATGTTCTAGTATTTTTCCTATGTGCGGGTCAAAGAGTTGTATAAGCATGCTAAATTTCAGCTCTCTAGGTTTAGCCGTTTGGCTAAAATTTTTACCGAACGGACAGACAGACAGACAGACAGACAGACAGTAAACAATGTTATGCATTATAAAATAACATCCTCCCCCAAGCACTATAAAAATATGTTTTTAAGGGGCACATTAGTCTTGTAATAGAACGTGAACTAGCCTTAAAAAAAAATTGGCTTCAGAGCCCCCTCCCAAGAAAAAATTCTAGGTGTATGCGTTATAGTCAGTGGCGCGCCAACGAAATTTGCCGCCCGGGTGCAAGACTTTATTTGCCGCCCTACGTATGTCGTAAAATACCACCTGCATTTTCCATAATTATTTAACATTACCAGCATTATTTATTTTCGTCATTTAAACAAAAATATTTTTTTTTACAATCCACAATTATTTAATTAACATGATAAACGTTTTTTATGATGATTATTATTATTATTAAACAACGATTGACGAGGCTTTTTGCCGCCCCTGAAATTTGCCGCCCGTATGCGGTGCACTCCTTGCACCCTCGGGTTGGCGCGCCCCTGGTTATAGTTATGCAGTTTGATAACTAAGCAATCTTTGGAGCATTGTTTTGCAAATGTAACCTTTTTTCGCATCTATTTGTATTAATCACAATTAGCAATTGTGAAGGAGAAAGATGATTTGTAAAACTAAAAAGGATTTAATACGAACTAAGGAACACAATAGGTTAAAAATATTTAAAAAATCTTTCTCTAATGAGCATTGAACATGAACTTCTGGATAAAAAATTTCAAGTTGCATTAATATCAGTTTTTTGCCTACAATTCCAAAACTTTTGCCCAAACTTCAAAATGTACTCAATTTTATTGATCTATGGTCAATAATACATATTTGTACCAATTTTCAATAAAATCAGAGACAAATATTTTTTGCTTAAAAAATCACAATTTTTACACAAGGTTTACCCCTTACGATTTTTTCAAATTTTGTCCATTTTCAAAGGTTTTGGATTTCTGCCCATACAAAATTTTATAAACTCATTAAAATTAATAAATCAATTTAAAAAAAAATTCCAAATATATATATATTTTTTTTTTTTTGTTCCAAAATATGGTTTCAGTTCAATTAGGACCTCAAGATTTCAAAAATTTCATCCACATGTTTTTATCGTATTTCGTTTTTGCGAAATGTCCATGCGAAGATGACAATTTCTATGAATCACGCCATATTAAAATTTGTCATAATTTTAAAGGCAAAACGAATAAGTCAAATATGACGCACAAAACCAAAATTAATTTCGCTTACCCATAATTCTGTGGCATACAAAACTCGGGCCTCTGCATAGGTCTGGGCGGCTGTGGGACTGACCAGTTCTGCGGGGTGCCCGGGAGCGGCTGATAGCTCTTTCTGTCGGGCTCCTGCGGCCTGCGCGACGTAGACGGCGCGTTAAATCTCTCGTTCATCAGTATGTTCTTATTGTTCATCTGACGTTCGAATTTCTTGTTACGTTCAAGGCTGTTGGACTTGATGGAATCTTTGGACTTGCCTGAACGTAACCGACGGGCTGCCGCCTCCTGCTCGTCATCAGAATAGTCCAGGAACATATCGGGTGGTTCGTTGTTGTGTTTCCAGGACGCATCACTTCCTTTCATTCTGGAAACAACAAAAAATGTCACATTGCAAAAAAAAATATCGATTGAAAACTGAGACGGTCGGATACTCAGTCTGGTGGTCAAATATTGTACTAGGCGCCTGTAGTACTGTTTGAACTTATTACATATGTTCTAGTGTTGATTTTTTGTTAGAATATCGATAGAAGTTGTGAAAAACTATAAAAGTAGAACAAATTGTAGTGTTTTTGGCTGTCATTCAAGACAGGACCAAGATGGGCATCTTAGTTTTTTTATTTTCTTAACCCTTTACCGCATAGTGTGCCATATATGACACATTCCGATTTTTATTTTTTATTTTACTTTTAAAACTGAATCAGAACGTTAGTTCATGAATGTTCATATATGGCACATACACAGCAATGGATCCTGCAGTATCTCAAGTAATGGGCTGCAATAGATTTGAGGATATCAAGCGGAATTTGCACTTCAACGATAACTCTGAATTTATTGAGAAAGGACAACTAGAAGATACGACCTTTTCTTTCAAAAATTCGAGAGCGACTGCTTTAAATCCCTAATAAAGAACACCTAGCAATTGACGAGCAAATAATACGGAATCATTTTCTTTTGTAACATAATGTAGAATCATAATGTTCCATGTATGGCACAAACCCTAAATTATTATTTTAATTATTATTTTTTCATAAAAATAATAATTAATATTTTAAATATATTTTTTTAATTAATTTTTCTATCAATAAGAACCAATTCCTAATGCCCATGAATTATTTCAGCCAAAAATTAAAATTCATGCAGTAAAGGGTTAACCTCTTCGCCGTTGGCATATTGTCAGATGAGTACTAGACACAACAACCATATTTCCTTGGAATATCCTTAATAAAAAGAGTTATAAAAATATTGTTCAAATAAAACTTATTAGGGGCAATGGGGGTCGGGTCAAACAATAACCGTATTATTGTTTTTGCATTTATATTGCAAAAGATTTGACAATAAATAACTTTTCTTCAAATTACTCTACACATATTATTTTACAATTTTTGAGAAAATCGCATTTTGTGGCCTTCAAAATAACGACTTATTTGTTGGTAAATAATGGAAACAAATACATGCAATTGTTTCAATTGGTAGATTACTGTTATGAGTCACTATACTCTATTTTTTTAAGAACGAAGTAGATGGCGCTGCCATCGCGGCCGGTTTCACACTGTATCAAATTAAAGTTTATAATTTAAAATTAAATAAATTTTGCTGTAAATTCAAATCTGACGTTTCAAAATTAATGTTTTTAAAAAAGTTATAATTTATATGCATAAAATTGATATAATTCTTAATATCTAAATAAATTGTAAAATATAGATAAGTGAACAGTTCAATAATTAAAATTAATTAAAAATAAGCTATTTTCTTATTTTCAAATAATTTAAAATTTAATTAAAATATATTATTTATACAAACCTGTCACATATAAAAAATAATATAACAATTTTCGACATATTAAGAAGTTTCATATGATACCTCACTTTTGCCAGTTTTTTAACCTCTTCTTTATTGTTAATAGTACAGTAACGCCCCCTGGGTAGCTTACTATTGCCATTGCATTATTGGCCAAGTAAACAATTATTCAGATAATTTTTGTGAAATAATTTTGAAAAAATAAACCAACAGTTTTTTATAGAATATTTTATTTTATAAATCAAATAACAAAAAAGTTTTGTAAAATAAAATTTCAAAAAATACGAATAAAATATACATTGTAACATAAACTAAAATTTTTACCAAACAATAAAAAAAAAAAATCTACCCAGTATAACACAGCCAAGATAATTCAAAATCACCATAAATCGAAAAAATTAAACTTCACAATTTCAAAATCGAAATTAGTTTTGGAATAAAACTACGAAAGCCTGATTTGTTGCATCTGGAAACTGTACAGAAAAACAACAAAAACATAAATTTCACGAAAAAAAAAAAATTTGTAAATAATTTATGTTTATAGCACTAGTGCTAAAACATATCTAAGGCTGTTATGAAACAGGTCTACTTATCTAACTGCATTACCGCACTAGTGTGGGAAAGAATTTTAATTTTAATTTTAATTTTAATTCAGTAAATTCGTCATAACTATATTTATTCCAAACCTTAGTTCTGATTAATAATAAATCATTTTCCTTACGTGTTGCATACAATAATTTTTCTACGATTGTTTAAAAGGCTTCGAAAAATGAGTGAGAATACCATTATTAACATTTCATATAAATCCAATTTATAAACAAAATCAAAAAAAACGATTGAAATTTTGACATTTGTGTTTAAGTAAACTTACAGGCAATGTCAGAAAATAATGCAGTAAAAAATAAAACCATAGAAAAAGTAGTGTATGCACACAAAAAAAATTGGTTATTATTAATATAAACATACAGAGTTGGTCGTGTCCATAAATTGGTTAGTTAGTAAAAAAAAATGTTTTTTGGCGCACAGCAACTAAGGCTATTTGCGCCTATCGCAGCCCATCTAAATGACTACACTACATATTAAAACCAATAAATTAAACAATAAATAAATAAATAAAATCAATAAAAATATGCTTACTCAATAAAAGAAATCTTGCACCGACAAACGTAAATAATAAAAGTCTGTTCGAAAAATTGAACAGACTCAGGGTGATGGTAAGAGGTTGTAAATGGGCCAATTACCATCTAATATCACAGTCTAGAACAAATTAAAATAAGGTGCAAGACTTCACAAATAAAACAGTAAGTTCGATTCTCTCAGGAAGAGTATCAGCCTGTCCATGAGTACTCTGTCGTCACCTAAAGCAACTGACAGTTCATAGCACAGGCCTAGCGTCCATAAATTGGCTATTGTGGAAAGGTTATACGGGTTGCGGACATAAATAATGCAATTAAACACAGCTGACCAATATTTCCAAACTGGTTTGCTGTTTCTAGTTGCATTATTTATGTCCGCAGCTCGTACTACCCTTCCATAATATCACTTACGTTTTTGAATAAATATTGTAACTATTTCAGTGCCTAATTTACTAAAAAAAAATATGAAGATTAATAGGGGATAGGCATGATTTTTTTTAAATTTTTTATTATATTCCTCTTGTTGCATATAAACATAAAAAACAGTTTTAAATATTTTTTTGTAATTTGAAGGCTTAAAAAAATCATAAATGTATGTAGCGCGCGAAAACGACGTGTGACGTCATACCCCTTCTAACTGACGCATGACACTACTAGCTTACCGGCGTACATAGTCTGTTCTGAACTTATTTGTTTGTATAACTTTTATAGGTTATGTAAAGTTAGAGTGATTTTAATTAAAATAAAGTTTAATTCTATAAAAACAATTTATACATGTTTACCGAATTAAATTTTATATTAAAATAGATAACTTATATTGCAGTATTTCAATTATGCCTCTAACGTTTTGTAACTTCATGTAAACAATGTAGTAAAATTCTGACATCTAAATTACATAAATATTTACATTTTACAGAGTTGCAGCGTTTGTTTACATAAAGTTATAGAATATAAAATAAAAATTACTTTGACACCACGTATTTCTTCAGCACTGTAGCATTCATTATTTTTCATATATTCCATGAGCATAAATGCATCAATGTTGGGTAAATTATCACTCTGAGCCCTAACAAAATCTTTATCTGCCATTTTAATAATAAATTCGTGAAAAATTGCTTAAAAACAAATACAAAACTCTCGAACAATACAATACACACACGTGTAAAGATTATGTTGTAGCTGTATCTGTGATGTGAAACCCCTATCGTTTAACGTCATACTCAGTCGTTTTTACTCGACAACCTTCGCTCCGTGGTCGGCTTATTTCAAATTTACAATATTTTAATTCAAAAATTTGGCTATAATATTAATTAAAATGTAATTTTTGTTTTGTTAGGTGACATAACTAACATTAACATATCAAAATAATGTAGTTTTAAGGAAATACAAATTTTATGCGTATCCCCTATTTC
Source organism: Liopterus haemorrhoidalis (assembly GCA_963971575.1). Lineage (NCBI taxonomy): Eukaryota > Metazoa > Arthropoda > Insecta > Coleoptera > Dytiscidae > Liopterus > Liopterus haemorrhoidalis. The sequence continues at coordinate 70,503,572 of OZ020613.1, forward strand.
CTCACTAGTGCGGAAATGAAGTTGTTTTCCTCACTAGTGCGGAAATGAAGTAGTTTTCCTCACTAGTCCGGAAATGAAGTTGTTTTCCGCACTAGTGTTAGGTAATGGAGCTCATTGCCTAACTGAAACGAGTTAGATAAGTAGTCATGTTTGGTAACGGCCGTATAAAACAGCCGGTAACTTACTTGAGCAGCTCGCTGACGAAGACGTAGGCGGTGTGCTGTGAATTGTAGGGGGCGCAGAAGACGGGCGTGCCGGGTTTGATGCCCGCCTCGACCGCCTGCTCGTAGCTGTTGAAGCGCACCGCGTAGAAGGGCTCCGTCACCGGGCCGAGCACGTCGAAGATACGGCCGAGCGGCTTGTTGCCCCGGTCCAAGAACAGCAGCGTGTCTATGTCGTAGGCGGGCATGCCCGACATCGACTGCACGATCACTGCAATCAAAGCGATAACCAATCAATTTGAATTTTATTTTTGATATTGAGAAAATATACATAAATAATAATATCATAACAATATAGTGCCATAAAAGACTAACATCTTGTGCAGGCACAATAAGAAATAAATAAATAAATATAGAAATCATCTTTACATAACTTGATTAAAAAATAAATAAATACATAAATAAATAAAAAATAAATAAATAAAAATATCTTGATACTGAATAATAGAGATGATATATCAAAACAGCAATAACAAACACATATATAAAAAAAATTATACTAAATATCGAAAAAAGTAAAAATCAGTTGTTGATTATGGTACAAATACGGTCCTGTGTCAATTTAAATAACCAAGTTTTAATCTTTTTCATGAATACACGTTGTGAAACTTTAAAGAAGAAAGATCTAACATCATTGGGGAAATTATTGTATAATTTGGGCAATGCACAGTGATGGGCGTTTACACGTTAACTTTAATTGTTTACGTTTACGTGTAAACTCATGTAAACAATTGGTAAACTTGTCAACAATGTAAATAATGTAATCTTTGTAAACTGTCAAATAATGAGGTTAGTTTTAGTTATTTAATACGAATAATAGAGAGTTAATGAACAAGGATATTCAGTTCAAAACAATAAATTTATTTAAAAAATGGTGGGAAGAAACCGAAGGAATAGTTCTGAAGAACTAGGTTTTGTTTTAATTAAAGAAAATGAAAGAAAATATAGGGCGTTAGGCAAAATTTGCAATGAATCTTTTCGTTATTAAAAAATATAGGCAGATTTTCTTAAATGTGTAAATCAATGTATTTTGTTATTAAAAAAATTAGACTTTTTTTTTTAAAGAAAAAAGTTTTTTATTTTTCATATTCATATTTACTAATTTGTATGTAACACCTGTATAATGATGCAAATTCGATTTTTATTAATATGTATATTGGCTTGTCCTAATTTTATATACTTACTTTTTCATTTAAAAACGTTTCATTAAAACTTTATTTATAAAAATGTATTGAAAATGAGGTTCTGTAATTCAAAACAAGTGCGTATGTCTAAATCATTGTTTACATTGTTTACAAGAGTTTTTGTGTTTACTTTACATCAATTGTTTACGCGTCAACAATAAGGTAACTTACGCGCCCATCACTGGCAATGCACTTATAAAATACCTGTTTACAATATGTTTAAAAATGTCTTCCCAATTATTACCAGTGACATAATAAACTGTGTCGTCAGCATAATATATTAATGATCCTTCAAACTCAAGAGAGAGTAAATCATTGATATAAATAATAAAAAGAAGAGGTCCCAAAACCGTTCCCTGCGGTACACCACAAATTCAAATTACAGATAAAACTTATATACTTGAACCTTCAAAGGCAACAACGCATCGCTCGAAGTAACAGGACTATTTGATCATAATCACATTGCATATTCTAGATTAAATTGAATGTCAATAAAATGTCCTTTTCATTACATTTTGATTTTTTGTGTCATTCTTAATAAAGGTTTTCCATTCATGTATTTTTTTGTTTTCAAAATATGTATAACTTTATTATATTTTATAACAAATGTCATTCGTTTCCATGGTTTCACTGTTGGAATTTAAAATTTTAACATACCAACATAATAACCCAAGCAACGTCTCTTCTCGTAAAAACTTAAACGAATGAAATTCCCATTTAGTTCCGCTTAAAGCAAATAAATGATCTATAGTAAATAAATCCATTGTTGATATAAATTGTTGTTTGTTAAATACCATTTTTATATTTTAATAATTTAAACAATCCATCCTCCATTTATTTTGTTTATTAAATAACATTTTATTAAATTATTTATATAGTATTATACTAAAAATATTTATTTCTAAATGAAATTTTGTATGTTTTTTTTTAACTTACCCAGCTGTTCGACAATACTGCTGACGGTTCCGATCTGGACGCAATCCTGTTCAGGGACCGAGATCTGCAGTTGCTCTATCGCAGGCAGGTCTTCCAGAGTCAACTCGCCTTTTGTTACCGTAGAATTCATTTTCTTTTCTGGCTTCGGCTTCTCACTCGCAGGCACTGTTTCTATCGGAGTTATTGCACAAGCACCATGAGCAACGCTGGAAAAAATATTTATTTTTATATAATAATAAATTATAATAACTATTAAATATAATATATATACTTTTCCGTTGAAAAAAAGCACTTAATGCTTAAAACTTCTGCAACACTAATATACAAAATACAGCCTCTTTTAATTATTCATTCATAGATTGAACAGGACTGGTACCTCGCTTGTCGACACTCTAATATTTTTATTTATTTTCTTCTGTTTCGATTTACACACGTATTGCAACTTAAGCTATGTTAGCCGACGTTTTAAATTGCAAATATATTTAAGTTATCAAACAGACTAAAAACATTAATTCTATGATCGGTCAACAAGACAAGTTTTATCACACTCACAACCTACGTGTTAAATGAAATGTTTTGGCCAATTATCTTTTTTACTGTTAATAAAATTGATAAAATTCCCAGCCGACCTGTAATTCAACTCTTATCGCTTATACTGAGTCATTCTAATGTAAACCTGTGAAATTTGATCCCTGACAAATCGTTCAAACATGTTTGAGCGCTGACTCGACTTGACAGGTCTAAACTGATATATTTAACGAATACAGAAATTGTTACATACCCATCTGAGCTTGAATCTGAGTCATAGTATGTGCTACTATCATCTGTTGAAAAAACATCTCTCCTATCACCACCTAACCTTTCTTTGTCAATCTCTATCTTTTCCGCAAGCTCATCAGACAAATCACTGTTTGTATCGGATGAATCGGACAAACTCACAGAGTCTGAATCGCTGTCTTCCGAATCACTCATCCCGTAATCCAATAACTGACTCAAAGCACCGGCAATCACTGGTGTTTTTTCCTTTTTAATTTTTTTGGAAGATACTTTTGGAGATTCTGATTTCTTAGTTTTATTTTTGGGAGTATGGCAGTCAGAGCAAGGGTTATCAGGATTCTGTTCCAAGGCAGTGTTGGCATCACTTGGTTCTCCCATATTTACGCTACAATTTTCCATCGTTCCCTTCGAACTGAGGTTATTTACCGTATCGTTTGTAACATCCATTTCGCACACTTCATTGACTTTGTTAAAGTCATTCTGTTTTAACAAATTATCTTGTTCCATGTCTTTCGAACATGCATCCAAATTTATATTCGAAGACACACCTACATTACAGTTTTCTTGATGAAAAATCTCTTTTGATTGGTTTGTTGGTTTTTCATCAATATTTATCACATTTTGAGCGGAATTTTCACCGATTTCATTCCCAATATCACCTTTAGAATCTGTTATAATTGCACTCATTGTTGATTGTTGATGATTATTGCTCACGTTGATTATGTCTTTTTTCTCATTGTTCAACTCCATGGTCACTCAACGAATACAATGAGATTATCTGGAACGTTGAATACTTCGTAAATTCAATACTTTTTGGATTTACACAAATACACTATCACATGTTTTGCTCATGAACAAACTCATTAAACTTTATAAATTGATACTGGAAGGGTTGCCAACCTGACCACATCAAACTATTCAACCCATAATGACAGATAGGTGGCAGCACAAACACTAACAAAATTTTTGAAAAACAAAAACAATGATTATTAGATATTTAATAATTAAACACAAAAACAATATTCAATAAGTAAAATCAATGATTCTTATCGCACGACAGCTAACAGCTACTTTTACTTATCTTATCAGCACTATTTAATAACATCAATTAGTAGGCGATTACATTTCTGGTTTTACGTAAAGATTGTCCGCCTTGTTAGCGCTCCTGCTTCACGAGCCAATGGTTCTGGGTTCGAATCCCGATCAGGGCAAGGATGTTTGTGAGCCACAGTGTAAATAGGACATTTAGAATGGTTCTGTGGTAAAAAAAAAAAAACGCTGGTTCCCTTTTCAAAATTATAAAAATGTTTCAATCTTCAAGAATATAAATTAAATATATTTATTACAAAAATACAAAATATTACAATATTTTTACATTAGTTCGTATTCTTTAAAGGGTTTTAGGCTGTTCTCAAAATCTTGGGCGATTCGAAGGGCCCATTCCTGAAAAATAAATGTTTTATTACTTGGACGTGAATATTTCAATTTGACAAACCTAGAGAGTTGAAATTTGGCATACTTATACAACTCTTTGCCCCCCCATAGGAAAAATACTAAAACATCTAAAAAACATATCCCTCTAAAAATATAAACAAATATGTGCTCATCGAAAAAACAAAATATTTTTTTTAAATTCTCAGTAGGGTATCATATGAAAGCCCTTAGTACGTGGATAAACGATCAAAATTTTATTTTTGCAAAATAAATTATTTTTACGCGATTTTTTCTAAAATTGTGCAAAAAAATTTATGTCCCACATCCTGTAGCCCAGATGGTTTAAACTAAAAATTTGAAAAAATTCTAAGTAATGAACCGGAATTTTTTATCAGATTATGTTTTCGGAAAATAACTTCTTTGTGTTTTTTGTGTTTTTAACTAAAATATGTAATTTAATTCGTTATGTAAAACAATAAACGAGTAAACTGGTCTAATGGTTAGCGTTCTCGCTTCCTAAGTTGCATACTACGGTTCGCTTCGTGTCAATATTATTTTTTGTTTTTTTTTTGTATTGATTAAATTATTTTGTCAAAATTCTAGTTATATTTTGGCAAATGTTGCATTTAATTTTTAAAAGCGTAAATTTAATAATCATTTTGAAGTGTTGAAATTATAATTTAATTCTATGTTTGAATGTATACGAAATCAGAGGGGCGGTGTTAGAACTTAAAACAACCAATAGAAGCCATAGGCGCAATTTTCAAAATCTTAATGAACCTTGCTATATAAAAAAAATACTGCACATATTTAGAAACCTAAATAATGGTATAAGGGATTCGAATTAAAATTAACAAAAAAATATTTTAACATAAAATTTGTTTTGGCATCCCAAATAATCATCCACTTACTAAATACCTGCGAAACCCTGAAATGTGTGAAAATTCACACTTCACATAAATTTTTTACATCTACCACACTAAAAAGAATTGATTCATGTTAAAAATGTCTAATTCGTACTTATCTGTGAAAATATCGAAGGTATAAAATTGGTATGATTACAATATCTTGCTTTCTATATGTAACGGTTGGTAAAAGTACTGAGACTTAAAAAAAACGAATATTTGTATTCCGAAAAAAAAAATAATAATCGAATATATATATTTAATTTTTGCGTGGTGTATCGACTTCTATAAATTTAAAAAAATGCAAACTGATACAAAATAGTTTAACAAGAAATTTTTGATCAAATTATTTTGTCGATAAACATATTTAAAATCGTTTAAAAAATTAATCAAATAAAAACTCTTGAAGCATAGATTACAAAATAAAAAAAGTTTGATCTCAAAGCATTTTCTGCAAAAAACAAATATAAATGAATAAAATGCCAAAACATAAAATTTGTTTTGGCATCCCAAATAATCATCATTTACTAAATACCTGCGAAACCCTGAAATGTTTGAAAATTCACAATTCACGTCAATTTTTACTTACATTAACCTCTTGGAGCTCGTCCACAATGACCTTGGAGACTCCACTGAAAAACTTGAGCATCCGTTCCTCCAAAGCTTCCAGTTTGGCCTCCACCTGGGAGCACTGCTCCCTCAATTCGGCGGTCTCCTTCCGTCTCGTCTCAACGGGAGGCACATTATTGCTGAATTGACATAGTTTTTCTTTGAGTTGTTTTATCGATTGCGTCATAGATTTGATAATATCAGCAATATGTTCTTCAAGCTGCTCCTTCTCCGCCAGTTTTTTGCTTTTTAATTCATTGCTTAATTGCTGTTCTTGTTCGTTAAGTGTTTTTTTCTGATGTTCCTGAAATAAAGTTGATTATGAAATAAAACAGGAAGGACTTCTTAGCCACAACAGAAGAAAACGAAGCGTTTCAAATCTTAACTGATTGACGACAGTTAAGTTGGTTTTAAACAGTTCAATTTATTGATCAATAAATTGTTTAATTACTTGCCCGACCTTAATATATAAGGGGCAAGTATTGTAATCGCGAAAATTTTCGATGTCGAGATTTTGACGGATGACCACGTTTCATGGTCCAGGGAATCCAAAAAACCTATTTTCGAAGTGCCGTCCGTATGTGTGTGTGTGTGTGTGTGTGTGTGTGTGTGTCTGTCTGTGTGTATACACGATAACTCAAAAACGGTTTAACTTAATGAGTTCGTTCTGGTACTAAAAAATTCTCCTATTAAATAGGAAGAACCCTATTGTTTTTTATAAAAATCGGTTGACTAGAAATGGGAGTTTACTCGTGTCGATTTTAAGATTTTTGCGAATATTTAGCAACAGAAAAATATTTCGAAAAAATTTATTGAACAAAAGTTACTATAAATGCAATAACTATTAACTTTTATTTGAGACATTTTTTGATAAAACGAAAAATTTCGAATTTTTTTTGTAAAATTATTTAAAATTTTTCCAAGTCTCAATGTTTTCATACTTATATGTAACGTTTCCATGGTCATGATAATTAATTCGTAACTTGTAAAGCAAGCCTTGGACAAAAATTTGTATAAAACATAATTTGATGTATTTTTGAAGATTTATCTAAATATTTAAATTTTTTTTTTTTAATTTACATTTTTTTTTAAATATATTTTTTATGGGAGGGCAAGTCTAGCGGAGGTTTCCCTTCGCCACTGGTTTTTTTTGTAATTGAGCAATTTATTGACAACCTTGAAAACAAAATAATCACTTTACACACATCAATTTATTTATCAATTATTGAATTTAATTTTTTTTGAATTTAAAAATTATCAAAAAATTATTTATCAATGATTGTCGCGTATGTTTCGGATGCATTAGAATCAGGGAAATGCTGTCTTAGTGTTTTTCTTGATTTAAGCAAGGCTTTTGACTGCATATCTCATGATATTTTATTAACCAAACTATCTTTTTATGGTTTTGACGACAAGAGCCGTGCCATGCTTAAATCATACTTATCTAACCGGAAACAGTTTACCCAATTTAAAAGTAGCGTTTCTGAGTATCTTCCTTTACATTTTGGTATTCCCCAAGGTTCAGTTCTCGGACCGCTACTATTCTTAATATATGTTAACGACTTGCCTCTCGCTATGACATCTAAATCAATTCTTTACGCTGACGATACAACATTACTAAATTGCAACCATGATCTAGAATCCCTTATTACGGAAAATGTTTCTCTGGTGAACAGTGCAAACTCTTGGTTGTCTAGCAATAAACTAATTTTAAATACAGATAAAACCCAGACCTTGCTACTGAGCACCAGAAAACATGATTTTGCCAATCCCCCTTTCGTTAAATTTCTTGGTATCCACGTTGATCCTTACCTTTCCACACTAGTGTGGATATGGAGTTCTTTTCCAGACTAGTACGGATATAGATCCTTTTCCACAGTAGTGCGGATATTGAGTTCTTTTGCACACTAGTTCGGATAAGGAGTTCATTTCTACACTATACATATATGAAGTTCTTTTCCACACTACTGCGGATAAGGAGTTCTTTTCCACACTAGTGCAGATTAAAGTCACTGGATTATACAAAGTAGCGCAAGCCTTTGAAGAAGCCGACAGACCCCAGGGTTTGATTGGCAACATTGCTTCCCCTATTAAGCAAACTAAACCAGCAATTTTTACGTTCTTAAGTTGGCGTCTGCGCTGTCACATCTCTCTTTCTCGCTCTCATTTAATAACCTCCTTTGTCAGCGGTTTGAATATTTAAGGTTAAGTTTCATTTAAATTTATATATTATATCCATTTTATTTAATAAAAATAAAAAAAATAATTGAAATTGTAACACAATTTTGTTATAGTGCATCTTAGATTAAAAAAATCGTGATTACAATGTTTAAAATAAAAACTAGTTTCTTATTTTTGTAATGTTGGAATCACTGAACATCATTTGTGTTGGCGACATTTTTAGCCCCAGCATGGCCGCCGTTGCGCTATTTTGTATAATTTAGTGACTTTAGTGCAGATATGGAGTTCTTTTGTACACTAGTTCGGACAAGGAGTTCATTTCTACACTAGTGCGGAAATGGAGTTCTTTTCCACACTAGTGCGGAAATGGAGTTCTTTTCCACACTAGTGCGGATATGGAGTTCTTTTCCACACTAGTTCGGATAACGAGTTCATTTCTACACTAGTACAGATATGAAGTTCTTTTCCACACTAGTGCGGATATGGAGTTTATTTCCATACTAATATAGAAACGAACTCCATTTGAGATGAGAAACAGACTTATTTTCTTATATAAAAATTCTTACTTTTTCGTATATATTTTTTGCAGCTGCAAGGGCAGCCTCCAAATTATCCATTTTTAATCTTTGGTTCTGGGCGAACAGTTTACATCTTTCATATATCTCTGTTACATCAGCTTCCTAAAAAAAAAATTGGTTTAAAATCTGGTTCAGATTTTTTGAAATCTGAATAAAAAAAAGAACTGACCTTAAGACGAACGTTAGTTTGAATTTTGAACTCTTCTAATTCTGGCATATTTAAACTTGGCTCCATTAAAAGTAAATTGTGCTTCTGGATCGTGTCTTTTAACTAAAAATATATAAATAAATAACTTGTTAAGCATAGGGATCTCGAGAACTGTAAGAGATACGAGGTCGGTTAAATTAGACCAAAGTTGCTGACAAATATACTTACGGAAGCAATGAAGGCACTCAATCTGATGTCCAGTTCATCGGACAGCTGCAGCTTGCTCTCAATTTCCGACTGGATCAAACTTAATTCATTTGTCGTTGCGCTGATTTGATCCTTCAGTTCCTGCGCTGCTTGCCTACTATGCTCCGCTGGTTCTTCATTCTCGGCTTCTAGTTCAGCTTTAGCCTTTACTAAAAAATACATTCAAATAAGACATGGCCCAGTAGACCAATGATTCTCAAAGTGGGTGCATCAAATTACAGTATTTAAAGTTTAATTTCAGTAGATTTATTGAAGTGTAATTTGTAGTTGAGCAGGTGTTAAATGCCGAGCACGTAATTTTATGTGTACAGTCTGTTTCAAACGGTTAGGCGGAACTAAATGGGAATTTCGTTCTTTTAGGTTGTTACGAAAAGGGACCTTGCTTGGGTTATTTCATTTTTCACGTTGGAATGTCAAAATTTAAAATTCCAACAATGAAACCATGAAAACGAATGACATATGTCAAAGTTAAATTATTTTTCTTACATATTTTAATGACAAAAAAATAAATAAATGGGATATTTGTATTAAGAATGACACAAAAAAATCAAAATATAAAGAAAATGACATTTTAAAATGATATTAACCTTAACCAAAAAATGTTTGTTGCAAGTATGATTTACAAAGCTTAAACAAAACGACTGAAAAGCATGATTTAAACGATGAAAGTAACTAGATTGCAAAATCTAGTTCCGCCTAACCGTTTGGAACAGACTTTACATCTGAGTGTCGGTCATCTGAATTTACAATATATGGATTCTGTTTGTAAACAAGTGCATTATGTTCATTGCCTCATGAAATAAAATTAGTTTTATTTGGACAGGAGCAGCTAAAAGTTAAATATGAAACTTGCAGGTGCAAACATATTAGTGCAGTTTTGTTTTTCTGCGACAAATGTAATGAACAAACTCGCATAGTATCAGTTACTTTTTAACTCAAAATATATTCCCATGCCTTCCTCCTGTCCATAACCAAATCTTTTCCCAATCTGGACTTAATATTAACTTTCCCTCCATTTTTCTTAAGAAAAAAAAAAAACTAAGATGCCTATCTTTGTCCTGTCTGGAATGACAGCCAAAAACACTACAATTTGTTCTACTTTTACAGTTTTTCACAACTTCTATCGACATTCTAACAAAAATTCAACACTAGAACATATGTAATAAGTTCAAACAGTACTAGAGCGCCTAGTACAATATTTGACCACCACACTGCGTGTTCGAGCGTTTCAACTTTCTTGATCCAGCGATCTGGACATAATTTCTACAGTACAGACAGACAGACACATGAGTGGCTTTATAAGGATTTTTGAATCATACCTAACCTACAAAAACCTAGAAACTTACCTAATTTCTCAATTTCAATTTCTTGTGCACTAATTTGTTTTTTAAATTCAATTTCATCTTTTCTGGTCGATTCAATTTTCTCCCCTGTATCCAATGTGCGTTGCTCCATATTTCGGATATCATGTTTTATATTCTAAAAACGAAATTTTAAAATTGTTTTTTTTTTTCGAAACAATTCAAATGTTGATACCTCTTTTTGTTGGCGCTGCCCGTCGTTCTTTTCTTTTTGTTTTTTCAGCTGCTTGTCCAGAGACATTTGTTTCTCTTTTAAACGTTGATGCGAACCATAGCAGACTTCAAACAATTTATCTAAAAAAATCTTTAATTAGATTTAGAAATAAATATACTAAAAAACTTTCAACTAACCCCTCTGGGAAACAGAGCAGATAAGTTATGTTATAAATGTATATTTTTTTTTTATCACACTTACCAATTTCTTTAACGAATTCTTGTTTATCTTTGTCGCATGATTCTGTATTGTTGAAGCTCGTGTGTGCATTATCCAGAGTTTTAACTTTTAAGTCCCGGATGATTTCCTCTTCAGAACGGGACTCTTCCTCTTTAACGGAATCTTCTAAAGTTTCCCCGAACAATATTGAATGATAATCAACAAGAAAACTTAAAATCCCAATAATATGAGGCCAAGAATGCTGTGTGTTAGCTGTTGATGAAACATGGTTTAAAATAAATATATAAATTATAATAATAATGTTAACCTGTTTTTAAAACTGAATTTGAGACCGTTACTGGATATCGTATACTGGTTAGAACCTTCGGCAGACGATCTACATAGTTGGTAAGCGTAATTTCAGACTTACAAATATCTGAAATCAACACATTGACCACGCTGACAAATAATTTCAATGTCAGTCTGCCACATCTTAAATCACTGGCATCACGGGTCAAATCATTCTCTACCAAATAGTTTTGAATTCTTTTTAACACTTTCGAGTTCCAAGCCCTGTCAGTAAGTGGCCTTTGTTCTTTCTTTTTCTGCATTAATTCTCTGGATCTTGCTCGAGTGGCAGTTGAAGGTACCCGTATGACATTGGGGGTTTGCTTTACAGATCTCGAATTTCGTCCAGATGTGGATCCTGAACGTAATCTTTGCCCAGTTGAAGCGACCGAAGGACGAGTTAAACTTCGAGAACGACGGGAATCCCTGTTGTTTAGAGTTGGAATTTTTGAACTCCCTCGATCGTTAAAACTTTTTTGACGATTCATTTTAACTGCTAGTGACTTAAAATAAATAACACTTGTAAAGATAATAAAAACATTAAATATAGTTGATTACAAGTAATGTACCCCTATGCATATAACTGTCACTTTCAAAATAGTAGTACACAAAAATCAAACAGTGGCGTTAGAGAACAAGCACAGAACAAGTGTTGCCAATCTAACATATTTTGACAATTTTATGGCGGCTTTTAAACTGAGGTTAAGTTAAACATCGTTAAAGTTTACACAAATATATGTAGTTAAAAAATACAAAATAGTAAGTGAAAAGTGTTTCTTCACATCCTTACAATGGATTTATCATCAAAAACATTCGTAAGTTCACCTATTACACATGAAATCCATATTTTAACTAAATAATTATATGTAGACAATACCAAATACATCGTGTCGTCGAGCTGGGATAGCGGCGACCTGGCTACCTTTCAACAAGCTTGGTGTGTGGGCGTGGGAGCGACCTCCCTTGGGGCCACAAGGTCCAGACCAGCCGAGTCAGTACGTGCCGTGTGAAGGCACCGTTCACCAAGTACGACAGCAGGTCGTTTTATTTCATCCCATTCTACGTAAACTCGTTAACGAAGCGAACGGGGCGTTCCTCAATCTGCAACTGATATTGCGGGAACCGAACGTGGACAAACAGAAGGAGCTGCTCAAAGCAAGTAGACTGTATCGTTCTATCATCCGTGCCTGTTTGGAGAACTTGCAAGATGAATCGGTGAAGGCTAGCGGTGCCGAGAAGGACGAACTGGAGAATTACATAACTATTTTCTATTCGATCGAGTGCTTGTGGCATTTATGTGAGATTATGTTTGTGGATAGTTGTCCTGGTGGAATGGTGCTGCAGCAGTTGCTCGACTGGGTTAGATTTCACTTCCCGAGGCATGAGCGTGCTGCGGCACGACTGTTATCGGGGGAGCTGCAGGGGATCGACACCCGGCCTGATTACTGGGACACGGTGATCGGTGCTCTGATGCAGGGTCGTGTAGATATAACACGCGCTCTTCTCCGGCTGCACAGTGCGGGCGACAGCACTCCGTACCGGCGGGTGGACGCGCTGCTCAAGGCCATGCCCATGTACGACGTGTACGGAGGGGTCTCCATTACCGAGTTCCATGTGCGCTGGAAACACTGGAAGGTGGAGGTTCAGACCGAGCTCGACTCTAAGACGTTCATCACGGACAGGTTCTTGCAGCTCATCTTGAAGGTCAGTATGCACTAACAAATACTCCTGGCAAACTATTTCACATAACAAATACCTTCTACCTATTAGTCATCACTGATAAAAACTATAACAAATATCAAATACTTTTAATTAGTATTTGAAATAATGTGTTTCAAATATTTTAAAAGTACATATTTGAAATAATTTATTCTAATTAATTTAAATGTATTTGAAATACTAGGGAAATATTTGAAATAATAGGGAAATATTTGAAATACTAGGGAAATATTTGAAATACTAGGAAATATTTGGGCTAAAATGTAGTATGATGGACGAATTTGGTGGGGGATATTTGAGAAAGGAGACTTCTCAAACAAAAACAAATACTAAATAAAGATTATAATTAAAAGATAATATAATATAACTAGCTGGGGTACCCGTACTTCGTACGGTTTTTGTGGTAAAGGTAACTTTAGCTGCCTATAATACGCATACTGTTCTGTGCAGGGCCAGGGACACTGATTCACCTTAAAAGCACTATCTTAGGTTATTATTGATAACTTTTTATTTTATTTTTTTTTATAAACCACCTAAAATAAATTGAATTTTAAAGTGAATTGAAACATGGAAACAGTGCAAACAGAGCAAAAGTGCAATCTCAGGGCGTAGTATAAGCAGCTAAAAGTTACTTTTACCGTTTTTGTAATGTGTTTTTTTGCTGTAACGTAAATGATAAGTGATTGTTTGAGAAGCACTGGTATTTAGGTATTTTTCGATGGCCACGGCCATTATTTCTCAAATATCTCCCACCACATCGTAGTCGTCCACTATACTACATTTTTCCCAATATTTGAATTATATATTAGGAAAATAATAATATTTGAAATTTTAGGAAATATTTCAAATATATTATAGGGAAATATTTGAAATAACAGGGAAATATTTGAAATAGTAGGGAAATATTTGAAATACTAGGAAATATTTGGATAGGGTGACCATTCGTCCCGCATTGAGATGCGGTCCCGCAAAAGTCCCGCATTTTAACATTTTGTCCCGCATTTTGGATTTGGGAGGTGAGGACCTTTTATTTTTTTCTCTTCACTTGGATTTGGGACATAAGGACCTTTTTTTTTGCTCCGTCCCGCATTGCCTTCGTAAGAAAATGGTCACCCTATTTGGAATATATACTAGGGTAATAATATTTGAAATTTTAGGAAATATTTCAAATATATTATAGGGACATATGTGAAATAATAGGGAAATATTTGAAATATATATTAGGGAAATAATAATATTTGAAATTTTAGGAAATATTTCAAATATGTTTGGAAATATTTGAAATAACAGGGAAATATTTGAAATTCTAAGGTAATATTTGAAATATATATTAGGGAAATAATATTTGAAAATTTAGGAAGTATTTGAAATATATACAGTCTGTTTCAAACGCTTAGGCGGAACTAGATTTTGCAATTTAGTTACTTTCATCGCTTAAATCGTGCTTTTCGGCCGTTTTGTTTAAGGTTTGTAAATCATACTTACAATAAACATTTTTGGTTAAGGTTAATATCATTTTAAAATGTCATTTTCTTTATATTTTGATTTTTTGTGTAATTCTTAATACAAATTTCCCATTTATTTATTTTTTTGTCATTAAAATATTTTTTTTTTTTTTTTTTTTTAATTTTTAATGGCCTTTGCTACTGTGGCAATTAGCCAGGACAATTTTTGTTTTTGAGAAAATTTCCATGCCATAACCGGGATTTGAACCCGAGCCCCCATGGTTGGTAGTCAAATGAGCTGACCACTACGCCATAGCGACCGGCAAATCCTTAAAATATATAAAAAAATAATTTAATTTTGACATAGGTCATTCGTTTCCATGGTTTCATTGTTGTAATTTTAAATTTTGACATTCCAACGGGAAAAATGAAATAACCCAAGAAAGGTCCCTTGTCGTGACAACTTAAAAAAACGAAATTCCCATTTAGTTCCGCCTAAGCGTTTGAAACAGACTGTATTAGGGAAATAAAGCTGTCAAGCTGTTTTTATGGTTATTGTCATATAAGATTATATAAGATTTTAGCAATTATTAATGTCGTAAGCAAGTAATTAAATTGGGGGAATGAACAATAAATAGTAGATATTAATAACAATTGTTATACGTTTATTTAATTTTATTATGATTGTTGTAGATAGAATAGAAAATAAGAGTGATGCGATGTTGTTGTGAGGCGAACAAATATCGGTATTGTAATGTTTGTGGTGTGTGTAGTTGGTGATAGGCGAGGAGATGGCCTGGGAACAGTTGAAGGGTTCGTGCTCGGCGTGGTACGAGCTGCTGGCGGACTGGCTGCTCTACACCGAGCCGACGGTCAAGAGCTACGAGCTGTCGCAGTACGCGCGCCTCTGGGTGTCGCGCTTCGGCGGCGCCTCCAACATCCGCCACCTCGACTACGTGGTGCTCGCCATCCTCGAGAACGACCTGCTGAAGGTCATCAAGGAGATACAGTTCATGTCCGAGAACGGCTGGTTCGTCGCCCACCTCACCGATCTGCTCTATCACTGCGGCAGGCTCGCGCAGCTCGACAAGAAGGACACCATGTGAGTTTCAACACCCCCCTCTGTACACTGCGATCATGCAATCTTGACTCATTACATAATGCTAAACAATAGGCTTTATGTATTCTAATTCACAGCTGAAAATACCCAACATTATTAACCTTTTCCGTACCGAATTTATTTCGCCTAGTATTACCTGCCGGCCCGAATTAATTTGCTGACTGCGCCTAAAATTGCAAACTTTTGCTTAAAATAACATAGCGCGCGTTCTATTTGCACTAGAATAAAAAACTAAAAACAAAATTAAAGAGAATTAAATTTTATATGTTTCTAAAATTATTTTATTTCAAAATTAAAAAGATTTTAAAAATAAAAAGTAAAGCAATTCGAAAAATAATTTAAAAGTTACATACTTTTAAATTATGTTATTTACCTCATTTTTGTGAAGTACGGCCCTGCTTACACATAATTTAGGTATGTTATCTTAGTTTACAAAACACTTATAGATTTAAAAAAACACATAACACGCACTGTTTATGCTATCACTGTTTATAGTACTCTTATCTTTGTCTTACTCCACTAGTTTGTTTATAGTATGTTTTTATTTACGCACTGCTCAGTCACATTCCTTACATTTGGATATAGTTCAGACTGCAACATGCTACACGCATGACAGCAATGAAATACGATATGCATAACTAGCGGTTTATAGATCGACCATTGGGCCGGCAGCGAATACTCACAGCGGTTTATATATCGACCATTGGTCCTTTAAAGGTTGTCTCATAACTTTTAGTGGTGGTGGTAAATAGAGAGTCTGTCTGTCTGTCCCTCCGTCCGTCCGTCCGTCCGCTAAATTCACCTACGAGTTGATCAATTTTGATAAAAATCGGTTGACTAGAAATGGGAGTTAACTCGTGTCGATTTTAAGATTTTAGCGAATATTTCATAACAGAAAAATATTTCGAAAAAAATCATCTGTGGCCACCACAGGACCGGCCGCCATTACAAGGTACTTGTATAAATTACATTCTAGCAGTAGAGTAGAAATAACTTGGCCTAATATTTTCTAACAGAGATATTATTTATCATGACCATGGAAACGTTACATATAAGTATAAAAAAATAGATACAAAAAATTTCGAATTAATTTTTTTTCATTTTATCAAAAAATGTCTCAAAATAAAAATTGTTAGTTATTGCTTTTATAGTAACTTTTGTCAAATAAATTTTTTCGAAATATTATCTATTTTTTCATACTTATATGTAACATTTCCATGTTCATGATAAATAATATCTCTGTTAGAAAATATTAGGCCAAGTTATTCTCTACTCTACTGCTATAATGTATTTTATGCAAGTACTTTGTGATGGCGGTCGGTCCTGTGGTGGCCACAGCTGATTTTTTTTTTTTACTTTTTTTTAGATTATTCCACTTCTAAAGTTGTCCCTAGCTAATTTTTTATATATTGTCTTTAAGTATGCTTTTCCTAAACAAAATGATCAAAAGTTTCAATAAATCGGTAAAAGTAACTAAATTTGAAAATTTAGTACCGCTTAAACCAAAGAAATCGCCTATACGTGTCTAACAACAATAATAATAAAATAAGAAAGGCAAATGATGAAAACTGATTAATTGGTACAAGTGGTTAGTTTAGAGAAGGTATTGTTGTTGTTTGTAGGGTGGCGGAGAGGGTGAGAGAGACGTTCATCCTGGACTACGGCACGGCGCTGGCCGAGCACAGGAGCCTGTGGCAGGTGGGGCTCAGCTACCTGGACACTTGCCCGGGGCGCGGGGCCCGCAGGGCGGAGCACGTGCTCTCGCGGCTGCCCTTCGACACGGAGCACCGCGCGCTCAAGATCATCAGGGAGGCGCACAGGAGGAACCTGCCCGATGTCGGTGAGTGCCTCGACCAATACATCCACAAATAATAATAGCAAATTTGAATCAGATGAGTTACGTCCGTAAGTTAGTATTGTTGATAGGTAATGGGATTCGGACCAGTCACAAAATTTATTAACTTCGCTAACGTTTCGATTTAATTTAAATCTTCATTAGAGCTACAAAGATACATAGAATTAATAACACAGTAAGATTACATGTATAAGATATAATAATGTTCAAATTTAACTGGTCAAGTACCGTGTGATCATAATTTCTTGTCAGTTACCTAACTGTAAATAATGAGCTTAAAAATATCAAAACTGTATTCTATCTCATACAGTCTGTTTCAAACGGTTAGGCGGAACTAAATGGGAATTTCGTTCTTTTAGGTTGTCACGAGAAAGGACCTTGCTTGGGTTATTTCATTTTTCACTTTGGAATGTCAAAATTTAAAATTCCAACAATGAAACCATGGAAACGAATGACATTAAATTATTTTTTTACATATTTTAATAAAAAAATAAATAAATAAATGGGAAATTTGTATTAAGAAAGACACAAAAAATCAAAATATAAAGAAAATGACATTTTAAAATGATATTAACCTTAACCAAAAAATGTTTATTGTAAGTATGATTTACAAAGCCTAAACAAAACGGCCGAAAAGCACGATTTAAACGATGAAAGTAACTAGATTGCAAAATCTAGTTCCGCTTAACCGTTTGGAACAGACCGTATCTCAAAATTTCAATTTAACAAAGAACCAATCAGATTTCTTTGTTTGTTGATAACTTCATGTTGTTCGTAAAACTCATTGGCGTGTAGAGAAAAAGAAGTATTCATTACATAATTAATTGGTTTTTGTTAAGATATATTATTGTTTATTTCGTTATTATTGTTGTTATTGATATTATTGTTATTAAGATTGTAATTGGAAGACGATTGTTGATCGAGGTTAGCTCTTAGAGGTAAGTGAAATATTGAACATACATAACCCAATATAAAAATCGGATCTACGTCTATGTGTGCATGTCCTTGGAAATAAATTTGATAACAAAATGTTTCTGTCAACTATTGCATAACTGACAAGAAATTATGACCGCTCTGTAGTTTTTTAAGCATTACAAAATTGTCGGAATTTAAAATACAACACAAAATAATTAATTCTTGCTTCATGCAAATAATAAAAATATTAAATTTATCATTAAAATAATTAGTTTTGCACCATTTCAAACAGGAACAATAAAATAAAATAAATAAACATTTAAAAAAGCCTTTTTTATGAACTTTGAAAGTGATACAAAAAACTGATCTTCCTGTTGTTTTATCAATAACAACCCCAGGATCAATTATATTTAATTTATTAAACTATACAATAGGTATTTTTACAAGTATTAATTTTTTATATTATTTACATTTATATTTTTATTTATTAATTATATGACTGTCAATAGTGGTTACCATGTAACTATCATACGCCAACTTTGTTTATTCCAACACTTCCATATGTAAAAGATAATAATAATAATAATAACCGTTATAGATAAAAAGTAATTCCCCCAAGATTGTCCCTTGCAGCACTCCAGTTTGTCAAGATATTGTGAAATTAAATAGTTGTTATTTAACACTGCAACCGCCACAAACGCTGTTTATTGTACATACTGAAGTACTTCACACTCACCCTCTAATTGAGACAACCGTATAGTCTACGGACCGTTGTTCTCGGTTGGCTCTGAAAGAAAGGACGCGGGGATTTGCAATGGTTGTGTGATTGTTCGCAGTGGTGAGCGTGTGCAAGATCCAGGGCATGAAGTCGCTGAAGAGCGGCCGGCTGGGGAACGCTCTGAGCTGGGCCATCCGGTCGCAGGACGGCACCTTCACCTCCTACCTGGCGGACAGCTTCCTCAAGCAGTACTGCGCCACGGGCAAGCTCGCCAACACCGATCTCCTGGACAACCTCGGCTCCTGCATGCTGGTCAGCGATAAACTTATATTCTTAGGTAATTTCACCCGCAGTTACATATATATACCTACAGGTTTTGCCCCCGTTTCAAATCGTCACATTCGTGAGAAGATACTGGAATTTGGACTTGAGGAATCTATAATATAATACGCCAACGTGTGTCCCTGCCTGGGTGCGTGCTATGACGTCAAAAACAAGAAGCGAGATTCCGAAATGTAACGAAATATTCCGAAGCTCACTGAAGTGTATATTGACATATAACGCCTGATAATAATAATTGTTAATTGATATGTTTACACAAAAATAATATAAATTAATATTATTAGTAGCAGAAAAATAATTATTTTAAAAAATATTTGGTTTTGTTGAATGTAAGTAAGAAAAATGTGACTTTCTTTTCTTTATTATTTTTTTATTTCTACGATTAACGTTTTAAATTTTCAAATGTAAATATAATGCAGTGAGTAAAACACGCTTTGATAAAAATTAATAATTTTTACCAAAAATTACCGGTCGAGTTTGGTCATTCATATCAGCGCCACTAGGTTACAACTTATTTGTATAAATTTAAAATTGGTTCGAAATATTTAAAATATTTTGGTAAAAATTACAAATTGATACATTCAATAGTTTGCACCTTTGAAATTGTATGTCATGTTGGTATTAAAACATGGTAAAAAATTTCACTTTCTTAAAATGTCATTCCATTTGACATATGTCATAAGGATAAATGATATCTTAGTTATAATGATCATAACCAACAAATCTGAAGTAGGTTTTATAGCGTAAGGAATATATTGAAATGACAAATTTACATCTTAAAGTCAATACTACACTATAAAAGTAACCAAAATAACCAGATCTGGTTTGACCTTATAAATGTGAATATATCAAAGCGGGCAACCAATTAAATTTTACTGTGTAATAGTTTCTCACGATTTATTTCAAACTGATTTGATATATAGTGTAAATACGCTTTTTTCTGTGTTTTTTTTTTTTTTTCATGTGCGCTTTTTTTCCGTTTGCGTATTTTTATATTATATAAGAAATTGAAAAATTTATTTTAATAAGGCCCGGTCTTTCCACCTTCAGATAAAGTTCCAGGTAACTATCTGACAGATAAGGTTATTTGTAACTTCATCTGCTGAATAAATGTCAATACCAGTCAGTGAATCCAATACGTCAGTCTCATTATCCGTTAGATAACTATCCGATAGATACATTTGTATAGAAAGAAGGGATGACATTTACTCAGCAAATGAAGTTACAAATAACCTTATCTGTCAGATAGTTACCTGGAACTTTATCTGAAGGTGGAAAAAACGGGCCTAAATATATTTTAAATGGTATAATCCGTCTCAATTTGTAATAGGAAACTAGATCTGGTTACTTTGGTGACTGTTGTGGTGTAAACAGTCTTTGGCGTATTCGTGTGAACCAATACTATGATAATATTATAAATGTATTGTTAATATACAACATAAAAAATGAACTTTCCCTGTTAGTTTCGCATTACAAAATGAGACAGATAATATCCCAGCAAACATTCAACTAACGGCCGAATGCTGGCAAACTGCTTTTATGCTGGTAAATTACTGGCACCAAAAGTAAGTGCAACGCCAGTATCAATAATGTACTTCACATTTGTATTTCGCATTCCGCCTATACGAAGTACTTTACCAGCATTTTATAAGCACTCTTCTTCACTCATACTTTTTACTTAAAACCATCAGAAATAAATCTTGCAACTAATGCGATTATTTTGCACTTTACCGTTGCTGGGCCGGCAACTGATACATCAATGGGCCAGTAACGGCCACGGGGACACCGGGGTACTGGCCCATTACTTTCAATGCCGGGGAGTATGTGCTTTACCAGTACTGGCCCGTATAAAAATATTTTAAACATTGGTTGAAAATTTGCTTACACTTCCTCTCCTTCATATACAACGCTTGAATTTTTAATTCCATCTATAAACTTGAAATAATCCACTATAAAAAAAATTATCACCACAATCTATATCACAAAATATAGTTATTCATTTTTTTTTAGAGAGGTATCATGCAAAAATATGGCTTTATAAACATTTGTATTAATTTATTTGTTGATAAATAGTAAAACAGGTTCACAAAATATTGTAAAACATATTTATTCTTATAATTTCACTTTCACAGCTATGTAACAATAACATTAAGTGCCCTCTACCTACGTTCCAAAATAGAATACCGCGGCGCTACGATTGTAAATTTATTTCCCTATATGCTAATTTGCAGGAAAATATTGTGAATTTCACCAAGTGTACCAGTCTCAGAACTTCCACGAGGCCGCGAATCTTCTGATCCAACTGGTGGCATCGAGGATCACACCCAAATAGTAAGTGTTTTTGAGTGATGACCGGAGCGGGCGGTATTGAGTGTGTTTTTGCAGTTTCTGGCTGACGCTGCTGATGGACGCGCTGCCGCTGCTCGAGTGCGATGAGATAGTGCTGGGCTCGGGGGCCACGGTCACACTGCTGCAGTGCCTCGAGGAGAGGCTCGGAACGCCCGGTCTCGACCCCGATAAGGTCTCACTTATCCGTTACGCCATCACTAGGAACCTCGCGCGAGCCCTCACACACGAAGCACAACTTGTTTAACATTTATTAGTTTTTAAATATCAATTTTTATGTGTGTATTTTTATAAATAAATAAATACTGTTTAATAAAATTGTTTTATTTATATATATATATATGTATCTAAAAGCCTTCTACCATATATGGTGTAGGCAGTGATGGCATCCTAAATTTTCAGGAAGCGGTTCTATAAAGTCATGTGATATCTAGGAAACTATTCTCTATTTTTAAGAGTGAAAACAAATCACTTATTTCCATTTATTCAATATAAGGAAAAAAATTTAAGAGCGTATTATTAATAACCTATAAAATAAATATTACATTTGCAACAATGCAGGGCACGGCGCACGATTCAAAACTGAAGTCAGACTAATTCATTTATTTTTAATAATTCTAACAACCGGTTCCCTAACGTTTCAATAATTTTAAGAAACGGTTCGCACGAACCGGTCCGATGCCATCACTGGCGTATTTTCTATGAATTTATCTATTGCCTTTATGTTAAGTTGTTTGCTTATATCCGCACTTTTAATTCTATCCATTTTGGTCACTCCTTTCACCCTTCTTAAATTTATTATTCATTTCTGCAGCTTGTATTTTATTCTTTTCCCTTATTGAAAGTGTCCACGTTTCGCATCCGAAAGTCAGTACCGGTTTGTATATTGTTTTAAATATATTTATTTTTGTCTCTTATTATTTCTTTTTTGTTAATAAAATAATTAATAATAAGATAATAATTGCTTTATTTATAACATTACAAATATTCATGAAAATAATACTGATATTAACTTAAATATAGAAATAAGATGACCAGAATATTTCGGAACAATGGGTCATTTCTTTGCTTTAAGCGAAACTAAATGGGAATTCTTTTAGGTTGTCACAAGAAGAGACCTTGCTTGAGTTGTTTCATTTTGGTATATGAAAATTTAAAATTCTAACAGTGAAACCATGGAAACGAATGACATTTGTTATAAAATATCATACATTTTTACATATTTTGAAGACGAAAAAAATAAATGGTAAATTTTTATTAATGAGACAAAAAATTAAAATGTAATGAAAAGGACATTTTATAATGACAGTCAATTTAATCTAGCAATTGCAATGTGAGTATGATTTACAAAGCTTAAATAAAATGACCAAAAGTCCGATTTAATAGATAAAAATTACTAAATTTCAAAATCTAGTTCCGCCTAAAGCTTTGGCCTATACAGTACTTTATTTGAAGACTTCTTTTCGTACAATATACTTTTATAAAAGACTATTCCAAACGTTTAAGCGGAACTAACTGGTATTTTCATTTTCCTAAGTTTTCATAAGCTCTTTTTTTAAGGTTTGAAGTGCGTTTTTGCTAAACAAAATAATCAAAAGTCTCATTTAACCGATAAAAATTACTAGGTTTCAATATCTAGTTCCGCTTAAACCAAAGATACAGGATAAAGTTTTGTTACTTTATTTATGCACCTAAATACTTCATTTTAAAAATCTGGTCATTTTAATTGAAATAAATTATTCTTCCGTTCCTTCAAGAATACTTTTAATTTTATCCAAATCTGTCAGAAGTGTATGTAAGGAATCGTATTCTTTAATATCAGAAGTAGTAAATTCCTCTTCGTTCTTATAGACAACATGAGCTATGAAAAATTTTTCATCGAGCATGTATTGATGCCAGAGCTTAGCGTCTGGCCACATCTGTCCGTAGGGAATGTTCTTCATGTCGTACCACTGCGGAAACATCTCCTCGGTTTCTGCCAGGACCCCGCTGTGGCTGTTTGCTGTGAAAACGTGCACCAGGTCTACCCTAGCTCTGTGAGTCACCTCATACACCAGCACTCCAATATGATTCACTTTTTCCACAGACAAGTGACTCTCTTCTTTCAGTTCTCGGATGACACCCTCCGTTACTGTTTCATTTTTTTCAATCTTACCTCCGAAACCATTCCATTTTCCTTCTCCAAGTCCTCGCTTTTTTAATCCCAATAATATTTTAGAATTATCCTTTACAAATATAAGAGTGTATGGAATGATTTTGTAATTCATCTGAAATGGATTGATAGTATTAGATTTGAGGTTAGTTTGTTTGAAATTTGGCGCGTTTACCGTAACCGGCAACGGAAAGCGGACATATTGGAAATTTTATCTGTAGATATGACAGTATGACATGACAGTACATTGTTATTGCAGTCGAGTGTGTACACCTAAAATCTACAAAGTAAAGTGGTGCAAAAAACTGAAAGACTTTTCATATTTTATTAAGTGAATGTGTTGTTTAAGTGGATTTTATGCTACACACTTCCAAATATAGAAAAGAAATTGATACGAAATTGACGTCATACGTAAGTTGAAATGTTATTATGCATACCTTCCCTTAAGTTTGCGAGAGAATTTGCACCCGGCACCGCCAAAATAACACTGAATAACGGCGGCTTCATACAAACAGGGACTTGTTTGCGTGTCGGGTCTGCCTAGCTCAGCATCGTCCCTCGCAACTCCTCTAATCTCATTCTGCATTCGCTTACAATTCATCTTTTATTTTTAAACTCTGCTACATCACAATATAAACATTAATAACATCCATCAATATTTATTAAATCAAATTGATTTGACGTTTATATAACAGTGGTCTTAAAAATGTTATCAGTCGGTAAACATGGTAAAAATCGTGACGAATTATTTCGAGGAATGTTGATACATGAGACGTGATAGATAGAAGTGTTCATTGAATTGCCTGTAGTAACATTGAAAACTTGACCTCAATTTGATTATTTAAACATCTCACGTCTAATTGAATCAATGCTGAGTTCAGAAACCTAAATAATCTTCCATTAACATTGATAACATTGTTTACTCTCCGTTATTAATTGCATAAGTCGCCTCGTATTGTGTATCTTGTATCGGTATGTCGGCTCGACTATCTCAGGTGGACATGTCATTATATTTAATTTTACAAATAGGAATGCAGCAATCCAGCATTTGAAAATAACATGGCTTTGACCTAATTCCTGATTTATTGTTAATTTATGTTCTCCACTTGAAATTCGCGTGTTGAAATAAATAAAACACAGTGTGTATATTAAATGTATTGTTGATATTTGCCCTGTTATCATAACTAATTGTTTTCAAATCAACAAGAATCCGATTTCATAACTTGAATCAAGGCTTGGAAATATAAAACATCGTTTTACGTGCGTTATGTTTTTGAATCGAAGCGGTTTAATGGGAGTCGCGTTTTCGTCTGCCCGTCTGTCTGCTGTCTGAAGCGGAGACGGGTCACCGGAAAAACTATTAACCAGGGGTGACCAACAATTCATATCCTCGCCGTTACCTCAGGGTCGAATCGAGATATTTTATTGCCCTGGCCAAGATAATTTTCGCTAGTATATGTAATCATTACCAGATTATAAAAGCGTCCCAACCTTTTTAAAATCACGGACCCTCCCTGTAATGTTTTTTGAAGTTGGTGGTCCTTATCCAAGGAGTCCATATATAATTTACGAGGAGGTACGTTCAAAACATTTGTCACAGTAATGAAATTTTGAGATAATTGCAAAAAACATTATAATCTTGTTTGCAACAAGTTGGAAGCCTAATTTTTCGATCTACTTATTTATAAGGTGCCAAATATTGAATTCACACGAGTACAATACGAAAAACTCAGTGGGCAAATGGTTTAAATCGATAAAACAAGGATAAAATCTTATTTTGATGAATGTTAGTACCCATAGATTTAAATTATTAGGGTTTTGTAGGTATGTCCAAAAAACCCTTATACCGTCATTTTGTCGTCTGTCTGTCTGTCTGTTCGGTAAAAATTGTAGCCAAACGGCTAAACCTAGAGAGTTGAAATTTGGCATGCTTATATAACTCTTTGACCCGCACATAGGAAAAATACTAAAACATCTAAAAAACGTATCCCCCTAAAAATATAAATAAATATATGCTCATCGAAAAAAAATATATTTTTTTACAATTTTGTGTAGGGTATCAAATGAATGCCCTTGGTACGTGGATTAACGATCAAAATTTTATTTTTGCAAAATAATTTATTTTGAGGCGATTTTTGCCAAAATTGTGCAAAAAAATTTTTTGTCCCACACCCTGTAGCCCAGATGGTTTAAACTAAAAATCTGAAAAAATTCTCAGTAATGTACATTGGTGTGAACCGGAATAGTACAACAGGAATTTTTGATCATATTATGTTTTCGGAAAATAACGAATTTTTTGTGTTTTTGAGTAAAATATGTAATATATTTAATCCGGTATTTAACATAGTAAACAAGCGATCCTGTATAGCATAGTGGTAGCGTTGTCGCATAGTGAGTTGAAACTACTGTAAGAAACTGTGTTCGAATCCCGTCAATTTTTATTTTTTCAGTTTTTTTTTTTTGCATTTTTATTTTGTTTAAATTATTTTTAATATTCTAGTTATATTTTGGTAAATGTTGCATTTAATTTTTAAAAGCGTAAATTTAATAACCAGTGGGAAGTGTTGAAATTATAATTTAATTCTATATTTGAAGGTATCAGAGGGGCGAGGCTTATGATTTAAGCAACCAATGGAAGCCATAGGCGCAATTTTCAAAATCTTAATGAACCTTGCTATATAAAAAAATACTACACATATTTAGAAACTTAAATAATGGTATTAGGCATTCGAATTAAAATTAATAAAAAACTATTTTGACATAAAATTTGTTTTTGCATCCCAAATAATCATCACACAGTTAATAAATACCTACGAAACCCTGAAATGTGTGAAAATTCACACTTCACATCAATTTTTTAGTTTTGCGCACCTGAGTTGTAACACCTCCTTAAGAATGTTGGAGGAGCCAGCAATGGGGGTGAAAGGGTTAACCCGGTACTGTGTCACCTTTTTAAATGTTTAAGTTGACATGTTTATAAAGCAACACTGTCCGGTGCCCAGGTGTATTTACTAGTTCCGCTTCGAAGACAGTTAGTTATAAATAGTTTTATATATATGGGGTGAGTTCCGGTGTGGAAGGAAGTCACTGAAATGTGTATGAGGCGATGTTTCGGTCAGATGTCATTATCTATTTACCTACTGTGATTTTCCCATCGATTATTTTGATATAACTTTCTTTTCTCATAGCTATGAATGAAAGAGAAATGAGATGTGTTCTATTAGAAGGGATTGTTGCAACAGATATTCGGTGAGAAACAGCGAGAGGCGAGAGACTTGTAGCTCGGTGCCACGGTGCCACCCACTCCTTAGAAATCTCGTTAAATTTTTATACGGCGTACATTCCTTATTCCTTGCACACCCTTAAATTCCGATAAGTCTCCCTCAACTCTCAACACATATATCACTGTTGAAATTATGTTTCATTGAATCGTACCTGACACATTCTCATCCTAGTGATTGCATTTATGTCAGGAGTGAATTCAGCACATTTACAGGGTTTCGTAGTATGTGAATGAGGCCGACAGAATTCTGGTGTAGGGTAATGTTCTTTTTGGGGGTTTGTATGACCCAAGATTATTAAAGTGTAGGTTGTCTCATAACTTCTGACCAATCAGAGCGTCAGAGGGAATACGTAACATGTCTGCTTAGTTCAAACTAGTTCAAATTAATACAGATGTTGCATGTTTTTAAATATTTTTATTGACTATATTCATAATAGATATTTATTTCAAGACAGTTCTAATGAATAAATTATAAATAAAAACCGAAGGAAATTTTATACTGATTTATATAAAATTTAAGGTGATGGGTATTTGTATTATAGTTAATAAATAACAATAAAATCCAATACAAATATAATTTTAGGAATATTTAAATAAAACTAGATAAACAAATTTCTATAATAATATAGTAATTAATAAAATTGGAGGTTAAATCAGTTTTTAAAAACGGCTGGACATATTTTAACCAAATTTGGTACAATTCGCGACTGCAAATAACAGTGAGACGTCTGGTGGTGACTAGCTAAATGAAACAGAAGCGTATATTTGGATAATATTTGTAGCGTGTTGTGCTGCAGTTTATGTGAATTAAGAAGTATTTTAAAATATAGTGACTTAAATACAGTGCTTTTTTGCCGAAATATTGTTTGAGCAGATAAATATTAAGAAAAAACTTTTGACATATACGCTTCTCGTGCGCCATCAGCTGTTGTACGCAGCGCCGCCAACGTTAGTTTCAGTCGCAAATAGAGTACAACCAGAAGCAAATACGCATGATATCTCAAAATTTTCTTTCTTAGGGGATGTTTCTGGGTTAAAACTGGTACTAAAAAACTTAAAATATTGCATTTATAAACAGAACTATCTTAACAGAAAAAACTATACAATAAAAATTGTTTATAAAATAACAAATGTTATTTGTTCATCATGTTTAAAATGTTTACAACAAATTCTCTTGTTTTCTGGGTCAAAACGATTCTTTCTGTGGCATCTTCGTATCCATTTCTAATTTTTCTATCACTTGGAAACGCGAAAAAAGATATTTGTTCTCCACTTTTTTTCGCTTTCACAGAGTTAGACTTGCAAGTAGCAACAAGACATATTGTTCCAGTCATTTTAACACTAATAACTTAACACTAATAAATAAACACTAATGGCCGGTTGCTAAAGTAAGAGTTATCCCTAACTCGAGTTAAAATCATTTGTTTTTGTATGCTACAACATACAAAAACAAATGATTTTAACTCGAGTTAGAGAAAACTCTTACGTTAGCAACCCGACATAAGAATATATAACTTAAAACATTACAACACACTAAAAAGAAATTAAAACCAGTAGAAAATAAAAAAAATAAACGATATTTTTATATTTATAGACATAAATCAAACTTCACGTGTACCATATATAACAGGGGCGCTCAAACAGTCGATCGCGAGAGGTTTTTAAGTCGATCGCGTACATATTTATAAAAAGTATTTTAAATATTTTTTTACAGTTATTGTAATTTAATAGTTATTAATTTGGTAACGAACATTAAATGTTAAACTATCTGATAGAATAATAGATGATAATTTAAGATTTTATTTTTTTTTTATTTTTATTTTTTTTTTAAATTTTATTTATTTCGGCCACATAACAGGACAAGCCCAATAACATTTAACATTTAATAGATATTATTTGGAATGAGGTAGATCTCATTTCAGTCTTGAAAATTATGTCAGATATACATCTCAAAGCCAGAGCAACAGATAACAAGTTTTGGGCTTGATTATCTGAAGAAAAATATCCATGTTTGAAACAAATAGCCCTTCAGTTAACAGCATTATTTGGGTCAACTTATTTGTGCGAGTCTGCGTTTTCCGAAATGAAAATAATTAAATCTAAATATCGTAATCGGCAGTGACGATCATCTTAATTCATGCTTGCGTTTGGCACTTTGTAATTATGTGCCGTTTTATGAAAAGTATGCAATGACATTCATCAACATCAAAATAACATTAGTTGTTGTATCATTGCAATTAATAAATATAACCATTTATGAACTTTGTATTTTATTTTTACCTAGTCGATCGCTTGCCGCCTAATGCTTTTATGGTCGATCGCCGATGGTTTAAGTCTGAGCGCCCCTGATATATAACATATACAATAAACAAAGGCTGACGTTCCGTTGGCATACAGATGACGTGTAGCTTCGTTATTTACCCTCACCACTACAAGTTAAGAGACAACCTTTATTTTAATAATCTTGGGTATGACCACCAAAAACCCTTCTAACGTCACTCATGTGTTTGACTGTCTGTACGGTAGAAATTATCAAAAAACTGTTGATTTTGATGTAATTATAATACAAATATTCCTAGACATCCAGCTTTATTTTGGCTTCTTACACTTACCAAAATCCTGAAATTGTGTGACAATTCATACTTCACATCAATTTTTAATATGTACCCAGAATTTGTTATGACTTATTAAATAACTAGAAAATCCTGAAGCATGTGAAAATTGACGTCAATTTTTGATGTCGTCCTGTAATAAATATTTGAAATGGGAATTGTTTTCATAGAGCAAAAGCGTGACTAATAGTTATGTTGGACGGTTTTTACAAATGTGATGTTCGGCGTTCGAGCCCCGTCGACCCCCCCCCCCCCCCGCGCTCCCTCCGATATTTCGCGGATGTAACACGAGTAGCCGCTCGTAATGTCATTATGATTCTCGGAATCTCCTGGTGAAGCCTACAAGTGACGTGTTTTTGTTGATTCCTTTGTCCGGACGACTGCGCACTTAATAAACTTTATAAACAAAGTGTAAAAACTATTTTCGTGGTATTCGTTAACCTTTGGAAACGGTGTCACGTGACACCAATTAATTTTTTTTATTCAGAGCTAAACTGGACGCCGGTTCGTTGTGCGCACTTATATTTGATATGCTGGTGTATTGTGATTGTAGAAATGAAGGGGTTCCACTATCTTAGATCTGGTTGCTTTTATTTCGCTAACGGAATATGTTTTCGAAGAGGGAGAAAATGTTATAGTCGGATTTTTTTTTTATAAATAATAAAGATTATGACATCACCAAGCAAGCTATCAAATAAAAGCTCATAAAATAAAAATTTTACTGCGCTTGGCGAAAGGGGGGGGGGGTTCAAGTGCTTAAAGCGCCACTGCTTTTATATAATAATAATAATATCGACGTGAGAAAAAATTGACGTGATCCAAAATAATAATAATAACAATAAAAATAATACTTTATTGTGTCTTAAACATCCGTACATGTATAGACAAAGTCACAGTATAAAGTATTTGAATTACTTTCTGGTATTTGAAAAAGTATTTGAATTACTTTCTGGTATTTGAAATGTTGTACATCAAATAATTCAAAAAATGCTCTTGGTATTTGGATTTGCGAATCTTTCTCCGAGGTATTTGTATTTGATATTTTTTGTCTGAAAAGGTCAGTATTTGAAATACTTTTGAAGTCTTTCAAATATTTCCCAGTATTTCAAATATTTTCGTAGCATTTAAATTACTTCCTTATTAAATATATCAAATATTTCTCCATTATTTCATATATTTCTCTAGTATTTCAAATATTTTCCTATTATTTAAAATATTTCTCTAATTTATATTTCAAATATTTCACTATTATTTCAAATATTTCCTAGTATTTCCAATAATTGCCTATTATTTCAAATTTTCCTGTAGTAGGTACATATTTAAAATATTTCTCTAATTTATATTTCAAATATTTCCCCATTATTTCAAATATTTCTCTAGTATTTCAAATATTTGCCTATTATTTAAAATATTTCTCTAATTTATATTTCAAATATTTCCCCATTATTTCAAATATTTCTCTAGTATTTCAAATATTTGCCTATTATTTAAAATATTTCTCTAATTTATATTTCAAATATTTCCCCATTATTTCAAATATTTCTTTATTATTTCAAATATTTCCCTATTATTTAAAATGTTTCTCTAGTTTATATTTCAAATATTTCCCTATTATTTCAAATTTTCCCGTAGTACATATTTCAAATATTTCCATATGTAGGAATTTTTTTGCATGTAGGGGTCGATCCACAAAAAAGGTTGTGAAACCTTGACTTAGAATGTGAAGTGTTAGATTAAAATAAATTAAAAATGCATGTACAAGTAGTGCTGTCATGAGATGAGATGAGACGAGACGAGGAGAGGAGAGGAATTGCGTCACTGCTGAACAAATATCGCTTATCAGTTTACCTACACATTTACAAAGAATTATGTATATCTGTTTGTACACTTTCCCAATGTTGACTGGTTTTGACTAATTGCCCGATGAATGTGCATATCGATTGCCTTCATATATGTAGCTGCTTGTGCCTTGTATGGTACACCTAGAGCTTCTTGGTCTGTGACTCGGTCACAGCTCGAAATCAATGTCTCCTAATTAGATTAACAATTACTCGAGCTGTCTCGCTGTCACCGCCACTGTCTCCGTCTCAGTCTCCGCTCTCTCCAATCCTGCCCGCCCGCCCGCTTGTTGTTTTTATTTTATTTTTATTTATATTTATATTAACAGTTTTTCCACAGAAGCTGCTTTCGGATTAACCAACATTTAGAAACAACTAACTGTTGAAAGTAAGTGATTTTATTTATTAATATTAATGATATTAATATGTTTTAAGTTTGCAAGTGTGTTTGCAGTGTCGTGTTTTCTGTTGCATTTGTTGCTGATTTTACGAGACAGTGCTTTTAATATGCAGCCACTACTTACACTCTTATGTACACTATCCAGCAAAGGACTAGCGACCGTCTCTCCTTTTCACATATCCTTCAATTTTTACCGACCGCCAACATATATAAGGGAGGTATTGTGATCATACCGATTTTGACATTTCGATGGATCTCCACGAATTGAGGTTCATACATAACGTTTTGACTATTTTTAGCATGATGTCTGTCGGTCTGTCTGTCTGTGTACACGTGCAGAGCAAATTCGGCTGAAAGGATTTTTATAAAACTTCATATTTAAGCTTCTGCCATCAATGGCACGAGTTGATCAACTTTTGGTAAAAATCGGTTGACTAAAATGGGAGTTTACTTGTGTCGATTTTAAGATTTTTGCGAATATTTAACAACAAATATTTCGAAAAAAATTATTTAACAAAAATTGGTATAAAAGCAATAACTATCAACTTGTATTTGAGACATTTTTTGATAAAACAAAAAAAATTTGAAACATTTTTCGAAATTTTTTCTAATTATCTATTTTTCATACTAATATGTGTAACGTTTCCATGATCATGGTAAATAATATATCTGTTAGAAAATATTAGGCCAAATTATTTCTACTCTGCTGCTAGAATGTATTTTATATAAGTACTTTGTGATAGCGGTCGGTCCTGTGGTGGTCACAGCTGATTTTTTCACACTTATATGTAACGTTTCCATGGTCATGATGAATAATGTTTTTGTTAGAAAATATTAGGCCAAATTATTTCTACTCTGCTGCTAGAATGTATTTTATATAAGTACTTTGTGATAGCGGTCGGTCCTGTGGTGGTCACAGCTGATTTTTTCACACTTATATGTAACGTTTCCATGGTCATGATGAATAATGTTTTTGTTAGAAAATATTAGGCCAAATTATTTCTACTCTGCTGCTAGAATGTATTTTATGCAACTACAGTGGTGGCCAAATTATTAGGGACAGTGCAGATTTTCTGTAATTTTCAAATGAATTTAATGAGGAAATAAGTGGCTTCGGGTCTCGTATTTATTTTTATTCATTAGAGTGCTTTATTTAGAATATAAAACGACATAATTGCTTATTCATAATCATTTATTTTTGTATAAAAAGTGTTAATTTAACAAATTAAGTAAAATGTTAATATTTTGTAATGCCACCCTTTGCTGCGATTGCGGCTTCCAGGCGTTTGGACATGTTTTCTATGCAGACTTTTGCGTTGTGTCGGAGATTGGGGTTGTGATGCCACTCTCTGATAAGGGTTTCTGTAAATTGCCGCTTGGTGGTGATGATTTATTTGGCGATCTCCCGCTTTTTAAAATAATAATGATACCAGCAATAAGAATATAGAAGAAAAATGATTTAAAAACAATTTATTTTCTCACAAAATGCATTTAAACTTGAAAATTACAGGGGGCGTCCCTAATAATTTGACCACCTACTGTACTTTGTGATGGCGGTCGGTCCTGTGGTGGCCACAACTGATTATTTTTATTTATTTATTGTGTTATAAAGTTGTAGCTGGATATTGCTGGATTGTGTATATTTTTTTGAAATGAAATTTTAATTTTGATACATGACGTTTTTTGTAGTGAACACGGAATGCGGAGCACTGAACTGTAGAGAGTAATGTGTAGAGTGTAGAGTGTAGAGTACAGGTAGATTAGTGAAGAGCGCGTTGTCGTGGTGGGTGACGAGATATCATCGATATCTCTTCGCCTTATCACTCGCTGATAAGCAACAATTGCAGAGAAACACTCACGACACTCGCAATGAATGCTGTTACATATGTATATATATTTCATTGTTACTTTTGTTCGTTATCTAACCTAACATGTTGTTACCATACTAATTCTTCCTCAGTGTTTATCATATTTTGGTAATTCCAGCTTTCAGGGTTTCGTAAGTACAAACAAATAAATACTCATGTATTTTTACACTTAAAATTTTGTAAGGGCGTTCTTAAAGATTACAATTCGGCATATATTTCTAGTTTCTTGACCTACGTGCAGGAAAATTATTGGGACTTACTTGGAAAATTACCAGAATAACACTTCATTCAATAAGTCTCCGGTCTGATATGTATATATATGGCAACACTGTTGACAGACCCATATGATTTCTGGATAGTACCAACCTTCAAACGATACGTGTGAAAATTTCATGACATTCTGACTATTAGTTTAGAGGTTACAGTGGTTTTAGGGACTCCAGTTTTGTAATTTTCAAAAGAATGGATAAAATAGAATTTCGTGTGTTGATTAACTCTTTGCAGTACGGGAATTTCAATATAGAAAAGACCTTTGAGGTACAAGAAAAAAAATTATAAAAACATTATTTTCTAATTATTATTTTATTAGTTATATGAAAACATAATAATTATTATAAAAATTAAAAAATTTAATATATTGCCATAAAATGGATGGATTTCTTTTCATCCCACTGTACTTTAAATTAATTTTTTATTTTTGCTATGATAAGATTGAAAACATATTTGTAAACTGTTTTATAAGCCCAGCGATCGGTGGGACTTAATTTAAACCGATTTACCTTAGAACTAAACAATCATATCTGAGTGGTTTAAATTTTGTCCCAACGTACCACAAAGGTCTATTTTTAAGTAGTTCAAATTTTGTCCCAGGGTACTTCAAAGAGTTAAACATTGTTTTTTGATGGGAAAAAAATACTGTTGAAGCCAAACAGTGGTTTGATAAGCGTTATAGAGGCTCTGCACCAGGCAAATCAACCATTACTGATTGGTATGCTGAATTTATATTAATTAATTTTATATTTTTAAATTTTGGGTGCGTTGGAATGAATGTATCACTCTTGAAGGAGAGTATGTTGATGAATAAAGTCGAATTTCTAAAAAATAAATGTTTTTCTTAGTCAGACCTTATTGAACGACGTGGTACCTGCGAAACCCTGAACTGTGCGCGAAGGTACTGTTGAGGTAAATGTGTATCTTCTTGTAGGTATGGTATGTGGTGGCGTGTGACTTGGACGTTTTTGTGAAATTGATTTATTGGTAAATTTAGTGCGGGAGGCGAGCGAGAAGAAAAGGTCAAGAAATGCTACTGTCAAGATTACTAGAGCCGGATGAATATTTATAATGGAATTACTGCATAGTCTGGTAGACACTTCCACTCCCTTTCCTAACCCCCTCCCCCCCCACAGCCCTTCAACCTTGTCTATTGCCTCTTGCCACGTCTTCGGACAGGCCCTAGAATCGACGATGCCGATGTATATCGTCTGTTTGAACAGAATGAACCATCGATTTAAATAAAAATTGTCCTGGCTAATTGCCACAGTAGCAAAGGCCAATAAATTAAAAAAAAAATTTAACTCGATTTAACGGACTCGCCGGATTCATCGATTCAACCGATCAGAATTCTGTAGAAAATTTCGTTACCGCGTGTTGGAATATGGTTTTTGTGGAGATTGTTAAATAAAACGCTTTAAACATCTTGATTCAATCATAGCCAGAAAAGAACTACTTTAGCATTAGTATTTTATATTATCTGAAAACTTGACGCCATGATGTCACCGCATTATTATGCAGCCTCAGCCTAATTATGTTTGTATTTTAGAGCAATAGTAGCTTTATATTTTGGTTTTGCTGACTGGACTTTAATTACTTGAAACCTTAATCTTTATTAGTTGAAAGAATGAAATAATTTAATGTCGACAAATTAACTTTGTGAAAATGTTGTATATTTAATAATGGTTGAAATAAAAAACATTGTAAATTTTCACTATTTTTATTAACTGACTGCTTACTAGTTTCGGCTTTCGCCATTTTCATTCCATTGCTTTGAAAATGGCGAAAGCCGAAACTAGTAAGCAGTTAGTTAATAAAAATAGTGAAAATTTACAATGTTTTTTATTTCAACCATTATTAAATTGTAAGAATTAAATCTCAACAGCGCATTTTGCTGTCTGTCTGTCTGTCCGTCCATCTGTCTGTGTACGTCGTGCAGTTTGGGCTGGTGAAAAGCAGTCCGTTGTTGATATTATTCGGGCGAGAATAATATGTTAACATTACTTTCATTTTCACAATCATTCACCCCTCATTCAGGTGTAGGAACTCGCCCCCTGACATGGGCGATTAGCCTCGTTGCAGAAATAGGCCGATGTAAAATAAATAAATAAATAATTGAAAAAATTGCTGATTACTGATTATCTGCTGATTTATTGGTGTAACGCTAGTCCGTTAAATCGAGGTGTTTAGAGTGTAGTTGTGATGTTTTGTTAGTTGTGTTTGATATGTTCCTACTTCTGATGTTAATTCAGTGTTGTGTGTGTGTTTGTCAGATGAAGCGAAGGGACGACATGCAGGTGAACGTGGCGGGACTGAGGCGTAACCTGAAGAACCTGGCGCACAATTACTCGGACGCCCAGAAGAAGGTGCGCGAGGCGACGAGCAACGACCCCTGGGGCCCGAGCTCGACGCTCATGGCCGAGATAGCGGACCTCACCTATAACGTGGTCGCCTTCACCGAGATCATGCAGATGATCTGGAAGCGGCTCAACGACCACGGACGCAACTGGCGGCACGTCTACAAGGCGCTCGTGCTGCTCGAGTATCTCATCAAGACCGGCACCGAGAAGGTAATGTTACAGATTACGGCTGCGGTCACTGTTCAATCCAGACATTTTTCTCTAGGGGGGGGGGGGACATTTTTCTCTAGTTTTTCTTAGATGGGCCTTTGTGTCTAGTTTAACTTTTGTTCTGAAGATTTTTTGTATCTTTACAAATAAAGGAGATTTTCGGGGTGCCCCGTTTCAAACAAACACCCTGTATATATATATATATATATATATATATATATATATTTGTTTTACCGCTTATGCAAGCCAATTCTATGTACTCAATGGACGGTGTCAAACCAAAATTGACGTTTTCAGACCAGGGGAATGGTCTGAAAACGTTTTTCATGTTTTTTGGAGCTCTTGCACCCTGATTATATAGCAGCAATGACAGAGAAAATTTCACAAATGGTCTGAATACGAGGGTAGATCGTATATTTATATACAAATTTAGTTCACTGATTTGTCGTGAAGAGTGCGCGCCAGTAGTTTTTGTATATAACTTTTTATACAAAAAATGTACGATTCCGACTTTGTCAGACAAGCATAATTCAGTCGACGTTGTCAAGCCTTAAATCTGGCAACACTGTATAGAATGAGCTAGATAAACATTCCAGTCATGATAATTTTAGTTCATTGTAAGAACTTAAATATTTTCTTTCAATTTGTCTTACAGAAAAACTTTAAACTCAAATTTAGTTTTGGCAGACTCGTAGATACTTGAAAACAATGCATATAACCGATTTGTATCAAATTTGTTCAAATTAAAATTTTGGTATTTGCGCCATGAAATTCTTCTTTTTTTTCCAATTTAGAAATAATTACATTTTTATAGTTTATAGATTTTTTAAAGCGTGCTGAATGTTACTGCTTCAAATGAGACGTTAAATTTATTTAATATTTTTATTAGAATCCCAAATAAATGTACATTTTAATAAGTTTGAACTTTGTTCATATATTTCACAGAAAATTATTCTAATACGGACATCAATGTCCATAATTTATTCTTAATTCCAAAGAAGAACACAAAAGGTTTCAAATTACAAATAACTCGTTTGAACAATTACTTTTCTTAATTGTAAAAAATTAAAATTTGTAAAAAACAAAAGTTCCCATTTCATTTTGAGTATTGAACATTTATGTGTACGTTTAAGAGCGTACTGTACCTGGGTTACGCTCAACAGATACGTGCATTTGAAAGGGCCAAAGAATTTGAACCAAATGTTGTCGGATCAATTTGATTTTTTTTTAATTTGAAGATAAAGATTGGCTCTGTTGGATTTAAGAGTTAAAATTTGGTTTTATTTTTAATTTTCAGTTTTACAATGTCCTAAACTTTGTCTAACTTCACATCACTGTTCCTCCGTAAATCAATAACAATTGCAAATTCCATAGCTAGAATCCTATAGATTGTACTTTTATCTTTAAAATGAGCCCTTATTTATGAAAATTAATTAATATTTAGCACCAATTCTTTGGCCCACACCGAAACACTATTTATATGAAATACTGGCATTTACAAGCATCCAGAGATGTATCCATCTGGTAGCGTGGTTTTAAACTAATCTAATCATAGTAGAGGGAGTCTTAAGCTCCGCCTTCGTTTCCTACACATATCTTTGAATTTGGTTGAAATGGGTAACAGAAGATCTTTGGAATAAAACAGTTTGTGACGTCAAATTTACCTGTTTTATTTTAGACTTTCCGTGGTAGAATACAAATTCATATTGACACAAAAAAATGGTCCCAAAAATTGCGTTAAATAATTATGGCCGGCTTCTGAAAGCTTAGTTAACTATAACCAAATGGTCAGAACATGGTTGTTATGGTAACGTATGGGATTGTTATACTGTAATCGAGTTTAACCAAAAGATTAAATCAACCCCTAAAGGGGTGAATCTATGATTATTAACATAATTTTTTGATGATAAAAAAAAAACTATTATTTCTACAAAATTATCTGTAAAATCAGAATTGGTAATAAATATTCATCACTTTTCACATACAAGAGCTTATTTTAAAGATAAAATTACAATATAGAGTGGTTAAGTGTTAACATTTGTAATTTTTATTCATTTACTGAGTAACAGTCATGTGAAATTGAAAAAAGTATAGCACTGTAAAATTGAAAATTAAAAATAAATCAAAATACAAATTTAAACTTATTAAAATATTTAATTTATTTACTTTATTTTTTATTAAAATTTATTTACATATTTACTTATTAAAATTTTGATATTTTCTTTCATATCTTGAAATTAAAAAAAAAAAAATCAAATTGATTCGAATATATTTAATCTATATTTTATGATTCCCAAAAATACAGGTTGATTTATAAATATTAGCACTTTTCCCTCTCCCTGTAAGCTACTTCCACTTTGGTCACTCCCCCAATGACGTAATACGACTTCTCGCCACCGCACCCCGCGTGCAACGATGGACTTTGGAGGTGGCTACATTCGCCTCTTAACTTCAAATTTTAAGATGCCATATCATAGGCTCGAAACCTGGTTTCACTCTGTCATGACATTAAATTACGAGAAAATATATATAGCTCTTGTTTTTTGAATGTCAGATAAATAAACCCATAGAAAAAAAGCATATCAGACAGACAGAGAGATTTTTTTTGTGAATTTTGTCTTACATTCACTTGGAACATGTAGAAACGAAAAATGGGTACCAAGAAAAAATTATGTGAAGTGTGAATTTTCATACGTTTTAAGGTTTCGCAGGTATTTAGTGAATGATGATTATTTGGGAAGCCAAAACAAATTTTATGTTAAAATATTTTTTTATTAATTTTAATTCGAATGCCTAATACCATTATTTGGGTTTCTAAAAATTTGCAGTATTTTTTTTTATATAGCAAGGTTCATTAATATTTTGAAAATTGCGCCTACGGCTTCCATTGGTTGTTTAAGTCATAAACTCCGCCCCTCTGATTTCGTATACATTCAAACATAGAATTAAATTATAATATCAACACTTCCCACTGGTTATTAAATTTACGCTTTTAAAAATTAAATGCAACATTTGCCAAAATATAACTAGAATTTTGACAAAATAATTTAAACAAAATAAAAATGCAAAAAAAAAACAGAAAAAATAAAAATTGGTTAGAGTTGAACAGTAGTTTGCAACTTACGAAGCGAGAACGTTACCACTGATCTACGAACGTTCACTCCTTTACTGTGTTAAATAGCGGATTAAATATTTTACATATTTTAGTTAAAAACACAAAAAATGCGTTATTTTCCGAAAACATAATCTGATCAAAAATTCCTGTTTTGCTATTCCGGTTCACACCAATGTACATTACTTAGAATTTTTTCAGATTTTTAGTTTAAACCATCTGGGCTACAGGGTGTGGGACAAAATTTTGCACAATTCTCGCAAAAATCGCGTCAAAATAATTTATTTTGCAAAAATAAAATTTTGATCGTTAATTCAGGTTTCATTTGATACCATACACAGAATTGTAAAATTTTTTTTTTTTTTTTCGATGAGCATATATTTGCTTATATTTTTAGGGGAATATGTTTTAGTATTTTTCCTATGTGCGGGTCAAAGAGTTGTATAAGCATGTCAAATTTCAACTCTCTAGGTTTAGCCGTTTGGCTACAATTTTTACCGAACAGACAGACAGACAGACAGACAGACAGACAGATGACAAAATGACGGTATAAGGGTTTTACAAAACCCTAAAAAAGAACAGATTTAACCTCCAATTTTATTTATATATGTAAATTTTCCACAACTTTGTAAATTTCACTTAGAAGATAAAAGGTTGTTAAATGATGCTTGTTGTTACGTTTCACAGATTAGTTCACTGACTGTAGTTTCGGCTCACCGTAAATTTGAGAATTGCCAGACCGAAACTGCACTCAAAAAAAAAAAAAAAACAGTGAGATATAACAAAAAGGTCTAATTAAACCTTTTACAAATATTATTTTTTTCTCGTTTATGATCCACCTGACACGCATACTTCTTTTTGGTGTATAGAATTTAGTTTATCGGTGATTCTAAGGATCTTGCTTAATTTTACTTATCACAAGCAAGCCTGTGGCTGCCAGCAATAAATCGTTTGTGCTTGCCGTTGAACGCTCGCAAATAGATAATAATTAAATTGTTAAAATAATTTGTGTAAAAAATATTTAGACAAATTACGGGCTCTGCTTAGCAACCGGCTATAAGCTGTACGGGCATTTCTGTTTGCGCTAAAAAATAGACGTAATCCTGTCTATATTACTCCTACATGTACACAGATTGAAAATGTGGTCACAAAACTTGAAATTAAGAGATCTAGACTCATCTCGCGCTGTCGCGTCAATGATGATGATGACTTCTCTTTATTTTTCATATGAGAAATATAATTGTAAATATTACCTTTTATTATCACGACAGTAATAGTTTACTGAATTTATACAGTAATAAATGTCCTTAATAACAAAATACGTAAATAATACGCCAATATAATTAAAACCAAGATACAATTTGTAAAAATATATTTTAATGCGCAGTACAACCTAGTGGCTGTGCTTTTCGGGTCAGGTATGCGACAGTATTGACTAATATTTCTTCATTTTATTGAGTAACAAAATTATTTAATTTGAAGTGTAATCATTTTCAAAAACACGTGAAAAAAACAGCACAGGAGGATCCCCCGAATATATTTTATGTATAAAATAATAATCGGCATATATTAAATGTAATTAATAACTTATGATCAAAAAGTCTTTCAGTCTCAGATGGCTTATGTATTATAAATCGCAGATCTTCTTTTGTTAATTGAGTATACAAAATGCACGTGTCATTTGTCGAAAAAAAAAGGAGATTTTCTTATATAAAACATAGCCGCCCGAAGAAAGGACATTTTGATCCACATGTTACATTGCAAATACGTATATGAATTATCAACAAGTGTTTTTTCACATATAATATTATTATTATTTATTTAAAATGCACTCTTGAGTGTAAACATACTCCTGAACAGTAGGACTGAATGAGTCG
The DNA here is from genome assembly GCA_963971575.1 of Liopterus haemorrhoidalis. NCBI lineage: Eukaryota > Metazoa > Arthropoda > Insecta > Coleoptera > Dytiscidae > Liopterus > Liopterus haemorrhoidalis. Next base: position 70,545,336 of record OZ020613.1, read on the forward strand.
GTTTGAATGTTTTCAACTTTACAAATCATATTATACACTATGATAAAATTGGCAACGTCGCAAGGCCTGACAATGTCGATTGAACAACACTATTTTATACAGGTGATACTGAAAAAGCGGTTCCATATACTGGGTCTAATAATGTTTATTAAACATAGCGAATTTTTTTTTTGAGATTTTCTTACCCCTCTCAGTGTGCCCTGAGAGTTATATCTGGTAGATTCTATATCTGGCATATATACACGCGAAATCCTTTAAATAACGGTAGGTCTTAGGTCGCCTGTTGGATATCATTGGTCTGACCACGTCGGTTGTATCAATATATATATATATATATATATATATATATATATTCTATATGTATATAATAATTATTTTTCTCGAGATTTCTCGATAATTCTTGAGAAAATAAGTCTAATTTTCCATTTTTCGAGAAATGAAAAATGTCAGGGATTCAGAAACACTAGACGCAGGAAGGTAATATTAAAAAAAAATTACTATCTAGTTCCACACGAAACTATTGTAAAAAGCGGGCCATTTCTAAAATTGTTAAATTATTAAAGATGGAGAGTCCTTTGGGAGACGTGTGTTGACGTTATCTGTATCCAGTGTGTGTGTTTGTGCAGGTCGGTCAACAGTGCAAGGAGAACATATTCGCGATACAGACGCTGAAGGACTTCCAGTACGTGGAGGAGGGCAAGGACCAGGGGCTGAACGTGCGCGAGAAGGCGAAGCAGCTGGTGGTGCTGCTCAAGGACGACGAGCGACTCCGGAACGAGCGGGCGCGCGCTCTCAAGGCCAAGGAGAGGTTCGCGCAGTCGGCCAGCGGCTTCGGCAGCGACAGCGGCCTCGACACGCCCACCAGCCCCAAGTATCCGGCGGTGAGTATGTCCGGCAACACGCCCGGGGAATCCCCGCACACTTCTCACACAACAAGTTACATCCAATATTACAGCCAATTTTTACACCTTGTATCTAAAACTGGGTTCAGATGTTCAGATTAAGCTAGTCGATCATGTAATGGACCGCGTAATGTAATGCTCCCTTCAAATTTAAGTGTTGCGAACGTGTTGCAAACTTGCTACGAATATTAACAAAATAGTTAACCCTTTACCGCATAGTGGCCATATATGGCACATTCCGATTGTTATTTTTTATTTTACTTTTAAAACTGAATCAGAACGTTACTTCATGAATGTTCATATATGCCACATACACAGCAATGGATCCTGCAGTATCTCAAGTAATGGGCTGCAATAGATTTGAGGATATCAAGCGGAATTTGCACTTCAACGATAACTCTGAATTTATTGAGAAAGGACAACTAGAAGATACGACCTTTTCTTTCAAAAATTCGGGGGCGACTGCTTTAAATCCCTAATGAAGAACACCTAGCAATTGACGAGCAAATAATACGGAATCATTTTCTTTTGTAACGTAATGTAGAATCATAATGTTCCATGTATGGCACAAACCCTAAATTATTATTTTATTTATTATTTTTTGATAAAAATAATAATTAATATTTTAAATATATTTTTTTAATTAATTTTTCTATCAATAAGAACCAATTCCTAATGCTCATGAATTATTTCAGCCAAAAATAAAAATTCATGCAGTAAAGGGTTAAAATTTCAGTTAGAGGGTATTTTAAATACACAATGCAACACAAATTACGCAAAGTTTCGCAGAAAAAATTACTCCGGCTAAAAAAATATGATATGTTTGGTTAAATTTTTGTTATATTTTTCGTATATGCTATTCCAAACATTTAGGCGGAACTAGATTTTGAAATCTAGTAATTTTTATAAATTGTAAATCTTACTCACATTCCAAATTCTAGTTTAAATTGATTGTCATTATAAAATGTCTTTTTTTTTTGGTTAAATTATTTTGTCGAAATTCTAGTTATATTTTGACAAATGTTGCATTTAATTTTTAAAAGCGTAAATTTAATAACCAGTGGAAAATGTTGGAATTATAACTTAATTTTATGTTTGAATGTATACGAAATCTGAACGGTGGAGTTTATGACTTAAACAACCAATGGAAGCCGTAGGCGCAATTTTCAAAATCTTAATGAACCTTGCTATATAAAAAAAGCACTGCACATATTTAAAAACTTAAATGGTATAAGGGATTCGAATTAAAATTAACAAAAAAATATTTTAACATAAAATTTGTTTTGGCATCCCAAATAATCATCATTCACTTACTAAATACCTGCGGAACTCTGAAATGTGTGAAAATTCACATTTCAATCAATTTTTTTTTTTTTTATAAAAGTTCTGGTACATTTGGAAACATTAAAATAATTCCATACAAGTACAAATGTCACAAAAACAATATCGTTTTTCAAAGAGGACATGTTCGGTAGGTCCCCCATTGAACGACGCGACACTATTGAAAGTGTACTGTCGATAAGTATTAGAATACAAACAAAAGCGTTGAAAATCCGGTCCGGATTTGCTACAAGACACTAAAAAAAAAATATCTCTGTGATAGATAAAAGCGCAAAAAACTTTTATTAACATATTTTTATCCCCCAAGTATACCAGATACAAAAATTTATTTAAAAAATACCCTTTTACGGCTAGGTTAGTTTCAAAATAGGATCAAAATTAAAGAAATCAAATATAATACCAGCCTTTTATAATAAACATACAATTAAAAATTTACTCGTTAATAATAAACTAGATAAAACTGATTTACACAACAAAAGTGGAGTTTATCAAGCATCGTGCCAAGATTGTTCAATAATATATATAGGACAAACTGGTCGAAAATTTGCTACAAGATTTGGAGGACATTTGAAAGCCATCCAAAATAAAAAAGTAGAACAGTCCAACATAGCAGATCACATGATCACCAATAATCATAACCTTTCTGTTAATGACTTTAAAATCCTACACATTCACAATAAAAGTCTTATATTGAACCTTTTAGAATACCGAGAAATTCACAAAAATATTAACTCTGGAATTCCCTTAATGAATGACCAGATTGATGTTTACAACTCAATAAATCGGTAAAAAACGGTTTTTCCCTTATCTACTAATATGGTTTACACTTGTATTCTTTGCCATTAATATTTGTTCCCACTGAATGTATCTGTTAAAAAATAAATTTAGTTTGTAATTTGAACTCTTGTAGATGGCGTCACTGCCGAAATACCTATAGAGGTAACATTAAACTTATATTTGTGAAACTTACCGAGTGCTTTATTTATTTATTAATCTTATCTCTGGGATTATTAGTTTTGTGTATTTGATTGAAAATGTAATTTTTTTGTATTTGATGTGAGAATACAGTTCCAGGGCTGGAGCAGCGGGAGTAGCAAGGAGAGGGAGAGTGAGATAGCGCTGACAAACAGGGAGTTAGAGAGCGCTCGGCCACAGACAGTGGGCGAGGAGGAGCTGCAGTTGCAGCTAGCTCTGGCGATGTCCCGGGAGGAGCACGAGCAGGAGGAGCAGAAGAAGCGCAGCGACGAGGTGCGGTTACAGCTCGCGCTCAGCCAGAGCGAGCAGGACTTCAAGAAGACCGGTCCCCTCCATCCTCAGCAGCCAGGCGCCCCCACAAGTCACATGCTTGATCTGTTGGATGTGAACCTTGGAGAACCAGCGCCTGTACCGATGCCGGATCCATGGAGTATAACGCAGCCGGTGAAGAGGCCAGATCCTTGGGTTCCGCAGTCAGTCAGTCCGCCCTTGCCCCTGCAGGATCCGTGGGCGCCTGCGTTGAACGCTCCCCTCCAGGACCCGTGGAGCGCGCAGGCCCCGAGCCCCTCCGCCTGGTCCCCCGCCAGCCATTCGGCCAGCAGTCCCCCCTCGCACTCACTCACCGATACGGACGAGTTTGATATAATCACTAATCGAAATAGGAACAATACTGGTTCGCCGGGCGGCGCTCATGGACATACTAATGGTACTGGGACGCCAATGCATCATAATAATAATATGGGGGGCAGTGGGGATCCGTTTGAATTGTCTCTGTTGGATGACGCGCTGCCCACTTTGCCGGCAAGCGGTGGTGCTATCAAGAAGACGCCGCACAGTTTTCTTGGGGAGAATTCCGCTTTAGTTAATCTAGATAATCTCGTCACTGCCAGTAAGTATCAACCCTTAACTATTTACAACACTCAGATCTATTCTGTAAAAAGTTACTATAATAGTTACCGTGTAGTAACGTTACTACAAGATAACATTTATAGTGACTTTAATAGTAACTTTAACATTTTACGTATTCTGTAATATCCAACTGTAGTGACGTCGCTATGAAAGTCATATCTTAGTGACAGTTACTGAGAAAAGAAAGAAGTTAGTTACAGAAGCGCAACACGCATGCGCATTGCTGGTATAATCCGTCTCAATTTGTAATAGGAAACTAGATCTGGTTACTTTGGTGACTGTTGTGGTGTAAACAGACTTTGGCGTATTCGTGTGAACCAATACTATGATAATATTATAAATGTATTGTCAAAATACAACATAAACCAGTGGCGAAAGGAAACCTCCGCTAGACTTGCCCTCCCATAAAAAAAATATTTTAAAAAAAAATGTAAACTAAAAAAAAAAAATTTTTTTTTAAATATTTATATAAATCTTCAAAAATACATCAAATTATGTTCTATACAAATTTTTGTCCAAGGCTTGCTTTACTAGTTACGAATTAATTATCATGACCATGGAAACGTTGCATATAAGTATGAAAAAATTGAGACTTGGAAAAATTTTAAATAATTTTACAAAAAATTTTTCGTTTTATCAAAAAACGTCTCAAATAAAAGTTATTAGTTATTGCATTTATAGTAACTTTAGTTCAATAAATTTTTTCGAAATATTTTTCTGTTGCTAAATATTCGCAAAAATATTAAAATCGACACGAGTGAACTACCATTTCTAGTCAACCGATTTTCATAAAAAACAATAGGGTTCTTCCCATTTAATAGGAGAATTTTTTAGTACCAGAACGAACTCTTTAAGTTAAACCGTTTTTGAGTTATCGTGTATACACACAGACACACACACATACGGACGGCATTTCGAAAATAGGTTTTTTGGATTCCCTGGACCATGAAACGTGGTCATCCGTCAAAATCTCGACATCGAAAATTTTCGCGATTACAATACTTGCCCCTTATATATTAAGGTCGGGCAAGTAAAAATGAACATTCCCTGTTAGTTACGTATTACAAAATGAGACAGATAATATATAGATTACAGTTGAGGCTAAAAATGTCAAAATATTGTATTGCTTACATTATTTTGTTGTTATATAATATATATTATGGTATATACATTTATAAAATATATATAAAAAAAAGACTGAAGAAATTAAAAAAAAAAAAACGGAATGCAAAGACAAATAGGGGAAACTTCCTAAGCGCCCTGACATCTGGTGGCAATTTGCGGAAGATACGAAAGTGACATTGTTTTGTTTTGTTCAATGAGAAATACTTGTTTTTTTATTGTTTGTGTTTTATTTTTGTGAATCATGGAAAAAAATCAATTTTGTTGTGTGATGCAATGTAAATCGTGAATAAGGAAGAATTCCTCTTAAACTATCAAATATCAAAATATCAACTGAAACGACGTTTGGAGGCAGAGAGAAAGTGAATCGTAAGTTTTTATGGATATAAAAACTAAAAATGGACAAAAATACAAGCCCTTGCATGTCGTTTATTCATTGCATTTTATGGAAAGTGATTTTTTACGTCCAAGAAAATACTAAAAAAAGCACTTATCCCACCCAAAATTTGCCTAAATCATCAGTTGATATATTAAAAGGCCCTTCTACTTTTTCAAGCAGAGATATTAATTTTTACTAATATATCTACCATATTTTTGTTGCTATTATTATATTGACAGACAGTCAAAAAGAATTAAAAATACAATGAAAAACTAAAAATTTCCTTGAAATTTCTTTAGAATAGTATATTATTACATATCTTGTAAATCGTAAATTACCTTTAAATTAAAAAAAAAAAAACTCGGAAAACAGGAAAAATTACAACTGGTGTTCATTTTCACCATGTAAACAAATACACGAGTAACAGTTTAATGTCACTTTCGAGTGTTCCAGCTTGGCCGCATATGGCGCTGCGATCTTAAAAAGTTTCCCCTATTCTCGACAATAGAACCAGTGGCGCAGGTGGGTGGGATTTGGGGATTAGAACCTCCAATGAAGCTGGATTTTTTTTTTTTAACAAAATTATTTTTTTTAAATAATTTTAAAAGACTCATATTAAAAATGAGGAATTGGAAACGATTTTTTGATCTTTAATATATTTCATCTCCTGCAATATAAACATTTCCCTACACTCATACATACATATTTTATATATATATTTAATTTAAATAATTTTCTTTACTAATCTTCTTCATTTTCTATTATATCTAAAAATTACACTTAAAATCAAATGTCCGCCATTTTATCTTCATAAGAACTAAGTTATTAGTTATAAACACCAGCATTTGGTATACTCTATCTCCGAAAGACTGATAGTAATATAATTTATTATTTGTAAAAAGTTATTGTATTATCACACAGAAGCGGTAAAACAAAAGCGACAAAATATGAATAGTTCGAAACGAAATATTGTTAAAAACAACCAAGTGTGCCACATATATTATACGGGAATACGAACTAGGGTTAAACACAATAGGCCATAAAATTTGACCCTAAAATTTTGAGGAAAAATATGGTCAAAGGGGTGTGTTTAATGATATGATAAATATGGTCACAGGCGTGCGTTTAATAAAATGATAAATAGTAATATAGAAATACACAAAACCAATTTAAACGTGTTTAAAATGTGCACGCCACTGGTAACTGCCTGACAAAATGATTTATTACTATCAGTGTTTCAGAGATAGAGTATAGTTACTATGATAGGAACTTTTATAGTAACATGTTACTAAATATTGTAGTAACTTTTGTCTTACGGAAAACGAAATACCCCAAAGTTACTATGATAGTAACTGACCTTGCTCATAGTGACAAATTTAGTTACTATTAGACCGGGAGCTCATGACAGTTTTTGGTGTCCGATTTCATACAGCATGCCTTTTGGAGGAGAGAATATTTACCCTGTGACAACAAAAAAGGGATGGTACTAAACCCCTGCACGCTTTCCGGTCATAGGGAAAATTGCATTTCCACTTAAACACAAAATTTTTATGCTTTTCTCTGATTTAATATTGCTTGCCCTTTTGTCAAAAGAAAGTTATAACAAATTTAAAGTCTTTTAAATATATGCATGCGATTCGGAGGGTCCCAAAGGGCTCAAACGGTCATGTGATCTTGTAATAAAAAAATATGATTTTCCGCGTTTTCATACAGCATGCCTATAATTAAAAGACTTTAAATTTGTTATAACTTTCTTTTGACAAAAGGGCAAGCAATATTAAATCAGAGAAAAACACAAAAATGTTGTGCAAGTGGAAATGCAATTTTCCCTATGACCGGAAAGCGTGCAGGGGTTTAGTACCATCCCTTTTTTGTTGTCACAGGGTAAATATTCTCTCCTCCAAAAGGCATGCTGTATGAAATCGGAGACCAAAAATGTCATGAGCTCCCGGTCTATATTATCATAGTAACTGATTTACAGAATTGGTTTGATTGAGTTGTTTTATGTTTTGTAGCGAAAACGGCTCCAACGCAGTCTGCGGCGGTTCCTAGTACATTCACGACAGCGAACCCTTTCAGTGAGGGCGGCTCTAATAATGGCGGGGGGCGGGCAATGTTCCCTGTGGCGGCACCTCCGCCGACCATGAACCAGATCAAGGCGGCGCCGATCGGCTTCCAGGCGGTGGCGCCCGTCGACCCGTGGACGCCCGTCAACACGGCGGCGAGCGCACCAAGCTCGTCCGCCCACCAGCCCTGGCTGCGCGCCGCCCCCGCCGAGCAGCCCAACCCCTTCTTCTCCTAACCCATCCCGAGATCACCCCACACCACAGCAGGTTTGAAATTATAGTCTAACACCCATCCACACCATTACCATACCCTCTCACACCATGGCCACTTCTAAAGGATTTCAAGTTTTTAATGTTTCGTCGTTTGAATAAATTTAACATTTTTTATATTTGTATAATATATTTTTATATTTATTTAGTGTAAGTTTTATCAGTTGACGGTTTGATCTTCAGTTTAATCTGTTCAGTGGCGGCTCGTTATTAAAGGGGGAGGCTTAATGGGCCCGACCCCCATCTCTAATTTAGGTTTTCGTAGGTATGATTAAGGGGTCTGATAACCACATTTTAAGCATATTTTTGTGAATTTTTTTCAAATCTATGGTTAAATTTATTAATTTTCAAACTAAGTACATATATAAAGTTTGTTTTGAAAAAGATACAAAAAAATTTTGAAGGCAAAATATGGCGAAATGAGCCAGCTGTGGCAAATCTTCTCAGACTCCGGGAAAAAAATAGATTTTGCGGTGACCAGCATAACTCGTCACTGGATCATCTGAAATCAAAAATCCAAAAAGATTTTGTTAGTTTATGAGTTTGCCGAGGTAACGACGTTGAGATATTTTTTTTGTTTTTTTTTTTTTTTTTTTATTTAACAATCACAAATATACTCATTTTTAGGTTTTTTTTAGGGGGAATTAATTTTTTTTGTCTTCTAAGTAACGCTAAAAACTGAAAAATCATTTTAAAAATAAAAACTCAACGTCATTACCTCGGCGTCATTAACTCAACGTCATTACCTCGGCAAACTCATAAACTAACAAAATCTTTTTGTATTTTTGATTCACCGCAAAATCTAATTTTTTTCCCGGAGTCTGAGAAGATTTGCCACAGCTGGCTCATTTCGCCATATTTTGCCTTCAAAATTTTTTGTATCTTCTTCAAAACTTACTTTATATATGTACTTAGCTTGAAAATGAATAAATTTAACCATAGATTTGAAAAAAATTCACAAAAATATGCTTAAAATGTGGTTATCAGACCCCCCCCCTTAAGAAACACTTGTACCGTCATTCATGTGTCTGTACGGTAGCAATTGTAACTAATTTGCTGAATATAGAGTTGAAATTTGGCATACATATACTGATCTTTGATCCACATATAGGAAAAAAAAATACATTGACCGAAAAATGAGTTGTATTAGTTCACCTGTTGGCATTTTTTAAAGAATTTGATTTAAAATGAGTGTTACTAAATAAGTGCAATAAAATGGAAAAAAAATAAATTAAAAATCAATATTTGTCATTAGATGATGACAGCTGACTGTACGAATTAATAAAACACGTGTAACACTTTTTTTATTTCACTAGTCGTAATTCAATTAATGACAAAAAACCAACATGGCAATGCGTAAATTATCTATGACGCTCTCATTTAGTTGTATTTTACTTTCTGTTGTGCATTTCTTGGCATTTATTATAAAAAAATAGAAAGTGTAGCCTGTTTCTTTAATTTAAACGGAACTAGATTTTGAAAACTAGTTATTTTTAAATTAGATTTTTGATCATTTTGTTTAGCAAAAAATTGGCCAAGACAGGCCGAAACGTCACACTAACTACGTAGCTTCCATGGCCGGCGGTCTAGAAACGAAGAACTTACCTTCTCTGTCCCTTATACGCTTATCTATGTGTTGGGATACTATTTTTTTTTTTTTTTTTTAAATGTGCACAGGAAAAAAATACTAATAATAGAGTAGATTTTATAGAATAATAAGTCATTAATTCCAATTTTCCAATGATCGCAACATCTTCAATTTCTATTTAAATAGTGTTCTGTATTTATAAGAGTTTATTTTTTTAAAATACGCCTATCTATATCCCCCCCCTTTAAAATTCTGAATAGGGTATCAAATGAAAGCCCTTAGTACATAGATTACAACGATCAAAATTTTATTTTTGATAAATAAATTATTTTGACGCTATTTTTGCCAAAATTGTGCAAAAAAAATTTGTCCCACACCCTGTAGCTAAGATGGTTTAAAAGAAAAATCTGAAAACAAAATTAAGTAATGTACATTTGTGTGAACCGGAATAGTACAACAAGAATTTTTAATCAGATTATGTTTTCGGAAAATAACGCATTTTTTGTGTTTTTTTTGTTGACGATTTACAAAAGTTATAGTTATGTAACACACAAGACGTATTATGGTGTAATGGTTAGCATACTCGCTAGCTACCCAGAATTTTAGGTTCACTTCCTGTCAGAGGAGTAAATTTTAGTTTTTGTTTTTTTTTTCCATTTTTATTTTTTTTTAAGTTATTGTGTCAAAATTCTAGTTATATTTTGGCAAATCTTGCATTTATTTTTTAAGAGCGTAAATTTAATAACCAGTTGGAATTATATTTTCATTCTATGTGTCATGTATACGAAACCAAAGGGGCGGAGCTTATGACAACCAATGGAAGCCATAGGCGCAATTTTCAAAATCTTAATGAACCTTGCTATATAAAAAAATACTGTACATATTTAGAAACCTAAATAATGGTATTAGGTATTTGAATTAAAATTAACAAAAAAATATTTTAACATAAAATTTGTTTTTAAAGCTCTTAGATTAACAGACGATAAATTATTTTAAAAATATCGTTCATTTTGCCGTGATTACTACAAAGAAAAATTTGTCCTACACACTAGTATGCCGCCTTCACTTATTATATACCTGCGAAACCCTGAAATGTGTGAAAATTCACACTTCACATCAATTTTTTTGTTAAAATTTAGTAAAATATATTTAAAATGAAGTATAGTAGACGAGCCGCCACTGATGGTGCTGATCAGTCATTACCCTTTTCGCACTAGAACTTTAAGATCGGATGTTAAAGTGAATGTATCTTTAAACGCTAATGTGAAACCGTATGGCCTCGTCTAAATACAAGCGATGTTTAAGACAGAGGCGTCTTAAACATCGTCCGCATTGCCAACTTAATTTCTATTATAAAAAAATACTCCTTGAATCTGTGCTGTCAACATTTTATATTATCATAAACAAGAATACTGTATTATATTGACGTTATAAGAAGTTTATACTTATTGTTATAATAAAATTATTTATTTTAATAATGTGTTTAATAAAATACCGAGCTACAATAATTGAGATAAAATGTATCGACTTACATGTTAATACAGGTGTAATATATTCTTTATTGTAGAATGAAATGAAATATCCATATTTGTTTATAATAATTCAAAATGTGCGTCTGCACAGACAGTTCAAAACTGGTAATTTCATGACGGTAACTTAAGGACAAAATTACTGTAGCTGATGACAGCACCGGAGATTTAAATATCAAGTGTGAAAGTATACCGATGTTAAACATCGGTGAACTTTAAGTTCACTCCTCTTAAAGTTGTAGTGTGAAAAGGGTATAAGTGTGTAATTGTAGTGGTCGCTCAACTGTATCCGTACTCTGTTTGAATGGTCCGAGAGAGATGTTCTAATCGAGTACAAAAGAGTCAATTAGCTTAGTGAGGTTTGGTTTGTCTTAATACGGGTGGATCCATTAGAAGTGACTCACTGATGATGCAGACGGCTCATCGATCGCCGCATCAGTCACTTGATCTTTGTAATTGTTTATAATATTAAGAGCTGAAGGAGCGACAGAGCCTCCTGAAGGAATGTGATTTATTACGGAACACCAACTGACTTGCTATGCTGCGCAATGCATCCCTTTGTCTTCTCCCTTCTTGAACAACCACACCTCCCCCCAACCCTTCCAACTCTCGTACACTCGCAACACGCTCTTGCAGCTTGTTCTCTACTTTTAGGGTTTTGTAGGTATTAACAAAATTATCCAATGTCGGACACAGATCTGCTACGTAGAATATAGTCTAGGAAGTACGTAGTTTTCAAAAGTTTTGAAAACTGGTGCAATTAATAGGTCTTGAGGTACTATTTTTGAGGTAACATTTTGCGACTATACTCTATTTTTTTTAAGAACGAAGTAGATGGCGCTGCGAGCACGGCCTGTTTCACACTGTATCAAATTAAAGTTTATAATTTAAAATTACATTGCATTTACCGCAATACATTTTGCGGTAAATTAAAAGTTGACGTTTCAAAATTAACGTTTTTAAAAAAGTTATAATTTAAATGCATAAAATTGATTATTATTAATTTCTAAATAAATTGTAAGATATAAATATATGAACAGTTCAATAATTAAAAGTTCAATAAATTCTATTTTCTTCTTTTCCAATAATTTAAAATTTAATTAAAATATATTATTTATACAAAGCTGTCATATATAAAAAATAATATAACAATTGAAAATGTAATTAAAATTTATTATTTATACAAAAAGTATAAAAAATAATTAAGAAAAATATATAAAATAATATTGGATATCGATCCGAATCATCAATGGATTCTTCTTCACTTCAAGTTTATATTTAATCGACACTATAACACAACACAAATTATTAATATGGCGCTCGTTGATAGCAAAACAACTGTTGTGTTTGGTACCAGAGGCGTATCTACATTAATTTATTTTCAGACGACTTCATTTTAAAATATCTCTCTTAATATATATATTCTAAATTAATTTCAAATCTATTTATTCACTGACTTTTATATTTTAACATTATTTAAACATATACCTCCGTTTTACTTATTAGAAATAATAGGTAGTAATATATTCACTGTAAACTTAGTTTGTACGCCCATGTTTACAAATTTGGGTTAAAAAAATAGAGAGAAATAGAATGAGTTGAGACAGAAATCTATTTTTCTACAGTGTAAACTTCTCTTCGTTCTTACCCAATTAAAAACAAGATCGAAATAGCTCCTATCTTGCCCACACTCCATTCTTTAAAAAAATGAAGTATAAAACATCGAGAAAAACCTCAAAAAACGTGCGACAAAATGTTGTTTTGCAAATATCGCCGTTCCATTGCGAAATTCGAAAAAATTATATCTATACTGAATTAAAGAGGAGTAAATTCCCTTTAATTTAACTTTAATAAGATTTTTTGTGGGATAAATGGTTTCGCCGCTAGAGCGCAGCGAAGTTGGTCAATTTTTCGAATTCATGAAATTACTTTTCATGTACTTTTCGCTTCATTTAACGCAAAAATATTACTTCAATTCTGCTAATTTCCCAAATTATATCATTTGCTGCGTAATCTTTTAATTTATTTAACAATTTAACACATGTTAGAAAAATTTTATAAATGGTTAATTTTAATACAATTACAATAAGAAATATGTTTTCACTAGTACCTACAAAATCCTGAAATGTGTGAGAATTCATACTTCACAAAAATTGTTTAGTTGCCATCGGTAAGACATGGGTGTAATGTTCTTAAACTAATATTTAGTTTAAGGCCTAGAGCAGCGCTTGTTTGGAGGGGTTAGTACGGCCTGGGGAATACGCTCAATGGAACATTGCACCGATGTGGTCTCCGTTAATTTAGGGACAGACAAGTGAGCGAGACCAGGATGACAGTCCACTCTTTACGGAGAGTTTATGTTGGAACGGTGATAAATTATAAGAGCGAATTTGGTTGGGAAGCACTGTTATAGCCTATATTACTCAGGAAGATCTAAGACAGTGTTTCCCAAATTTTCCGGTACAGCTTATATAAAGATTCAGGAAGGTCTAAGCTATACACCATGGACAGAATTTTTCAGTTGCTTTCGGTAGTTTCTGATATTTCAAGATTATTAAAGTAAAGGTTGTCTCATAACTTCTGACCAATCAGAGCGTGAGAGGGAATTTGTCACATGGCTTAGTTCAAACTAGCATACAAAATTAATATAGATGTTGCATGTTTTTAAATATTTTTATTGACTATATTCATAATAGATATTTATTTCAAGACAGTTCTACTGAATAAATTATAAATAAATCCCTAAGGAAATTTTATACTGATTTATATCAAATTTAAGGTGATGTGTATTTGTATTATAGTTAATAAATAACAATAAAATCGAATATAAATATAATTTTAGGAATACTTAAATAAAAATATAAAAACAAATTGATATAATAATATAGTAATTAATAAAATTGGACGTTATATCAGTTTTTAAAAACGGCTGGATGTATTTTAACGAAATTTGGTACAATAGAATAGAACCAGGATTCAAATATAGGCATGGTATCTCCAAATTTTTCTTTCTTAGGGGATGTTTCTGGGTTAAAACTGTTACTAAAAAACTTAAAATATTGCATTTATAAACAGAACTATCTTAACAGAAAAAACTACAATAAAAATTGTTCGTAGCAACATTACATATTGTTCCAGCCATTTTAACACTAATAACTTAACACTAATAATATATAACTTAAAACAGGAATGAGCAACCTTTTTTATTACGGGCCATCTAGAAATTTAAAAATTTCCTGCGGGCCGCATACGAAATTTATAAAAATATGAACACAAGATGATAAACACAAATTATCTATTTATTAACAAAATAACAAAATTATTTAAAAAAATACACAAATGAAACATATAATAGAAATGCTAGGTATAAAAAAACAGTCAAAGATAATTATTATGGGGAAAAAATCATAAACAAATTTTAATGAGAAGTTTGGCATTGCTTTTTTGCAGTCAATTGCTCCATATTGCTCTTATTTATGCTTTAAAATATATATGTATCTTTTGTAATTTAATGGCCTTTTTTGAAATTTGACAGACAAAAGCTTTGACGGGCCGCACGAAAAAGTACGCCGGGCCACTAGTGGCTCATCCCTGACTTAAAACATTACATCACACAAAAAAGAAATTAAAACTAGTAGAAAAACAAAAAATTTAACGACATTTTTATATTTATAGACAAAATTTAAATTTCATGTGTATATAACATATACGATAAACAAAGGCTGACGTCCAGTTGGCATAGAGATGACGTGTAGCTTCGCTATTTACCCCCACTACTACAAGTTACGAGACAACCTTTAGTTTAATAATCTTGGTTAGCAGCGCTGTGGTAGGTGTTATCGCCGGTTCCAACATGGAGACGGCTCCTGGTCTGGCTCCTCGGTCGCTCGACCAGCGAGCTTATGTTGTGTTGATGTCGGACGCAGGCGCATACAATCCGTCTCTGACAACAGACTGATAGTGGTTATGTAACATGTGTGTATTATACAACCATATCCTATCGTATAGTTATTTACAGTTGCCTTTTGTATCGCGTACGATACTTTCATAACACATTGTCGGCCGGCAGCGGCGGCGGAGCACCGTCTCCAGGCACACTAGGACATCGACCAACCAAATTACTGATCACTAAGGAACGGACGCTCTTATACTGTGAACATTTTCATAGGCGTAGTTTTTAAATATAACTGGTATCTTTCATTTCTAACATTGATTCCGCAGAAAAATTATTTAAATAACGATAATGAGTAAAATAATGATACGAAATGAAATTTCATTAAAATTTTATCTCTATATATATCCACCCGATTAGTGAAAGATTTTATTTTGATTTGTAGCACCTACACAAGGGATGGACGGTAAAAATAATTTACTTGTTTAAACGCAGATATAGAAAATAAAAATGAGTTTTTTTATTAATAAAAACCAAACTATTTTGTGTGTAAAAATTCATAAAGCCTCCTTCCTTTAGTCTTTTTATTCAATGCCTGAACGGGATTTGAACCCGGGACTTTAGCAACGCAGGGCAACTGTGTTATCACTTAATTTGTTCGTTTTCTAATCATCATTAAACAGCTTTCAATTTTAGATTAAAGCAGCTAATCCAATTTAATGATGTTATATTCCACAAAATATTTTATTAAAACTTAATATATTTCGACTTGTTAGGCCTTCTTCAGAAGAATGAATGTACATGAAATTCTGACAATATTACCTAAATATACAGGTTAACTATTACGAACAAATTGGTGTAAGAAGGGATTAGGAAATACCATTGACCACAGTCCTGAGAATGGGAGATTCTAACAGATCCAGTTGTTCATTAATGAGATTGTGCCCTTCTCGCTGTGCGTATTTAATCTCAAATGCCTCTAAGAAGTACATGGGGTTTCCACTTTTATTTTCAAATTTTTTTTCATTGCAATTGTGACTAATGACTGGATCATCTAAAACAAAAAAACCAAAAATATTTCGTTAGTTTATGAGTTTCTTGAGGTAACGCTGTCGAGATATTTTTTTTTCTTGCTTTTTATTTTTTTTGTGGAATTTTTTACAACTGAAACAGAAATTTCGAAAAAAAAATTTCCGTTTTATTCGTTTTTTTGACTTCAAACTTATACCAAAAATTAAATAATCTAGATATTTGAAAAAACTCGACAGCGTTACCTCAACAAACTCAAACTAACGAAATATTTTTGGTTTTTTTGTTTTAGATGATCCAGTCATTAGTTATGTGTCTCACCGCAAATCAACTCTTTGTCCTGAACGAAAATTTCAAATTCATGTCACGAGCTTAATTTTCGATATTTTTCAATAAAAATTTTTTTGGTTACTCTTCAAAGGTTGTTCTTTACTGTAGGTATTATCCCAATCAAGTTACTATTAACAGTTTTCTAAAAAAAAATCTTGAAAATGGGTATAAAATGTGCTGCTCTGACCATACCGCCCCCCCCTTAAATAAAATATTTTGTGGAATATAAGAATATAAGTGTATTATTTCATCATGTTCCATAAAGAGTAAACAGCTACATCTATCAATATTATTAATGGTGTTGTTTTTGTTGTAATTATTTGATGGAATTAGTTGATTGCGATTTGTCCTGCTGATCCTGGAGGACACTGTTAGGGGAAAGTGGTGTTATAGGGTGCAAAGACACGCTGCTGTTGCCGCTGTTGGTCATTTTGTATTTCTCACCAGCGACTCTATCGAACTTATTTGCAATAATAATCGTTACGTTGTATAAATTAATGTATTTATAAGGCTAAGAATTTTAACATGAAGTGATACGCGGTAGGGAACAGGGCCCCACTGGCCCTTGGTGGTCCGGGGCCCTCCCTATCCACTGTATTTGCCGATACGTATACATTGTTTGGTGAAGCTCTAGGGCAGGGGTATCGGGTGGATGTGTTGCATTTATGAACACAACTGCGACATACGCTCAACTGTGTTTTATATGGGTTTTTGTATCTCTTGTACACACAACTGCTCAATACATTTATTGTTATATTCAAAGGATTTACATCAAAAAGTTATTAAAAAATCTTAAAAATTATTTCTAAACAAACATTTTCATTGAATTAATACACGAATTTGTATGTTTTTATTAACTTTATGTATGGACAGCAAAACATATTATCCAATTTTTAGTTTCGTGCGGATCTATAGGCTTGGTATTTGGAAGCGGATCTAGATTTTCAAATTTATGCTCTATGTCACCTTAGAAAAATGTGTGTAAGAAGATAGGAGCCGTGTTATGTGTTTTTTTAAATCTATAAGTGTTTTGTAAACTAAGATAACATACCTAAATTATGTGTAAGCAGGGCCGTACTTCACAAAAATGAGGTAAATAACATAATTTAAAAGTATGTAACTTTTAAATTATTTTCCGAATTGCTTTACTTTTTATTTTTAAAATCTCTTTAATTTTGAAATAAAATAATTTTAGAAACATATAAAATTTAATTCTCTTTAATTTTGTTTTTAGTTTTTTATTCTATGGTCTATTTCAAAGTAGAAAAATGTGTGTAAGAAGATAGGAGCTGTTTGTCCTTGCTTCGGATTGGTTTAGAACGTCATCCCTATTACACTGTTAAAATATTGTTTTTAGTCCTTGACAGATGTCCAGTGTCGTACATTGGAAATATATGTTATTTTATTTTTTTCGTATATTTTGTTATTATTTACATATTTAGACTTTTATTTATATTCTTGGCGTAGATTTTATGGAGAAAATTCTCCATGTAATTTGTTTTTACGTAGTTATATATTTTTTAGGTTATCTGACATATAAATATTTTTTGACACTTGACAATTAACAGATCAAGAGAGAGGACTAATGTGAGGCCAAAAGACTGATTGTGCCCAAAGAAGAAGTTATTGATATAATTTTTAGACCTTCATATATACATATATTTTTAATTTTTATTTACAATAAATATTTAAATAAGAAACTTTAGCTCTGAAGATTGTTTGTTTTATTTAAACTCTTTTAGCCAAATTATTTTTTTTTATATAATAATTTTTTAAAATTAATATTTTTTTAACTTTTTGAAATTTCCCATTAAACTGAATTTATGTCGTATAAATAACGTAAGTGTATTATCTGCCTTGTTTATTTCAATATCTTATTAACCTTTTTTATATTTAGAAAAAAATCACTTGCTAACCAAGTTACTACGCCCATGCCCTAGTTGTAATTTATTTTAAATTTCCGGCTATACTGTATTTGTCCAGTGTAAATCGTACTCGGTTCGCATCGCTTTCTACTTTTTTCTAATTCGAAATAGACCATAGATTTCCAAATCTAGTATTAACTATTGAAAATGACTTTTGACCATTTTGTTTAAGAAAAGCGCAGTTTAAATCTTTAAAAAGTAATTTCCTGACAAATTAAAAAAATATAAATCTCATTTAAATCCGCTTAAACATCTGGAATAACCTATAGCTTCGTGCGGAATTAAACTAAGAGTTAACTAGTTTTAACTATTATTAAGTAACAGTTAAGATTTTTATTTTGCTGCTGTTGGCAGTATTGACACATTGATAGTTCTCGTAGTGTGAAACTTAAATACATACTTGATATTGTAATAATATTAAGTAGGCTGTGTGCTGTATTAAACAAGGAATAAACTTTCGCATGTAACTGTACTAAAAAGTGACATCATTGTTTTAGTAACATGATGACGTAAGTCCTGTGATATTGTGGATCACGTATACAGGTCTGCGCATGCGTGTGACAAAAGGAACAATTAATAACCTGTTTGGTTTAAGGGGGGGGGGTCTGATAACCACATTTTAAGCATATTTTTGTGATTTTTTTTCAAATCTATGGTTAAATTTATTCATTTTCAAACTAAGTACATATATAAAGTATGTTTTGAAGAAGATACAAAAAAATTTTGAAGGCAAAATATGGCGAAATGAGCCAGCTGTGGCAAATCTTCTCAGACTCCGGGAAAAAAATTAGATTTTGCGGTGACCAGCATAACTCGTCACTGGATCATCTGAAATCAAAAATCCAAAAAGATTTTGTTAGTTTATGAGTTTGCCGAGGTAATGACGTTGAGTTTTTATTTTTAAAATGATTTTTCAGTTTTTAGCGTTACTTAGAAGACAAAAAAAATTAATTCCCCCTAAAAAAAACCTAAAAATGAGTATATTTGTGAATGTTAAATAAAAAAAAAACATGAAAAAAATATCTCAACGTCGTTCTCCGGCAAACTCATAAACTAACAAAATCTTTTTCGATTTTTGATTTCAGATGATCCAGTGACGAGTTATGCTGGTCACCGCAAAATCTAATTTTTTCCCGGAGTCTGAGAAGATTTGCCACAGCTGGCTCATTTCGCCATATTTTGCCTTCAACATTTTTTTGTATCTTCTTCAAAACATACTTTATATATGTACTTAGTTTGAAAATGAATAAATTTAACCATAGATTTGAAAAAAAATCACAAAAATATGCTTAAAATGTGGTTATCAGACCCTACCTTAAATGAGGCTTTTGTTCATTTTGTTTAGGAAAAACCCACTTCAATCGTTAAAAAGTGAACCCGTGACAAGTTAGAATAAATAAAATTCCTTTTAGTTCTACTTAAACATTTGTAATAGCCTGTATACCGCAGTTGTGTTCAGAGATTCAACATGGCTACCCGCATCCCGCGTTGTAGAATTTTGTCCAATTGTTTTAATGACCCATTTATTCATTTATATTATTTATTTATTTGTTGTTTATTAATAATTTCATTTGTTATATAGCTAGCACTAATATACCTTGTAGGCAGACAGTTAAGAATTCTACTCAGAAATATATAGCTACGTCTAATAGATAATGGTTAAGGAATATTATTTTGTTACGGTGTGTAAATGAGTGGGGGCGGCGGGGGTGGGCGTGCAGCCTGCTGCTCCCCGCCGCCCCCCGACCACAGAGTTTTATATGTTACGAGTATTTTTACATTTGTAAATAGCTTTTAGCGAATTGGTTACGACTGTAAATATTGATATAGTATTTTAAAAGATGTACAGTAAAGTGAAGTGTAGGAAGGCGCATGCGCAGCCCGGGGGAATGTTATTTTTTGTGTGGAATGGTTCCCGAAGGCTGCCGCCGCATGCTCACATGCGATGAGAAAATAACAACATTACATTTGAAATTAGGTTATATTGTAATGAATATTTTCATCTACATTTCTATGGATACAAAATAAACTATACTTATAAAAAATATTTTAGTCTTTTTTTATAACACCCCTCCCCCCTTTCCCGGAGTTCTCCTGGACAGGTTAATTGTCTTCCTGTGATAATCCAACAATTATTTTTTCTTGTCTGAATGGTGTTTGATGTGTATTAAGAACTGACAGTAACTGTAGTGACGCCTAGCGGAATATTTTGGAACTGCTAGGAATAGGATAGTGTTGGGTATGGCTAATTTGAACCCATGGTTTGTATGTGTTAAAGTGAAGAGAAGTGTCTAAGAAGTTAATAAAATGTCACTTAAATCGCGGCAGAATATTAACTGCCTAAAATTAATTGAAAGTAAACAAAACGTTTCAAAATTAATGTTTTTAAAAAAGTTATAATTTAAAGGCATAAAATTGCTATTATTCTTAATTTCTAAGGCCCGGTCTTTCCACCTCCAAATAAAGTTCCAGGTAACTATCTGACAGATAAGGTTATTTGTAACTTCATCTGCTGAATAAATGTCAATACCAGTCAGTGAATTATAACGTATATTACGGCCAGACTCCAGCGTTATATAGTTGGCATACGCCAGCGTCCGCTCAGCTCTCTGATCGGTCGCTAAAAACCTAAATGGGGAAAAATATGAATTCCGTAACCACTGTGAAGTGACTCCAGTGGCTATCAGCTGTCCAGGGCAAGGTAGAAGGCCGCCAGCCCAGTCTAGAGGTAGATGTGACTATGCAGGGTGGTCCTGTAATTATCAATGTCGATGTGCGGCCTAAAATTTATACGGCGCCAGTCACTTCGCTTCTATTGCCCTAAATTCTGGAAGAAAAATAAAACCCCAGGGGAAGGAATAGAGTTCTCGTAATAGAAACACCAAAATTCTCAATAACTAAATTTATTTACCAAAAACAAATAGTAATAACAAATAGTAATAACAAAATAAATAATATTCGCTAAACGAATATTCAATACGCAAAATCTATAAACAAAATAAATTATTCACTAAATGAATACTCAATACGCAAAATCTATAAACAAAATAAATTATTCACTAAATGAATACTCAATACGCAAAATCTATTAACCAAATAAATTATTCACTAAATGAATACTCAATACGCAAAATCTATAAACAAAATAAATTATTCACTAAATGAATACTCAATACGCAAAATCTATTAACCAAATAAATTATTCACTAAATGAATACTCAATACGCAAAATCTATTAACCAAATAAATTATTCACTAAATGAATACTCAATACGCAAAATCTATAAACAAAATAATTTATTCACTAAATGAATACTCAATACGCAAAATCTATTAACAAAATAAATTATTCACTAAATGAATACTCAATACGCAAAATCTATAAACAAAATAAATTATTCACTAAATGAATACTCAATACGCAAAATCTATTAACAAAATAAATTATTCACTAAATGAATACTCAATACGCATAATCTATAAACAAAATAAATTATTCACTAAATGAATACTCAATACGCAAAATCTATAAACAAAATAAATTATTCACTAAATGAATACTCAATACGCAAAATCTATAAACAAAATAAATTATTCACTAAATGAATACTCAATACGCAAAATCTATAAACAAAATAAATTATTCACTAAATGAATACTCAATACGCAAAATCTATAAACAAAATAAATTATTCACTAAATGAATACTCAATACGCAAAATCTATAAACAAAATAAATTATTCACTAAATGAATACTCAATACGCAAAATCTATAAACAAAATAAATTATTCACTAAATGAATACTCAATACGCAAAATCTATAAACAAAATAAATTATTCACTAAATGAATACTCAATACGCAAAATCTATAAACAAAATAAATTATTCACTAAATGAATACTCAATACGCAAAATCTATAAACAAAATAAATTATTCACTAAATGAATACTCAATACGCAAAATCTATAAACAAAATAAATTATTCACTAAATGAATACTCAATACGCAAAATCTATAAACAAAATAAATTATTCACTAAATGAATACTCAATACGCAAAATCTATAAACAAAATAAATTATTCACTAAATGAATACTCAATACGCAAAATCTATAAACAAAATAAATTATTCACTAAATGAATACTCAATACGCAAAATCTATTAACAAAATAAATTATTCACTAAATGAATACTCAATACGCAAAATCTATTAACAAAATAAATTATTCACTAAATGAATACTCAATACGCAAAATCTATTAACAAAATAAATTATTCACTAAATGAATACTCAATACGCAAAATCTATAAACAAAATAAATTATTCACTAAATGAATACTCAATACGCAAAATCTATAAACAAAATAAATTATTCACTAAATGAATACTCAATACGCAAAATCTATTAACCAAATAAATTATTCACTAAATGAATACTCAATACGCAAAATCTATTAACCAAATAAATTATTCACTAAATGAATACTCAATACGCAAAATCTATTAACAAAATAAATTATTCACTAAATGAATACTCAATACGCAAAATCTATAAACAAAATAAATTATTCACTAAATGAATACTCAATACGCAAAATCTATAAACAAAATAAATTATTCACTAAATGAATACTCAATACGCAAAATCTATTAACAAAATAAATTATTCACTAAATGAATACTCAATACGCAAAATCTATTAACAAAATAAATTATTCACTAAATGAATACTCAATACGCAAAATCTATTAACCAAATAAATTATTCACTAAATGAATACTCAATACGCAAAATCTATTAACCAAATAAATTATTCACTAAATGAATACTCAATACGCAAAATCTATTAACAAAATAAATTATTCACTAAATGAATACTCAATACGCAAAATCTATAAACAAAATAAATTATTCACTAAATGAATACTCAATACGCAAAATCTATAAACAAAATAAATTATTCACTAAATGAATACTCAATACGCAAAATCTATAAACAAAATAAATTATTCACTAAATGAATACTCAATACGCAAAATCTATAAACAAAATAAATTATTCACTAAATGAATACTCAATACGCAAAATCTATAAACAAAATAAATTATTCACTAAATGAATACTCAATACGCAAAATCTATAAACAAAATAAATTATTCACTAAATGAATACTCAATACGCAAAATCTATAAACAAAATAAATTATTCACTAAATGAATACTCAATACGCAAAATCTATAAACAAAATAAATTATTCACTAAATGAATACTCAATACGCAAAATCTATAAACAAAATAAATTATTCACTAAATGAATACTCAATACGCAAAATCTATAAACAAAATAAATTATTCACTAAATGAATACTCAATACGCAAAATCTATAAACAAAATAAATTATTCACTAAATGAATACTCAATACGCAAAATCTATAAACAAAATAAATTATTCACTAAATGAATACTCAATACGCAAAATCTATTAACAAAATAAATTATTCACTAAATGAATACTCAATACGCAAAATCTATTAACAAAATAAATTATTCACTAAATGAATACTCAATACGCAAAATCTATTAACAAAATAAATTATTCACTAAATGAATACTCAATACGCAAAATCTATAAACAAAATAAATTATTCACTAAATGAATAC
Organism: Liopterus haemorrhoidalis; assembly: GCA_963971575.1. Lineage (NCBI taxonomy): Eukaryota > Metazoa > Arthropoda > Insecta > Coleoptera > Dytiscidae > Liopterus > Liopterus haemorrhoidalis. The sequence goes on from OZ020613.1 coordinate 70,569,261, forward strand.
TCAATACGCAAAATCTATAAACAAAATAAATTATTCACTAAATGAATACTCAATACGCAAAATCTATTAACCAAATAAATTATTCACTAAATGAATACTCAATACGCAAAATCTATTAACCAAATAAATTATTCACTAAATGAATACTCAATACGCAAAATCTATTAACAAAATAAATTATTCACTAAATGAATACTCAATACGCAAAATCTATAAACAAAATAAATTATTCACTAAATGAATACTCAATACGCAAAATCTATAAACAAAATAAATTATTCACTAAATGAATACTCAATACGCAAAATCTATTAACAAAATAAATTATTCACTAAATGAATACTCAATACGCAAAATCTATTAACAAAATAAATTATTCACTAAATGAATACTCAATACGCAAAATCTATTAACAAAATAAATTATTCACTAAATGAATACTCAATACGCAAAATCTATAAACAAAATAAATTATTCACTAAATGAATACTCAATACGCAAAATCTATAAACAAAATAAATTATTCACTAAATGAATACTCAATACGCAAAATCTATTAACCAAATAAATTATTCACTAAATGAATACTCAATACGCAAAATCTATTAACCAAATAAATTATTCACTAAATGAATACTCAATACGCAAAATCTATTAACAAAATAAATTATTCACTAAATGAATACTCAATACGCAAAATCTATAAACAAAATAAATTATTCACTAAATGAATACTCAATACGCAAAATCTATAAACAAAATAAATTATTCACTAAATGAATACTCAATACGCAAAATCTATTAACCAAATAAATTATTCACTAAATGAATACTCAATACGCAAAATCTATTAACCAAATAAATTATTCACTAAATGAATACTCAATACGCAAAATCTATTAACAAAATAAATTATTCACTAAATGAATACTCAATACGCAAAATCTATAAACAAAATAAATTATTCACTAAATGAATACTCAATACGCAAAATCTATTAACCAAATAAATTATTCACTAAATGAATACTCAATACGCAAAATCTATTAACCAAATAAATTATTCACTAAATGAATACTCAATACGCAAAATCTATTAACCAAATAAATTATTCACTAAATGAATACTCAATACGCAAAATCTATAAACAAAATAAATTATTCACTAAATGAATACTCAATACGCAAAATCTATTAACCAAATAAATTATTCACTAAATGAATACTCAATACGCAAAATCTATTAACCAAATAAATTATTCACTAAATGAATACTCAATACGTAAAATCTATTAACCAAATAAATTATTCACTAAATGAATACTCAATACGCAAAATCTATTAACCAAATAAATTATTCATTAAATGAATACTCAATACGCAAAATCTATTAACCAAATAAATTATTCACTAAATGAATACTCAATACGCAAAATCTATAAACAAAATAAATTATTCACTAAATGAATACTCAATACGCAAAATCTTTTAACCAAATAAATTATTCACTAAATGAATACTCAATACGCAAAATCTATTAACCAAATAAATTATTCACTAAATGAATACTCAATACGCAAAATCTATTAACCAAATAAATTATTCACTAAATGAATACTCAATACGCAAAATCTATTAACAAAATAAATTATTCACTAAATGAATACTCAATACGCAAAATCTATTAACCAAATAAATTATTCACTAAATGAATACTCAATACGCAAAATCTATTAACAAAATAAATTATTCACTAAATGAATACTCAATACGCAAAATCTATTAACCAAATAAATTATTCACTAAATGAATACTCAATACGCAAAATCTATTAACCAAATAAATTATTCACTAAATGAATACTCAATACGCAAAATCTATAAACAAAATAAATTATTCACTAAATGAATACTCAATACGCAAAATCTATTAACCAAATAAATTATTCACTAAATGAATACTCAATACGCAAAATCTATTAACCAAATAAATTATTCACTAAATGAATACTCAATACGCAAAATCTATAAACAAAATAATTTATTCACTAAATGAATACTCAATACGCAAAATCTATAAACAAAATAAATTATTCACTAAATGAATACTCAATACGCAAAATCTATAAACAAAATAAATTATTCACTAAATGAATACTCAATACGCAAAATCTATAAACAAAATAAATTATTCACTAAATGAATACTCAATACGCAAAATCTATAAACAAAATAAATTATTCACTAAATGAATACTCAATACGCAAAATCTATAAACAAAATAAATTATTCACTAAATGAATACTCAATACGCAAAATCTATAAACAAAATAAATTATTCACTAAATGAATACTCAATACGCAAAATCTATTAACAAAATAAATTATTCACTAAATGAATACTCAATACGCAAAATCTATTAACAAAATAAATTATTCACTAAATGAATACTCAATACGCAAAATCTATTAACAAAATAAATTATTCACTAAATGAATACTCAATACGCAAAATCTATAAACAAAATAAATTATTCACTAAATGAATACTCAATACGCAAAATCTATAAACAAAATAAATTATTCACTAAATGAATACTCAATACGCAAAATCTATTAACCAAATAAATTATTCACTAAATGAATACTCAATACGCAAAATCTATTAACCAAATAAATTATTCACTAAATGAATACTCAATACGCAAAATCTATTAACAAAATAAATTATTCACTAAATGAATACTCAATACGCAAAATCTATAAACAAAATAAATTATTCACTAAATGAATACTCAATACGCAAAATCTATAAACAAAATAAATTATTCACTAAATGAATACTCAATACGCAAAATCTATTAACCAAATAAATTATTCACTAAATGAATACTCAATACGCAAAATCTATTAACAAAATAAATTATTCACTAAATGAATACTCAATACGCAAAATCTATAAACAAAATAAATTATTCACTAAATGAATACTCAATACGCAAAATCTATTAACCAAATAAATTATTCACTAAATGAATACTCAATACGCAAAATCTATTAACCAAATAAATTATTCACTAAATGAATACTCAATACGCAAAATCTATTAACCAAATAAATTATTCACTAAATGAATACTCAATACGCAAAATCTATTAACCAAATAAATTATTCACTAAATGAATACTCAATACGCAAAATCTATAAACAAAATAAATTATTCACTAAATGAATACTCAATACGCAAAATCTATTAACCAAATAAATTATTCACTAAATGAATACTCAATACGCAAAATCTATTAACCAAATAAATTATTCACTAAATGAATACTCAATACGTAAAATCTATTAACCAAATAAATTATTCACTAAATGAATACTCAATACGCAAAATCTATTAACCAAATAAATTATTCATTAAATGAATACTCAATACGCAAAATCTATTAACCAAATAAATTATTCACTAAATGAATACTCAATACGCAAAATCTATAAACAAAATAAATTATTCACTAAATGAATACTCAATACGCAAAATCTTTTAACCAAATAAATTATTCACTAAATGAATACTCAATACGCAAAATCTATTAACCAAATAAATTATTCACTAAATGAATACTCAATACGCAAAATCTATTAACCAAATAAATTATTCACTAAATGAATACTCAATACGCAAAATCTATTAACAAAATAAATTATTCACTAAATGAATACTCAATACGCAAAATCTATTAACCAAATAAATTATTCACTAAATGAATACTCAATACGCAAAATCTATTAACAAAATAAATTATTCACTAAATGAATACTCAATACGCAAAATCTATTAACCAAATAAATTATTCACTAAATGAATACTCAATACGCAAAATCTATTAACCAAATAAATTATTCACTAAATGAATACTCAATACGCAAAATCTATTAACCAAATAAATTATTCACTAAATGAATACTCAATACGCAAAATCTATTAACAAAATAAATTATTCACTAAATGAATACTCAATACGCAAAATCTATTAACCAAATAAATTATTCACTAAATGAATACTCAATACGCAAAATCTATTAACAAAATAAATTATTCACTAAATGAATACTCAATACGCAAAATCTATTAACCAAATAAATTATTCACTAAATGAATACTCAATACGCAAAATCTATAAACAAAATAAATTATTCACTAAATGAATACTCAATACGCAAAATCTATAAACAAAATAAATTATTCACTAAATGAATACTCAATACGCAAAATCTATTAACCAAATAAATTATTCACTAAATGAATACTCAATACGCAAAATCTATAAACAAAATAAATTATTCACTAAATGAATACTCAATACGCAAAATCTATTAACAAAATAAATTATTCACTAAATGAATACTCAATACGCAAAATCTATTAACAAAATAAATTATTCACTAAATGAATACTCAATATGCAAAATCTATAAACAAAATAAATTATTCACTAAATGAATACTCAATACGCAAAATCTATTAACAAAATAAATTATTCACTAAATGAATACTCAATACGCAAAATCTATTAACAAAATAAATTATTCACTAAATGAATACTCAATACGCAAAATCTATTAACAAAATAAATATTATTATTCGCGAAGCGAATACTCAATAAGCAAAATTTTATAACCAAAATATTAATAATTACAATACGTCAGTCTCATTATCCGTTAGATAACTATCTGATAGATACATTTGTATAGAAAGAAGGGATGACATTTACTCAGCAGATGAAGTTAAAAATAACCCTATCTGTCAGATAGTTACCTGGAACTTTATCTGAAGGTGGAAAAACCGGGCCTAAATAAATTATAAAATATAGATAAATGAACAGTTCAATAATTAAAATTTATTAAAAATAAGTACAATAAATTTCTTATTTTCAAATAATTTAAAATTTAATTAAAATATAGTAGTATTATTTATACAAACCTGTCACATATAAAAAATAATATAACAATTGAAAATGTAATTAAATTTTATTACATTTTTTTTTTTTTAAACATATGAATGATATGTTTGTGACGTCGAGTTTGGGACAGGGACGTAGCCAGGGGGGGGGTCATTTGCCGCCCCCCAGATAGTTTACCTTATATAAAATATAATTTAGGTTGTTAGAAGTTTTCTTCACCGGAAGTGAAGAAAATTTATAAATTTACCGGGCTTTTATTATTTAATATACTACAAAAGACATAGAATAGGGGTCGGCAACCTGCGGCTCTTTTACAAAATTTTGTGGCTCTTTGAAAATTGGCTGGTTTTTATTTTAATATAATCTATTTTTTAATTTTTAACTTTCTGCCTGTACTATACAGGTTTTGTATTTTTCAGAATGTTTTACGGTGCAATTCACGCCCGGTAATTCCCCGAGTTACTGCATATTCCCTTTTAGAAGAAGTTATTTGTTTCGAAAAAAAGTTATCTGTATTTATGAATAATTTACGTGCAAAAACATTTTTACATTTTATTAATTTACAAAAACATGTTATTAATGCATTTTTTTTTTGCACAAACTATTGATAACATGAAAGAAGCTTTTCGAGATAGATTTAAAGAGTTTAGAAAATATAAAGCTACACTAGCTTTTTTGACAAAACCAATTGAAGTAGATATGTAGCAATTACATTACCTTCAATTAGTGGATTTGAAATCCAAAGTTTTATGGAATTATATATTCTTAATAATTAATTCTGAACTGGAAAATTTAGAAAGAAAAAAGTGAATTTTATCTTCCCAGCATAAGTGGACCGAAATTCGCAATCTTCAAAATGTAGATAAAGTTCTTTTCGAAGCTTGGAACCGTCTTCCAGAACGTTCAATTGTTTAAAAAATTATGCTTTTGGGCTAGTGACAATTTTCGGAACCACATATTACTGTAAGCAAATCTTTTCACATATGAAATTAATAAAGAGTCAGTTAAGAAATAATCTTACTGACCTGAAACTAGAGTGCTGCCTTAAGTTAAAGATTACTGAATATTCACCAAATATTGAAGTCTTATAGAACACTATACAGGAGCAATCGTCCCATTAAAAAAATTATTATATTGTAATATACTGGCAACTACAATAGGTATCACAAACTAAATGTATAAGTAAATATTAATTTATTGTAATACTTGATTATTTTAAAACAAATTTTTAGGTTTTTTTCTTAAATATAGCATATATTTCTTAGCGGCTCTTCCATGTTATTGTGTTTTTTTTTCAATAAAGATTTGGCTCTTTGTCACTGAAAGGATGCCGACCCCTGACCTAGAACGCTGTTATTTTCTACCCAAGCCAAGTAATTAAGGTCGCACCGACCAATTTAGAATATTTTGTTATTTTTGCCCCCCCCCCCCCCCCGGTTGAAATCCTGGCTACGTCCCTGACTGAGGATGATTGGATTACCAATCGAAACGTCTCGATAATTTTTATAATAAATATATGACGATTATGAAATAAGAATTTTATTCAATACCCATATTAATTTCGTCAAGAACTTTCTTTAGATTAAATAAATAAATATATATATATATATATATATATATATATATATATATATATATATATATATATATATATATATATATATATATATATATATATATATATATATATATATGTATATATATATATACATTTTTTTTTGCTGCGTAATCTTATAATTTATTTAACTATTTGGCCACACTCCATTCTTAAAAAAAATAAAGTATAGGTAAGTAAATGACCTGTGATATGCACTAATAATCAGTGTTGTAATGTATCTAGGTACATTTTAAAATATGTATCCGTATCTGTATCTAGATATTTAAATCAGTATCTGTATTTCAGGTACTTTTTTCAGATACTTTCCTATTTTGTCTTTTTCAAGGTCTTTTTACAAAATATGTCCTTACGATTTTTCAAGTTGGTAATAAATTTAGCATCATTCAGATTTTTGAATTTTAAGTTTAAATTAACCAATCAGCGACCAGTAAACTCTTTTTAATGTTATAATAAAATTATTTCATTTAAAAAAAAAAATATTAGCTAATTAGTTTCGGCGTAAGCCATTTTCAGAGCTGGAAATACAATTACATTTTATTAAAATTTTATAGATAAAAATAAATTAAATAAATAAATTATAAGTTTGAGAATTATGATAAAATACAAGTTCTATATGTAATTAATTAAATTTTGAAAAACATTCTTTTATTTTTTATTTTTTATTTAAAAAAAAAGGAAAAAATAAAAGGATGTTTTCCAAAATTTAATTAATTATATATAGAACTTGTATTTTATCATAATTCTCAAACTTATAATTTATTTATTTATTTAATTTATTTTTATCTATAAAATTTTAATAAAGTATAATTGTATTTCCAGCTCTGAATAAATTTAAAAAAATAATAAATAAAAAAAAATTAAATAATTTTATTAACAACGGTTAAGTAAAACAACCATTAGTAATTATCTAATCTAAGAATAAGAATTAATTTTATAAATGTGAATTAAATAAAGAAAAATATAATAAATAAAATTGTTGTTTTATTTTTGTCATCCTAAATACTCATTTAATAATTAGTAATTTATTAGCGAACAAAAAATGTTCGAGATATCCGCTGAAATTGGAATAAAAAAGTGATTTTTTTAAATGTTACATAGGTATATAGTTAGTTAATATTTCTGACACACAGCTTCAAAGGCTATTTGTGTTTAGTTTAAGAGTAATAATAGTGCATAACTTATTTTTTATTGTGAACAAATATATTCCTTGCTCTAGTTATTTCTTTTTTTTTTTGTGGTGTTTTCATTTATCCGAAGTATCTTAAAAGTATCTTGAAGTATCTAGATACATTGTAAAAAAAATGTATCTGTATCTAGATACTTTTTAAAATTTGTATCTGTATCTGCATCTAGATACATTTTTCCTCAAGTATCTGTATCTGTATCTAGATATATTTTCAAATGTATCTATTACAACACTGCTAATAATCACAGATACTAGGCACTAAAATTTGTAAGTATTTTTTTAATTTCGCCGGTGAATTTGCCGAGTGATGATTATCTCCATTAGAGGTGTTTTGGTTGACAATTGGTATTGATGCTATGCCATGGTCATGGGTTGGTGTTGGTACGAGAGAGCTGCAGCTGGGCGGTACGTGCCGGACACACGGACGGACAGGAAGCATGATCTGAAGAACAACGTTGCTTTTTAACATTTGAGGATGTCTCACGGCCGTGTGGAATTTTTTAATTCCTTCATAAAACATTCATATCGCAACATCAATGTTATTTTAAACACTCGTTAATGCCTGGAATAAAACAACAAACTAAATTTATAAGGTATTACGTTTTTAGATTAATGGGGCACTGATGGGTGCACCTAGGTGCTGAACTGGCTGACCACATTTCAATTGACCTAAACCCTAAGATTGAAAAAACCAGGGCTTCGAACCGGAACTGAACCGAAAACCGAAAAAAAACTTTATTTTTGTCGGAACGAAATCCGGAGCTGAACCGAAAAAAATATCGGTTTATTTCGGTTCCAATAATGTTTATGGGAGTGAATATAAAATACATTTTACTTAAGATTATTTTTTAAACTGATGAGCAGAAAAAAATAGTCATTTTTTTAAACTTATGAGTTATAAAAAAAATGCGCTTCTATTATTTCGGGGTGGGGGGGCGATTGAACGCCCAGACCCACCCTCCTGGCAGCGGCCTTGGTATAATTATCACAAAATAAGGAGTAAAATGTTCTTCTAAATTATAGTAGAAAATAAATTTCTAATGCAAATAAAAGCATTTAAAAATTTATCACTCGGAACTGAATCGAAAACCGAAAAAGCCGTTATTTTTGCCGGAACGAAAACAGGAACCGAACCGATATTTATTTTTTTAATTGAACCGGAAGAAAAATATATACGAAAAAAATAACGGTTCGAAGCCCTGGAAAAAACTCCTGCAGGACCCCCGGGGGACCGCGAAACAATTTTGACATTAACTTTACATCCCCAACTTTTCGCTTTTATTCAAATTCAACTCATTTAATAAAAATCCTGCATGGTCAAGACTTTTTGTATTTGTTGTTATCTAACTAGTTATTAACATAACTAAACAATAATTAGTAAAAATTTAATTACTTTTATTCAACAGCAAATTATTTACAGAAAACATATTATAATAAGATCTATTTTGACCAATATTTGTATGAGTTTAACATATTATAATTTGTAACTTTTTTTATTCTTTTTACTACCATTTTTATTAATTTTATGTTTTTTTACCGACTGCCAACATATATAAGGGAGGTATTGTGATCATACCGATTTTGACATTTCGAGATTTCGATGGATCTCTACATAACGTTTTGACTATTTTTAGCATGATGTCTGTCGGTCTGTCTATCCGTTCGTTTGTCTGTCTGTCCGTCTGTCTGTCTGTCTGTCCGTCTGTCTGTCCGTCTGTCCGTCTGTGTACACGTGCAGAGCAAATTCGGCTGAAAGGATTTTTATGAAACTTCATATTTAAGCTTATGCCATCAATGGCACGAGTTGATCAACTTTTGGTAAAAATTGGTTAACTAAAAATGGGAGTTTACTCGTGTCGATTTTAAGATTTTTGTGAATATTTCACAACAGAAAAATATTTCGAAAAAAATTATTGAACAAAAGTTGCTATAAAAGCAATAACTAATAACTTTTATTTGACATGTTTTTTTGATAAAACGAAAAATTTCGAATAATATCTGTAAAATTTTTCGAAATTTTTTTCAAGTCTCAATTTTTTCATACTTATATGTAACGTTTCCATGGTCATGATAAATAATATCTCTGTTAAAAAATATTAGGCCAAGTTATTTCTACTCTGCTGCTAGAATGTATTTTATATAAGTACTTTACGATGGCGGTCGGTCCTGTGGTGGCCACAGCTGATTTTTGTATTTGTTGTTATCTAACTAGTTATTAACATAACTAAACAATAATTAGTAAAAATTTAATTACTTTTATTCAACTGCAAATTATTTACAGAAAACATATTATAATAAGATCTATTTTGTATGACTTTAAAGTATTATAATTTGTAACTTTTTTTATTCGTTTTACTACTATTTTTATTAATTTTATGTTTTTTTATTCTATATGCCAATAAAAATGCACAAGACCATTTATTAAAATAACCAGCGATACATTTTTACCAATATTTATTACAACGTAGTGCCTATGAGATTATTGAGCCAGAAATTAAGGGAAAATATTAAGCCGAAATATATTAAGTTTAAGGGGGGGGGGGTATGGTCAGAGCAGCACATTTTATACCCATTTTCAAGATTTTTTTTTAGAAAACTGTTAATAGTAACTTGATTGGGATAATACCTACAGTAAAACACAACCTTTGAAGAGTATCCAAAAAAAAATTTATTGTAAAATATTGAAAATTAAGCTCGTGACATGAATTTGAAATTTTCGTTCAGGACAAAGAGTTGATTTGCGGTGAGACACATAACTAATGACTGGATCATCTAAAACAAAAAAAAACAAAAATATTTCGTTAGTTTATGAGTTTCTGGAGGTAACGCTGTCGAGATATTTTTTTTCTTGCTTTTTTTTTATGGAATTTTTTACAACTGAAAACAGAAATTTCGAAAAAAAAAATTTCCGTTTTTTTCGTTTTTTTGACTTCAAACTTATACCAAAAATTAAATAATCTAGATATTTGAAAAAACTCGACAGCGTTACCTCAAGAAACTCATAAACTAACGAAATATTTTTGGTTTTTTTGTTTTAGATGATCCAGTCATTAGTTATGTGTCTCACCGCAAATCAACTCTTTGTCCTGAACGAAAATTTCAAATTCATGTCACGAGCTTAATTTTCGATATTTTTCAATAAAAATTTTTTTGGATACTCTTCAAAGGTTGTTCTTTACTGTAGGTATTATCCCAATCAAGTTACTATTAACAGTTTTCTAAAAAAAAATCTTGAAAATGGGTATAAAATGTGCTGCTCTGACCCCCCCTTAAGTCACGAGAACGACGTAAAATGCCTAGGGTTGGGATAGGGTCCGCAAAAAAAAAGTTGTTCAAGAGGGGGTCCTCGGACTACATAAGTTTAAGAACCCCTGATATATACTAAAACTTAAATAGGTCCTACAAGAAATTTAAAATGTACGCAGTATTAATATAATTTTCGATTGTGTAATAAAGATTAACCCGTGGGTCAAAATGTTTCAAATATGACGAACATATGCAGATATTATTTACAAGATAGAATAGTCCAGTGGCGTGCGCTGTTAATTATGATGGGCTTGTTCCTGCACAGTGATGGGCGCGTAAGTTACATGATGTAAGTTACCTCATTGTTGACGCGTAAACAATTGATGTAAAGTATACACAAAAACTCTTGTAAACAATGTAAACAACGTAAACAATGTAAACAATGGTTTAGACATGCGCACTTGTTTTGAATTACAGAACCTCATTATCAATACATTTTTATAAATAATAAAATTTTAATGAAACGATTTTAAATGAAAAAGTAAGTATCTAAAATTAGGACAAGCCAATATACATATTAATAAAAATCGAATTTGGATCATTATACAGGTGTTACATACAAATTAGTAAATATGATATGAAAAATAAAAACTTTTTTCTTTAAAAAATTCAGTCTAATTTTTTTAATAACAAAATACATTATATTTCACCTTTATGAAAATTAGCCTATATTTTTTAACAATGAAAAGATTCATTGCAAATTTTGCATAACGCCGTATATTTTCTTTCATTTTCTTTAATTAAAACAAAACCTAGTTCTTCAGAACTATTCCTTCGGTTTCTTCCCACCATTTTTTTAATAAATTTATTGTTTTGAACTGAATATACTTGTTCATTAACTCTCTATTATTCGTATTAAATAACTAAAACTAACCTCATTATTTAACAGTTTACAAAGTTTACATTGTTTACATTGTTGACAAGTTTACTAATTGTTTACATAAGTTTACACGTAAATGTAAACAATTAAAGTTTACGTGTAAACGCCCATCACTGTTCCTGCTGGCGCTAATAATTTGCATAATGACTGTGAATTTAAGTCGTGATGTTAATAACTGGTAGGACAAGATTAGCGCATCATCACCTGCATTGTGCATTCATTACTTGTGTGAAAAACTTGCCTAGTGCACATTTAGAAAAGTGTTAGAAATGTGTTGTCAATAATATCTATATATTAGTGTCAACACTTCAAAACAGTTTTATTACTTAGGACCAGAATAACTATTGCATTGTTTGTGTCATCTTCAAACCTGTTATTGGTCTGCATTCTCCTTAACAAGGATAACAATATCTTAAAATCATCTTCTGGCAGATTTTTTTGGATAAAATGAAACGAAGACGCTGAAGCTTGAAAAAATCGCATCAGGTATGTTAGTATCTAATTTATTAATTTCGTTCTGTTAAAAATTAATGTCAACAGTGACGGACTAAGAAAAATCGGGGCCCTAGGCAAAGTTCTCATTGCGGGCCTTACTAGTAAAAAAGACAAAATAATAGAAAAAAATTATGTGAAGTGTGAATTTTCACACCTGTCAAGGTTTCGCAGGTATTTAGTAAGTGAATGATGATTATTTGGGATGCCAACACAAATTTGTTAAAATATTTTTTATTGTTAATTTTAATTCGAATACATAATAACATTATTTAGGTTTCTAAATATGTGGAGTACTTTTTTTTTATATAGCAAGGTTCATTAAGATTTTGAAAATTGCGCCTATGGCTTTCATTGGTTGTTTTAAGTCATAACTCCGCCCCTCTGATTTCGTGTAAATTTCAACAATTTCCACTGGTTATTAAATTTACGCTTTTAAAAATTAAATGCAACATTTGCCCAAATATATCTAGAAAAAGTAATTTAAAAAAAATAAAAATTCAAAAAAAAACAGAACAAATATAATTGTCTCGAGACCGGATTGAATCTTGGTTTGCAAATTAGAACGCGAGCATGCTTACCATTACACTATCAAAACATATTTATTTTGTTACATACGTTATTAAATATTTTACATGGTCAAGCAAAATACACAAAAAATTCGTTATTTTCCGAAAACATAATCTGATTAAAAATTCCTGTTTTACTATTCCGGTTCACACAAATGTACATTATTTATAATTTTTTCAGATTTTTATTTTAAACCATCTGGGCTACAGGGTGTGGGACAATTTTGGCAAAAATCGCGTCAAAATAATTTATTTTGCAAAAATAAAATTTTGTTCGTTAATCTACGTACTAAGGGCTTTCATTTGATACCCTACTCAGAATTAAATATATATATATATATATATATATATATATATATATATATATATATTTTTCGATGAGCAGATATTTGTTTATATTTTTAGTGGGATATGTTTTTTAGATGTTTCAGTATTTTTAACCTAATATATAATATAACATCCTAGGAAATAAATTATACATATTTTTACCGACCGCCAACATATATAAGGGAGGTATTGTGATCATAACGATTTTGACATTTCGAGATTTCGATGGATCTCCACGAATTAAGGTCCCTACATAACGTTTTGACTATTTTTAGCATGATGTCTGTCGGTCTGTCTGTCCGTCTGTCCGTCTGTCTGTGTACACGTGCAGAGCAAATTAGGCTAAAAGGATTTTTATAAAACTGCATATTTAAGCTTTTGACATCAATGACACGTGTTGATCAACTTTTGGTAAAAATCGGTTGGCTATAAATGGGAGTTTACTCGTGTCGATTTTAAGATTTTTGCGAATATTTAGCAACAGAAAAATATTTCGAAAAAATTTATTGAACCAAAGTTACTATAAATGCAATAACTAATAACTTTTATTTGAGACGTTTTTGATAAAACGAAAAATTTCGACAAATTAAAATTTTTCAAGTCTCAATTTTTTCATACTTATATGTAACGTTTCCATGGTCATGATAAATAATATCTCTGTTAGAAAATATTAGGCCAAGTTATTTCTACTCTGCTGCCAGAATGTATTTTATACAAGTACTTTTGATGGCGGTGGGTCCTGTGGTGGCCACAGCTGATTTTTTTATTTGAAACAGTTTTAGTAATATACGTTTTGGTTGTAAAATAAATATTTGAAAGTGACATCCCCAGGAAGTGAAATTATTGAGATTTATTCGAATCCTTGCTTTGTTTTGTCGTATTAAATTATGTGAAAATATGTATATCCGTTTTTACGTGACAAATTAATTTAAATGTGGATCTTACAATCAAACGCGTAGAAACATATGTTACAATAAAAAACAGATAAACTAATTTAATTTTTATATGTAACAATTATGTTGATTAGCTTGGCGGGAGGGGGGGGGGGTAGTCCGGGATGCACTTGTCTTATCGATGTCCATTTAATATTCCGTGCTGGATGTTAATGACGCGCTGTAAATGTTTTTATGAATCTATTAAAAATACAGTGGACGCGAATTAATCTAAAGATGTAAGATCTTTCATGCAGATGCGAGCCTTGAATGGAATGGAACTACGTTTTACTTTTTACCATCACGAACAATCATCCAATATAGTCTTTTGTTGTTTTCAATACAAATATAGAACTGTATTACATTACATAGGACAATATACATATCTAGCTATAAGCATCAGGCTATCTATCAAAGGCATCGCATGATACCTCTGTTGTGTCGCATTGTATAATAACAAACGTTTCTTTAATCGCTTTATACAGGGTGCCTGTATCCACTTCTGTACCTTAATTACCGGACGGTTATTATACGGTGTACGGTGTACATGTCTGTAAACATCTACCTCAATTTAAACTAATCGATTCATCAATTACAAATATTAATTACAGGAATGCACTTCGTTTTTAAATTTTTGTTATGTTTTTAACAAAATATTTGTGCGTACCTTTAGAGAAACATAAATTTTATGTGAAATAAATATTTGATTTATGCTTAGACATAAATCTTCTGTCTAATAAAATTGTAAAAACGTGAACAATTCCAAAAATACTTATATTTTGTAATTATTAAAAATACATTCTTGTGAAATTTGTCATGACATCATTAGTAATGTATTGTGATTTATATACGGGGGGGAGGGGGGTTATTTACAGGTTCTGTTTTTGATTAAGGTTTTCCACTTACGACTCTTTTTGTCTTGGCCTAATATTTTCTAATGGCCGGTTGCTAACGTAAGAGTTTTCTCTAACTCAAGTTAAAATCATTTGTTACCGACCGCCAACATATATAAGGGAGGTATTGTGATCATACCGATTTTGACATTTCGATGGATCTCCACGAATTGAGGTCTCTACATAACGTTTTGACTATTTTTAGCATGATGTCTGTCGGTCTGTCTGCCTGTCTGTCCGTCCGTCTGTCTGTCTGTCAGTCCGTCCGTCTGTCTGTCTGTGTACAGTGCAGTTGTGTACACAAATTCGGCTGAAAGGATTTTTATGAAACTTCATATTTAAGCTTCTGCCATCAATGGCACGAGTTGATCAACTTTTGGTAAAAATCGGTTAACTAAAAATGGGAGTTTACTCGTGTCGATTTTAAGATTTTTGTGAATATTTCACAACAAAAAAATATTTCGAAAAAAATTATTGAACAAAAGTTGCTATAAAAGCAATAATATGGTAATAATATTAATTAATAGAGCTTGCAGCCAATTATTAAATTCACAAACTTTAATTTTAAATCTGCTGGAATATTTTAAATCCGAAAAAGAGAACAATGGACCACTTATTTCTCAATCTTGTGTCCATCAAAGAGTAGCAGCTGCCTTGAAGATTTCGGAATCAACAATTCGTAGAATTATAAAATGTAATAAATCTGAACTTCTCACTAACAAAATCACGAGAAAACGAAGGAAATTAAAATCTGAACCAGTTTATTTTATTGATACATTGGTACAAACGTATGGTCATGAAGTACTAAGATTACCTCCTTATCACTGCCAGTTTAACCCCATTGAACTAATTTGGGGTATAACAAAAAATTATTATGATAGACAAAACGGATATAGTGATAACGAAGTTTTGAAAATGTGGCAAGTAGCCTGTGATCAAATTGGTTGTGAAACTTGGGCAAAATCTGTTAAAAAAATCAAAAATTTAATAAATGAATGGTGGGAAAGGGAAAGGATTGTTGATGATGTTAATCCAATAATAATAAATACAAGAAATGACGATAGTTCAGATGTCGACGATATCATGCATTACAGTCACTAATTTTTTTAAAATAAAAATAAACATTTAAATACAATTTGTAGCAATATATTATATGAATAAATATATTTTTACTTAATATTTTATTACTTTGTACTTAGGGGAAACATAAAAATTTAATTTAATTAAACAACAAATTATAATCCAAAATTTACGTACGAGTTTTTCCTTATTTATAATTATTACCTTAAAATTAATAATTTTGTTTGTTTGAGTATTGCTGTAAATTTATTTGCATGCTCAAATTAGTAAAGATATCTACGAATCATGCCGGTTCTTTCTAATGCTTTGTTTTTTATTAAAATAATTTGGAAGGTTAGTTGTCAACTTGCGTCACTATACGTTACTATGGGTATGCAAATAATTATAATGATATAGACAGAGAAAGCATATAGTATTGTATATCGATACTTGTAGCAACGAACACCTATCAGCAATCCGAATATAGTTAGTTTTTTTGATGTCATTTACACCACTTTAGCTCTGGTTCTTTCATATTTATTATTATTATTATTATTATTATTATTACAATATTAGCTGAAGCCAAATGGCTTGTTAAGCTCACAATATATATAAAACAAAAACAAAATACAAAGTATACAGTGTAAAGTATAAATATTACAGAGATATTAGTTATTAATTTCCGGGTGGCCCTAATGACTGAAGTGCATCGTGAAGAAATAATAGATGTATTTAATAATTAAGAATTGGAGGTGGGGATAATTGTCCAAGAAATTTGTTCGGTTTTAAATAATTTGGTGACATCAACACGCACGTGCAATTTCCTATAATTATGAAGTGGTAGTGTACCGGGCAAGTGGTATTGGGGGGATATGAGGTCGAAGGTGAGACAGGGCTGTAGGTGTTGTTCTTGGGCACCCGGTACACGTGTGGCGTGAGTCTGATAAGAATCAGAATAAGTTGATTGGTCGCTGATGAAGTATTGTGTTTGAGACACAGACCACAGGCGAGAGTCTTGTTGTCAGTCGCGAGACAGACAGGCTCAGAGACAGAGAGACAGCTGGACACTCCGTACTGATACCACACGCACGACTACCGAGCAGACCGACCTCACAACACTGCAGTAAGTGATTTATATTGCTGATAATTGCCTCTGATGATATTAAGCCGTTCGGCGGTGACTGTGCTCCGTCCCGGGACTCGCTCGCCCGCGTACTTTCTTCCTAAAATGTCTCTTTCCATCAAATCACCGCAAACTCATCTCTTAACATAATATCGTGGCCCGTGGGTCGTGGGTGAGTACAAACATTTATTTCAAACGATTTCCAATGTATAAAACATTTTTAAATATTTACATTTCTTTAAACAAATATTGAATTTTCTCATTTTTATTAAATTATCTGAATAGTTTGCGAGATTTACATATAAGCCGTTCACTTTTGTAAGAACAAACTAATAGGAAATTTTGTTTCCAATAGTTTGCACCTTTGAAGCTGTATGACATGTTGGTATTAAAAAATGTCACTTTTTTAAAATGTCGATCCATTTGACATATGTCATAATGAAAAATGATATCTTAATTATAATGATCATAACCTTATCAATCTAAAGTCGGTTTTACAGCGTAAGGAATATTTTTAATTGACATTTAAAGTCAGTAACACACTATATAAGTAACCAAAATAACCAGATCTAGTTTGTTCTTACAAAAGTGAACAGCTTATATGTGTAAAGAGATTCTGTGAGATGAAGGCATTAACATTTATTCACAAAATCAGAATAGTTTTAATGCCTTCTTATTTCAAGTGTTAATAACACATAAAGAAGTCCATGAACATAATACTAGAAGCAAAAATAATTATTATTTGGAAGGGAAAAAATATAAAAAAATCAAAATTCTTTATTTTTTAGTGCTATTATTAAGTATAATAATTTACCGGAGGACATTAAAAGTATTACAAAAATTAATAATCTTAAGACTAAAATTAGTAAGTTAGTAATTAAGTCATAGAATTTAGAGCACAATTGTATTTTTTACAAAATATTGGGTTAAGAAAGATTTATACAAAAATTTTAATTTACAGTCTGTTCCAAACGGTTAGGCGTAACTAGATTTTACAATCTAGTTACTTTCATCGTTTATATCGTGCTTTTCGACCGTTTTGTTTAAGCTTTGTAAATCATACTTACAATAAACATTTTTTGGTCAAGGTTAATATCATTTTAAATTGTCATTTTCTTTATATTTTGATTTTTTGTGTCATTCTTAATACAAATTTCCCATTTATTAATTTTTTTGTCATTAAAATGTATAAAAAATAATAATTTAATTTTGACATATGTCATTCGTTTCCATGGTTTCATTGTCGGAATTTTAAATTGTGACATTCCAACGTGAAAAATTAAATAACCCAAGCAAGATCTCTTCTCGTGACAACCTAAAAGAACGAAATTCCCATTTAGTTCCGCCTAACCGTTTGGAACAGACTGTATATAAATTTTTGTAAATTTTTATAAGATGTTTATGTAGCAGATATGCTAAATAAAGTTATTAAATATGTTTAGTTTGACATTTGAAAATAAAATCTTACAATTTTAGTTAAAAATATTAATTAATTATAAAATAATAATAAAAGATTTGCAACGTTTAAGTGGTAGGTCAAACAAGGTAAGTTGTATCTAAACCTTCGAAATTATATAAAATAGGGTTTGTGTTCGACCCAGGGTCGTTCCGTGGTTCGCCGCTACCGAGACCAACATTTTTGGGCCGCGCATAAATTTAGAAAATTCAAGAGTGTAATAACGCGTTAGGAAACATATTTTAGTTCTCTCAAAATAAAAATTGTTTTTATTTCAATCGATTTTTTGTCAAAATTTTATTATGTTAAGATATAAATTGTTTACATGTTTGACTAAAAAAAAATCAGCTGTGGCCACCACAGAACCGACTGCCATCACAAAGTACTTATATAAAATACATTCTAGCAGCAGAATAGAAATAACTTGGCCTAATATTTTTTAACAGAGATATTATTTATCATAACCATGGAAACGTTACATATAAGTATGAAAAAATCAGCTGTGGCCACCACAGGACCGACCGCCATCATAAAGTACTTATATAAATTACATTCTAGCAGCAGAGTAGAAAAAACTTGACCTAATATTTTCTAACAGAGATATTATTTATCATGACCATGGAAACGTTACATATAAATATGAAAAAATTGAGACTTGGAAAAAATTTCGAAAAATTTTACAGAAATTCTTCGATATTTTTCGTTTTATCAAAAAACGTCTCAAATAAAAGTTATTAGTTATTGCTTTTATAGCAACTTTTGTTCAATAAATTTTTTCGAGATAGTTTTCTGTTGTGAAATATTCGCAAAAATCTTAAAATCGACACGAGTAAACTCCCATTTTTAGTCAACCGATTTTTACCAAAAGTTGATCAACTTGTGCCATTGATGGCAGAAGCTTAAATATGAAGTTTCATAAAAATCCTTTCAGCCGAATTTGTTCTGCACGTGTACACAGACAGACGGACAGACGGACAGACGGACAGACGGACAGACAGACGGACAGACGGACAGACGGACAGACAGACATACCGACAGACATCATGCTAAAAATAGTCAAAAAGTTATGTAGGGACCTCAATTCGTGGAGATCCATCGAAATCTCGAAACGTCAAAATTGGTATGATCACAATCCACAACCTCCCTTATATATGTTGGCGGTCGGTAAAAACAGAAAAATGGAAAAAATTTCGAAAAAATTTTGATTTTTTTTTTCGTTTTTTTAAAAACAGTCTCAAATAAAAGTTGTTAATTATTGCTTTTATAGCAACTTTTGTTAAATAATTTTTTTCGAAATATAGTTTCTGCTGTGAAATATTCGCAAAAATCTTAAAATCACCACGAGGAAAACTTAAATATGAAATTTCATAAAAATTAATTTAGTCGAATTTGCTCTACACGTGTACACAGACAGACGGATGGACGGACGGACAGACAGGCCGACAGACATCATGTTAAAAATAGTCAAAACGTTATGTAGGGACCTCAATTAGTGGAGATCCATCGAAATCCATGTCAAAAACGGTATGATCACAATACCTCCCTTATATATGTTGGCGGTCGGTAAAAAAACATAATTTTCAATCTGTTACTTTAAATTTGCCGGTGTGTGTATAATACCAGCGAAATCCTGAAATGTGTTAAAATTCACACTCCATATCAATTATTTATTTTATTAAATTATGGTATTAAGTAATATTTTGTATAGAATTCGGATCGTAGTTGATCGTTAGGGTACACGACTAGTCGTGTAATCGACTACTAACGTCTCGTCTTAATTTTCACGACTTGTACCATAATGACTGACGATACTATCTTTGTAGCATAAATAACTAGAATGCGATTTATCGATAGACATTTATTGCGACTAATAATGATCAGAGTAACGGTTTGGTCCTCTGGGAAATATGCGAGAAACTGTTTTCGTATCTCCAGAGAGCCCGGCGACAGTCGAAGTTTATCCGGTACTGTCGCTTGTCTGTGGACACCAAATTACTGTCTTCTCTTATCGTGTCTCGTGTATCTTCTCCCTCATCCATGATATCGTCCCTCACTAACATAAAAACAATATTTTTATGTGGAGAAATAATTAAATAATTTGTAGTAAAATGCAGGAAGAACTGGCTCATTATAAATCTAATAAACAAAAACAAAGGCTCGCTATTATTTTATAATTATATTAAATTGTTTGTTTTACTGTTTAATTATTTTTGATTGATGTCGTTGTCAAGTGAAATGTTTTTATAATGTTAATTATTAGTATAATGATGGTCCGAATGATGGTATAAAGCGAAGAAAATGGTATTGTTTGTGCAGAAGATGTGTGACACTCCGCAGTTCGAAGATGATGACGTCACGGGGCTCAGCGCCTCCGATAAACGCATCATGGTCCGCACTTTCCGGCCCATCAAGGCGGACGTCTCCAAGAATGGCGAGCGTCTCTTCATCCTGTAAGTATATGCTCACTCACTAACACGGATAACACGGCTGTAGCTAAGGATTTTGGCGCCCAGGATAAATTAAATAAAGGTATAAGTCAACTCTAGCGCCATCTTAGGCCATACAGGGGCCCTTGGGCACACAGAATTAGGGGCCCTTTTAGAAAGTCACAAAGTACTTGCATAAAATATATTCTAGCAGCAGAGTACAAATAACTTGGACTAATATTTTCTAACAGAGATATTATTTATCATAACCATGGAAACGTTACATATAAGTATGAAAAAATATATATTTAGAAAAAAATTCGGTTTATCAAAAAATGTCTCAAATAAAGGTTGTTAGCTATTACAGTCTGTTCCAAACGGTTAAGCGGAACTAAATGGGAATTTCTTGGGTTATTTCATTTTTCACGTTGGAATGTCAAAATTTAAAATTCCAACAATGAAACCATTGAAACGAATGACATATGTCAAACTTAAATTAATTTTCTTACATATTTTAATGACAAAAAAATAAATAAATGGGATATTTGTATTAAGAATGACACAAAAAATCAAAATATAAAGAAAATGATATTTTAAAATGATATTAACCTTAACCAAAAAATATTTGTTGCAAGTATGATTTACAAAGCTTAAACAAAACGGCCGAAAAGTATGATTTAAACGATGAAAGTAACTAGATTGCGAAATCTAGTTCCGCCTAACCGTTTGGAACAGACTTTACTTAGAAAAAATATCGGTTTATCAAAAAATGTCTCAAATAAAAGTTGTTATTATCTGTCTCATTTTGTAATACGGAACTAACAGTGAAAGTTTATTTTTTATGTTGTATATTGACAATACATTTATAATATTGTCACAGTATTGGTTCACACGGATACGCCAAAGTCTGTTTACACCACAACAGTCACCAAAGTAACCAGATCTAGTTAACTTTCTTTTGACAAAAGGGCAAGCAATATTAAATCAGAGAAAAGCACAAAAATTTTGTGTTTAAGTGGAAATGCAATTTTCCCTATGACCGGAAAGCGTGCAGGGGTTTAGTACCATCCCTTTTTTGTTGTCACAGGGTAAATATTCTCTCCTCCAAAAGGCATGCTGTATGAAATCGGAGACCAAAAATGTCATGAGCTCCCGGTCTATATAGTTACAGTCTGTTTCAAACGCTTAGGCGGAACTAGATTTTGCAATTTAGTTACTTTCATCGCTTAAATCGTGCTTTTCGGCCGTTTTGTTTAAGCTTTGTAAATCATACTTACAATAAACATTTTTTGGTTAAGGTTAATATCATTTTAAAATGTCATTTTCTTTATATTTTGATTTTTTGTGTAATTCTTAATACCAATTTCCCATTTATTTATTTTTTTGTCATTGAAATATATAAAAAAATAATTAAATTTTGACATAGGTCATTCGTTTCCATGGTTTCATTGTTGTAATTTTAAATTTTGACATTCCAACATGAAAAATGAAATAACCCAAGAAAGGTCCCTTGTCGTGACAACCTAAAAGAACGAAATTCCCATTTAGTTCCGCCTAAGCGTTTGAAACAGACTGTAAGATATCATTTTTCATTTGGCATATGTCAAATGGATTGACATTTTAAAAAAGTGACATTTTTTAATACCATGACATATAGCTTCAAAGGTGCAAACTATTGAAAACAAAATTTCCTATTAGTTTGTTTTTACAAAAGTGAACTGCGCTCGAGAAAATTCTCCTAGATACAGCCCTGCTAACACATTAACATCGTTGATTTTTTCAGCTTCTTCAGCAAGTACCCTCACAACCAGAAGTACTTCAGGCAGTTCAAGGATAAACCACTGAGCGAACTCGCGGGAACACCCAAGCTGATAGCGCATGGCACCAATGTCCTGTGCACCGTAGACTCGCTGGTGTTGTCGCTGGACAAGCCCGAGGTGCTGGTGGAGCTGTGCAAGAAGGTGGGTTACAGCCACGGCCGCTGGGGGGTCGACCCCGCCGCGCTAGACGAGCTCAAGGTCGCCATCGTGGCCATGTTCGCCGAGGTCCTCCAGGACGTGATGACTGACGAGGTGGCCGACGTCTGGGGACGAGCGCTCGATGTCATCCTGCCCACCGTCGGACAGGGCATCAATGATTATAACGAGAGGCGCACCTCTTAATGCCCTCCCCTACACTCATCCATAATCTCCAGCACACTCTGCACGTACAAGAACATTTTAAAAGGTTGTCGCTACCAATTTTGTGCTAGTTTCCAGAACAAAGTTGTACACCAGATTATACGACGCTTAAGAAGCTACAATTATAGTCCGTCGAAGCAAACAAAGTCCCTGGGTAGGCGTGTCTTAGCGCTCTATGCCTTCTCAAGTACACTCATACCCTGTTCACAATAGAACTTTAAGACGAGTGAACTTAAAGTTCCCCGATGTTTAACATCGGTATGTTTTCACACTTGATATTTAAATCTCCGGTGTTGTCATCAGCTACAGTAATTTTGTCCTTAAGTTACCGTCATGAAATTACCAGTTTTGAACTGTCTGCGCAGACGCACATTTTGAATTATTATAAACAAATATGAATATTTCATTTCATTCTACAATAAAGACACTACAATAAAGAATATATTACACCTGTATTAACATGTAAGTCGATACATTTTATCTCAATTATTGTAGCTCTGTATTTTATTAAACACATTATTAAAATAAATAATTTTATTATAACAATAAGTATAAACTTCTTATAACGTCGATATAATACAGTATTCTTGTTTATGATAATATAAAATGTTGACAGCACAAATTCAAGGAGTATTTTTTTTATAATAGAAATTAAGTTGGTAATGCGGACGAAGTTTAAGACGCAGATCTCTGTCTTAAACATCGCTTGTGTTTAGACGAGGCCATACGGTTTCACATTAGCGTTTAAAGATACATTCACTTTAACATCCGATCTTAAAGATCTAGTGTGAAAAGTGTATTAAGAAGCTACAATTATAGTCCGTCGAAGCAAACAAAGTCCCTGGGTAGGCGTGTCTTAGCGCTCTATGCGTTCTCAAGTACACTCAACGGCATATTACACTCGCGCGAAATTCTATATACAGTACAGCAGTGTTTCTCAACCTTTTCTGGCATTGGAACCCCCCAAAATAACGTAAATATTGTCTGCGGCCCCCCTATATATATATATACATATAGTAGAAATATGGTTCTTGTCGAAAAATGATATGAGGAGAAATAAAAGTCTTATTTACTCGTCAAATTTTATTAAAAAATAATTTTACGAGACGTTTCGACGGGGACATCCAGTCATCTTCAGTCTATAAATAAAAAATATACAATTTTACAAATTTTATAAAACAGTCTTCAAAATAAAAATACAAATAAAATGTGAAAAATACTTAAAAATCAAGTTAAAAAACATTAAAAGAATTATAAATGATTAAAACATAGTATTAAAATAATAAATAATAAAAAAATTAAATAAATGAATAAAAGTTAAAAAATTAAAAAAAATAAAAAGAAAAAAAATTTAATTTTTTTAAATTATGTATGAATTCGCGGCCCCCCAACGAAGCTTTCACGGCCCCCCGGTTGAGAAACGCTGCAGTACAGCGTTGCCACTGCTTTAACCCTTTCGTTACGGTGTCCTTTGGTTGCGGTGTGGGGTACAAATGTACCCCATTTTTATTTTATCGTAAATAATTTATTAATAATTTGTATTCAGGTTTACTATGGAATATATTAAAAATGTTTTGTAGCTGAAATTACAATATTTTACAATTTTTTCATACGTCCAACATTCATAAATTCCTGTTTCATACTAACCAACTAAATTTCTAGCAAAGCATAGTATACGCCCAAGCTAATACGTCTGTTCTCTGTTATGTACAGAATCATACTGCATCGGGTGTTTAGGCGTAACTGCTTTGCAAATATCAGGGAATTCACCCGAGTTGACTCCGACCTTTACTTAAAAATAACCAATAAAATTCATGAAAAATAAATTAATTAATATTAGGTGTTTAAAATAAAATATGACAAAAATATTTACCTACATTGTTTCTTATGAAACAATGGTAAATAAAGTATTTATGGTATTAATAAAACTCAAGAACGATTATTTTATTCAAATTTTGTGGGGTACATTTTAAATAGCACCGCTCCGTAAGAGTTAAGAGCACATAGGGAAAAATTGCTAAGCGATATGACATCTGGTGGGATTTTAGCAACTACAGAAATAGACATTCTATCGCGCTTTTTTTTATAAAAAATGTTTGCATAAAAATACAATTGCATAAAAACAAGTATTAATATTGTAGCAAAGTTACAAAAACCACCAGTAAACATTCAAATTCACGTTGTTTATATGTAATGAATGTCTATTTTGAAGGTTCCAAGTATGCCGAAATAGCGCTGCGATCTTAAAATACTTCCCCTATTACCCACCGACGTACGTAAAATAACCCACATGACCCACGAACCCATGCGAGATTACACGAAAATTACACGCAAATATTTTTTAAATCATTTACTACTGAATTCGCAATAATACAATTTAACTACTGGAAAAATATGCTGTTCACTTTTGTAAAAACAAACTAAGAGGAAATTTTGATTTCAATAGTTTGCACCTTTGAAATGGTATGTCATGTTGGTATTAAAAATTTATAAAAATGTCACTTTCTTAATAATGATCATAACCAATAAATTCAAAGTCGATTTTACAGTGTAAGGAATTTTTTAAATTACATTTAAAGTCAGTAATACACTACAAAAGTAACCAAAACAACTAGATCTGGTTTGTCACTATAATTATTAAACGACTTTTTCTCATATTATATTTTGTAGCGGTACATACGAGACTTGTATATCACATAATAGCAACCTTTTAAAATTAGTCTGTCCGTGTATCGTGCTGGTCTGGAATATGTTTTGAGGCATTTTGCACTGCAGGACGAAATGGAGTCGCAACTGGAACATTAAGTCCCTGGCCATATTATTAGACGCTTCTTGACGCCTCAATAAAAAGTGATTTTATTGAGCAGAAAAATCTGAAAATGATATGCTTGCAAGAAATCACATGATATTTAGTATATTGGTGAATAAAACACACAGATTTCGTAGTAATAAATTAAATAAAATATGCATTAAACACATTAATTTAATATTAATCATTTGGTAGTAAATTAATTAGGCATCACCGTACGTAAAATAGTCATATTACGCAAGCAATACAGTATCTAAAATCCCCCAAATACTTATACGCGACTATTTTTGTTACGGTCAAGCATGTCGAACGATTATGATACCAGATGCACCGTACTACATTGTTGGTGCAATTGTAAATAATGAAGACGCGACTAATAAAATGTCCAGGGGACTGGTGTTTAGTAATAAGTAACATATCTACTTAAATAATGAACTAGTTGTAAATATGAAATATCTGCTTTTGTACAAGACGTAATGATAATTGTTATTCACCGCAGGTCATGATATGTAGACAGACGATCGTGTAATAAATATGTTTATCACATCTCATCACGAATATACCCTCTCAATTTGTATCAAGTAATTAATGATTGTTTATTGCTTTTATACAGTCGTGCATCGTGCAGTTAGGCTCCAGTGCCACCCAGCAAGGCGACATTTATTGCTCTCCTAAATAGCTCTGTTGAATTAGTAAAAATGTCACAAAATGTAAAACAATACAGTGTAAAAATAAACGTTACTTTTACTACGATTAATCGCAGCGCTGTGTGGGTGAGCAATGGATGTACTACGATGAATCGCAGCGCTGTGTGGGTGAGCAATGGATGTACTACGATGAATCGCAGCGCTGTGTGGGTGAGCAATGGATGTACTACGATTAATCGCAGCGCTGTATGGGTGAGCAATGGATGTACTACGATGAATCGCAGCGCTGTATGGGTGAGCAATGGATGTACTACGGTGAATCGTAGCGCTCTGCAGGTGAGCAATAGATGTACTACGATGAATTGCAACGCTGTTAGGTGAGCAATGGATGTACTACGGTGAATCGTAGCACTCTGCGGGTGAGCAATAGATGTACTACGGTGCATCGCAACGCTGTTAGGTGAGTAATGGATGTACTACGGTGAATCGCAGCGCTGTTAGGTGAGCAATGGATGTACTACGATGAATTGCAACGCTGTTATGTGAGCAATGGATGTACTACAGTGAATCGCAGCGCTATTAGGTGAGCAATTGATGTACTACGGTGAATCGCAGCGCTATTAGGTGAGCAATTGATGTACTACGGTGAATCGCACCGCTGTGGATGTACTACGGTGAATCGCAGCGCTGTGTGGAAATATTTATCTGTTGTTAAATATTCGCAAAAATCTTAAAATCGACACGAGTAAACTCCCATTTCTAGTCAACCGATTTTTACCAAAAGTTAATCAACTCATGCCATTGATGTCAAAAGCTTAAATATGAAGTTTCATAAAAATCCTTTTAGCCGAATTTACTCTGCACGTGTACACATACAGACGGACGGACAGACAGACCGACTGACATCATACTAAAAATAGTTAAAACGTTATGTAGGGCCTCAATTCGTGGAGATCCATCGAAATCTCGAAATGTCAAAATCGGTATGATCACAATACCTCACTTATATATGTTGGCGGTTGGTAATAATTCAAATATTTTCCTAGTATTTCAGATATTTCCCTAAAACTTCAAATCTTTCATTATTATTTCAAATATTTTCCTAGTATTTCAAATATTTTCCTAGTACTTCTAATATTTCTCTACTAAATATTCGTAATATTTCAAATAATTGCCCATTATTTCAAATATTTGTAGTATTTTAAGTACATTTTAATTTTTTGAAATTATTTCTAATACTTTTTCAATGTATTTCATTTACATTTGAAATAGTTTTTATCAGTGGTCACTAATAGTATTTGTTATTTGATATATTTTGACTGGTAGGTATTCGGTATTTGAAATACTTTTAGCGAGTATTTGGCTCTGGTTTTAGACGGTTCTCGTATGTAAGTATAGAAATAGCATATGTATCTATTTAGATAATTAGCCAGTTGCAAACATAACATATGTATGGTAGGTAGCTATCTACTTTTGTACAAGGCACGGTGAGAGCTGTTATTGTCCGCAGCTCTTATCTAAATAACATGTAACAAATATGTTCAAATCACAAATATTTTCTCTCAATTAGTTTTAAAAAAACAATGGTTTATTGGCTTGCAGTTTATCGAGTGGGGCAGTTCCGCTTCATAATATTCACTGCAACTGAATAATGCGATATTTATTGCTCTCCAGACACATGTGCTCTATGCATACATGTCCGCTGTACGGGATGATGTAGCTGCAACACAACACCCACCAGTGCGCTTACAATCTTCAGACGAGAACTGCCGATTCTCGATTTCCCTGTATTTACAAATGTCTGCTAATTTAATTTCTTTATTTGCGCGCCATTAATTTTTCCTAAAAAGGAAAAAATATGTGTTCAGATTTGTGGAACGGCGTGGGCGTCGCCAATTAAAACATTCTCGAATTACAATGGCGCCCGATTATTGGGGCACAAAGGGGGCACTTACGTTCATATTTACCGACCGCCAACATATATAAGGGAGGTATTGTGATCATACCGATTTTGACATTTCGAGATTTCGATGGATCTCCACGAATTGAGGTCCCTACATAACGTTTTGACTATTTTTAGCATGATGTCTGTCAGTCTGTCTGTGTGCATGTGCAGAGCAAATTCGGCTAAAAGGATTTTTATGAAACTTCATATTTAAGCTTTGACATCAATGGCACGAGTTGATCAACTTTTGGAAAAAATCGGTAGCCTGGGAGATTACTCGGGTCGATTTTAAGATTTTTGCGAATATTTAACATCAGAAAAATATTTCGAAAAAATGTATTTAACAAAAATTGCTATAAAATTAATAACTAACAACTTTGAGACATTTTTTGATAAAACGAAAAAAATTTTTTTCTAAGTACTATTTTTTCATACTTATATGTACGGTGACCATCCGTCCCGGTGTCCCGAAAAATGTTCTCGGGACGCCTGATTGTCCCGGTTTTTGAGGTGAGGACTCTTTTTGCTCTTCACTTTGAATTTTGGGGAGGTGAGGACCTTTTTTTTTGCTCTTTACTTTGAATTTGGGGAGGTGAGGACCTTTTTTTTTGCTCTTTATTTTGAATTTGGGGAGGTGAGGACCTTTTTTTTTGCTCTTCACTTTGAATTTGGGGAAGTGAGGACCTTTTTTTTGCTCTTCATTTTAAATTTGGGGAGGTGAGGACCTTTTTTTTTTCTCTTCACTTTGAATTTGGGGAGGTGAGGACCTTTTTTTTTTCTCTTCACTTTGAATTTGGGGAAGTGAGGACCTTTTTTTTTGCTCTTCATTTTAAATTTGGGGAGGTGAGGACCTTTTTTTTGCTCTTCACTCTGAATTTGGGGAAGTGAGGACCCTTTTTTTGCTCTTCACTTTGAATTTGGGGAGGTGAGGACCTTTTTTTTTGCTCTTCACTTTGAATTTGGGGAGGTGAGGACCTTTTTTTTTGCTCTTCACTTTGAATTTGGGGAGGTGAGGACCTTTTTTTTGCTCTTCACTTTGAATTTGGGGAGGTGAGGACCTTTTTTTTGCTCTTCACTTTGAATTTGGGGAAGTGATGACCTTTTTTTTTGCTCTTCATTTTAAATTTGGGGAGGTGAGGACCTTTTTTTTTTGCTCGTCACTTGAATCTGGGAGGAAACAAAGACCTTCTTTTTTTTCCCCCTGTGTCCCGGTTTCCCTTCACTAAAATCTGGTCACCTAACTTATATGTAACGTTTCCATGGTTATGATAAATAATATCTCTGTTAGAAAATATTAGGCCAAGTTATTTCTACTCTGCTGCTAGAATGGACTGAAATAATAAAAACGAACTTTTTGTTGAAATTAATTTTTCGATGTAGCAAAAAATATATATACCAGGCGCCAATAGCTGGATGGCCCTTAAATATTTTTATATGTGGGGTATTAAATGAAAGTTCTCCGTATTAATTTAACAAATGGAAAATTAAAAAACGATTTTGACTTCATTACTGGTGTAAATGTTGCTTAATATCTACGGAATCCTGAAATGTGTGAGAATTGATATAAAATATTTATACCCACGCCACTGGCAAAATGTGTTTCGGTTTTAATTTTTAAATCTAATGGCAAGGCAGAACCAAATGTCAAAGTGATTTTAATAAATAAGGTTTTCAATGACGCCGAGATTCAGAGAAGAGACGGCTCGCCTCTTGCAATATCGACTTTTCAATTTCGCACAAGAAAATTAAATATCGGTATGAGGGTAAGGTAAGATGTTTTATTGATATATCGAAGGACAAAGGGCCAGTGCAAGGGCTAGGGGTGGGCCGCATATCTGTGTACGCGAAAAAAACATCCCTATCCGGTCATTTTGTTGCGGGCATCATACGAACATTTTTTTTAATAATACTGTATTATGCATAAAAATCAGCTGTGGCCACCACAGGACCGACCGCCATCACAAAGTACTTGTATAAAATACATTCTACCAGCAGAGTAGAAATAACTTGGCTCAATATTCTCTAACAGAGATATTATTTATCATGACCATAGAAACGTTACATATAAGTATGAAAAAATAAATATTTAGAAATACATTTTTTCAAAATTTTTTCGTTTTATCAAAGAATGTCTCAAATAAAAGTTGTTAGTTATTGCTTTTATAGTAACTTTTGTTAAATAATTTTTTTCGAAATATTTTTCTGTTAAACATTCACAAAAATCTTAAAATCGACACGAGTAAACTCCCATTTCTAGTCAAGCTATTTTTACCAAAAGTTGATCAACTCGTGCCATTGATGCCAAAAGCTTAAATATGAAATTTCATAATAATCCTTTCAGACGAATTTGCTCTGCACGTGTACACAGACAGACAGACAGACGGACAGACAGACAGACATCATGCTAAAAATAGTCAAAACGTTAAGATTTTTTTTTTTCATACTTACATGTAACGTTTCCATAGTCATGATAAATATGTCTCTGTTAGGAAATATTAGGCCAAGTTATTTCTACACTGCTGCAAGAATGTATTTTATGCAAGTACTTTGTGATTGCGGTCAGTCCTGTGGTGGCCACAGCTGATTTTTTAGAGTATTATACTCTTTTCTATGTAATATCCTTTTTACGCATACTATTTATAAAAAAATAAAAATAAATCAATATACTCCTTTATTTTGCCCATCACTTGTATTTCTAGAACTGAGGATTTTTTTGCTCATCACTTGTGTATTTCTAGCGTGAGGACCTTACCTTGCTACGGCTCTGGCTACGAGCATACTCGATCTGTAAAAAAATCTGGTCAGCCTCTTAAGTATTTGTTTATTAAATAAATAAGACTTTTTCTTGTTAAGGTTAATTTAAATAGTTTTAAGCTGTTTTATGATTAAAAATAAAATGAACAATAATAAGTTTATAAAATTTTATACAATATTTAGAAATTCAATTATTTTTTCATTTACAAATGAACATAGCTTGTGAAATAGGTTTTGTAAGCCGCTTGGCACTGTTGGCACAGGTAATAAAAGGGCGTGATTTTTGTTGTTCCTATTATGAACACTAGAAATATTAATGTAGGAAAGAACTGATCCATTATATGGACGTGCGTTAATAACTGTGTGTTGTGTGTGTAGTTGTTTTACAGGGATGTTGAGCATGTTCCTGTGGTTGTGCGCTCGCTGGGATATCGGAGGGGCGTGCGGGGATATGAACCAGATCCCGCCGCAACAGAAATGGATCATTCGTGAGTCGTGGCAGCGGGTTCGAGAGTACGGGCTGCCCGAGGCAGGACAACGGCTTCTTCACGAGTAGGTACGGGTCAATCCACGTGCGAGACACAGTCCCACACACCTGCTGATATGTTTCAGTGTGCTGTCCAACCACCCGGAGTACTCGGCGCTGTTCCCGCTGAACGAGCTCCAGCCGGATTACGAGTACCTCATCTCCGCGGTGGACAGGCTCGTCTCCTATATCGACACCTCCTACGTGCTCGCCTATATGCGCACTGCGGGCTATCAGCTCGCCGAGAGGGACATTCCTATCGCTTTTGTACAGGTAAACAACTCCACCGACTCTTACCATAAATACCGCCACAAAGTTTTCACTCAAATTCCTTCAAGTTGCTTCAAATTATTATTATTTTATTTTACTACGTAATACATAGGTATGTAGATACACCTTAACAAGAAACGCCAGAGAAATAGAATCTTATAAATTAAAAAAAAACAGTACATACGTACAAAAACGCTTCTTATGATGTAGAACAGCGTTTCCCAACCTTTTTTCATGGCGGACCGGAA
Source organism: Liopterus haemorrhoidalis (assembly GCA_963971575.1). Lineage (NCBI taxonomy): Eukaryota > Metazoa > Arthropoda > Insecta > Coleoptera > Dytiscidae > Liopterus > Liopterus haemorrhoidalis. Next base: position 70,601,871 of record OZ020613.1, read on the forward strand.
AGCGACCCAAGAAAAATTCGCGGACCGGCAAGTAATGTGTATCCAAAAAGTTTTATATTTTTTATTGCACTGAACACAAACACAAAAAATCAGGTCACCACAGGACCGACCGCCATCACAAAGTAATTGTATAAAATACATTCTAGCAGCAGAGTAGAAATATCTTGGCCTAATATTTTCTAACAGAGATATTATTTATCCTAACCATGGAAACGTTACATATAAGTATGACAAAATAGATAAAATTTCGATTTTTTTTTTCGTTTTATCAAAAAATGTCTCAAATAAGACTTATTGCCTTTATACAATTTTTGTTCAATACATTTTTTCGAAATATTTTTCTGTTGTTAAATATTCGCAAAAATTTTAAAATCGACACGAGTAAACTCCCATTTCTAGTCAACCGATTTTTACCAAAAGTTGATCAACTCGTGCCATTGATGTCAAAAGCTGAAATATGAAGTTTCATAAAAATCCTTTTAGTCGAGTTTGCTCTGCACGTGTACACAGGGACATAGACAGGATAGACAGGCGGACAGACAGGCAGACAGAGCGACAGATATCATCTCGAAATGTCTAATTCGGTATGATCACAATACCTCCCTTATATATGTTGGAGGTTGGCAAAAAAAAACAACAAATAAAAAATTAAATGTGCCCTTTTCACCTCTGCCTTTCACCGCTTCTGCGTGTATAAAGTAGGCTGACCATTTTCTTAAGAAGGCAATGCGGGACGGAGCAAAAAAAAAGGTCCTCACCTCCCAAATCCAAGTGAAGAGCAAAAAAAGTCCTCATCTCCCAAAATCCAAGTAAAGAGTAAAAAAAAGGTCTTCACCTCCCAAATCCAAGTGAAGAGCAAAAAAAAGGTCCTCACCTCCCAAAATCCAAGTGAAGAGCAAAAAAAAACTGGACTGGGCGGCCGCCCGGAATCCACGAAGCCGGGGGGCCTACCGAAGTCTATATATATTCTATATATATTCTATATTCTATATTATAAATATTTCCATTCTATTTAAAATAATAGAGGGCCCATTTTAATTTTACCGCCCATGGCCCTCAAGCAACTTAATTCACCACTGAGTCAAATGTATCTTTATGATACATTGCTCGTGCGATACATTAACATGTTGCGATTTATGGACGGTATTGTGTATTGAATACAATTAAATATTTTATTTTGTAGATTTAAGGGATATCTCCCCCCGTACTGTGTCTTGTTTCAGGCGGTGATGGACAGCTTCTGGAGGAGGATATTGACCGAGATAATCCTGGAGGACGCGGTGGAGGACGGCGAGGTGCAGGCCGCCTGGAACCATTTCTTAACTGTGCTCTATCAGCTGGCGGTGGAGGGCGTCCACACATTCCGCCAGCAGCAATGGCACCGGAATACATTCCAACGGGACTCGCTTTTAAAACTGGACAATTATTTAACTGTATAAATAAAATTTGAGACTTGATCTGCTTTTTAATAATTATTTTACCGAGTTCTTATTTCATTTCGGCGTATATCAGGTGATTATAGGGCGATGTACATCTAAAATTTTGTCAGAAATTCGCGCAAAATCGACTGGAAATCAGTAGCGGCGTAAATATGAATACTGAGTTGTAAAAATACGTGTGCATCAAATAAACGTATTATTTGAAAAATATATATATATATATATATATTTTTAATGGAACACAAAAAAGTTATTAAGATTTAATTAAACAAGTAAAGTCTGTTCCTTTGGTTTAGGCGGAACTAGATTTTCAATTCTACTTTTACCGATTGATTGAAGCTTTTGATCATTTTGTTCAGGAAAAGTCAACTTCAATATATAAAACAATAGCTAATGACAACTTACAAAAATTAAAATTCCGGTTAGTTCCGCCTAATCGTTTGAAATAGACTATAAAACCGAAGTGAAACAAATATAATTCAATTGTTTCATAGCCAACTATTTTATTTATGAATTAAATGTTAAAAATACAGTCTTAACTGTTTTATTTTATTTAATTATAATAAGTTATTAAGACTTGATTTTTAATATTTATTTCATCTTATTAAAATAAGTGGCTATGAAACATGCAGACAATACTGGTTTTACTTTGGATATAGTTGTTTAATCAAATCTCAATAACTTTTGAAATATTGAGTTTAGACCCATAATGCTCTCATAATTTATTAAAGAAAAATACATTTTCTATGGGATATACTAAAAATTACAAAGAATTTATTTTAAAAAAATGTATTTTTTTGAAATAACTAATTTATTTGATGTTCAATTGTTTTTCCAATGTAATACTTTTATTTGTAGAGTAAAATTCAACATCTTTCCTAACCTAACCTCATTCAAAAGTCTTATAATAAAGAAGTTAACAGTGCTTAAACAATTCCCAAAAACATGCTGTATACTCTAGTTTTTAAGAAAAGTCCGATCAAGGTGATTTATGAAGTACAGACGATTCCGCTTAATTGGGCCACCGCTTAATTGGGGAAGCCGCTTATTTGGTCCAAGAAACCAACAGTAAATTTACATGTTTAATTGGGACAACATTCCGCTTAATTGAGACAGTAAATTTAAGATCACAGTACATATTATGTTACACATATTCTCAAGAAAAAATATGTACAAAGAATTAAATATTACATCGTTATTTTATGCAGGAAGGAAATGAAGGGAGCCCTACATCCGCACTGAATACCTGTGCTGATTTTGTAGAAGTGAAATGTTACAAAAACAAAACACAGACTACACTTGACGCATTTTTGCATTGAATTAAATTGTATGTACCTATTTATTATTTTATTATGGAACTTATTATTATTTTTTCTTAAAAGTTTATATTTTTTGGTTATATGTAATTTATAGTTTTGTCCAAGAGTTTATAAAATAAAATTATTGAAAGAAAAATATGCATTGTTTAATTTTATGTGAAATTCGCTTAATTGGGCCAAAATGCCTAAATCCCAATTAAGCGGAATCGACTGTATATGGTAAATCTAAGACAAACTCACGCGCAGTGCATCCTCACTAACACCAGCAGTGTATCTGCACGTTTGTCGTAACTATACACAAGCAAGGAACAAAGCTGATAGACAAACTACGCACTTATAATTCATTTATTAGCCCCCAGAATAAGGTGAGAGTGAGACACATCAGTAATATGGCCTTGATCGATAGTATATATTCTAATTCCTGATTCAATAAAATTGCTGTTTAATTATTCTATTACCAGAGATAATAAGTACAGTTTCAATAGGTAGTGAAATGATGGATTTTAACTATGTCTATAACTGGCAGAGGATTCAGATCGCAACTCTAAACTCTCCTCTGATTCTGTGTCTGTGAGGAAGTGCTCCAGTTCTGTGTAGTACGGCCGCTGCTGCTGCTGCTGCTTCTTGTCGCGATGTCTGTTCTTCCTGAGTGCGCGACATCGCCGCCAGATGAGCGCGGCGATGATGACGAAAGTGGCCGCAGCTAGCAGCACAATCGTCACCCAGCAGATCGTGTCCACGGAGTTCCAGCTGCTCCCCCCCTCAATTCTCTCACTTTCCACATCAATACTGTTTTTCAAAATATTTTACATGTAAATTTTCACAGATTTGAGGAGCAGGTATCTCATATTTTTTAAAAATATATTTATTGCTTAGTAACTATAACCATTAACCAGGATACATGTGTTTTTATTTAAAGTCCATTCACGATAAGAATGAGATGACGTCACACTTGGTGCCAACATCATAATGTAATTTAACCAACATGAAAGCATTACTCAATTGTTACATTTGACTACTACATGTTGGTACCACTTTCCTACGTTGCCACATTTAAATAGCACTGTTCAGTCGTATTTCTGTTTGACATATGAAGGAGCGAGGTTAAAGCAGTTGTATATAATCTAACTTTTTTGACAATTAACAAACTGGCAACAGATTAATTTATTCAACTGTGACGTCATCTCATTCTTATCGTGAATGCACTTTAGTTATACAATTTTAAGCCTTAAAACTAGAAATACAAATAGAAACATCCATGCCATCGCCGGATTCGAATAGCAGTCAACACGCCAGTATATTAACCATTACACCATGGTGACCGGCATTTAATAAATTCATTTACATTATAAATACAGTTGCATATTATTTAGTAACCATATCTATAGTCCGTTCAAAGGTGAGAATGCAGTATTGCTATTGGGTACATTCGATTTGACGCTCCGAGCGTTCCGAGCACGCTCTGTACACTCAAACGTGTTCGATTTGACGCTCGGAGTACACTCAATTGCATTCGTTTTGCGATCGAGCGAGCATTTAGAGTGCGCTCTATGTGTTCGGGGTTTTAAGACCGAACATATGGAGTATGACGTAAAAAAGTGGGAGAAGTTTAAAATTAAATTATAAATAAAATAAAAATAATAGCCTTAGATAAATAATATTGTTATTTGTCTATGACTACAGAGTACGGTTATTTTATGTATTTGTGACGTTCTGTAAACAGTAAAAAAATTATTAAAATACACCGTACATAAAATTAAAATGGAAAAAATTCATTAAATTAATTCATTAATTATTATTTAATTTTTAATTAATTTTATTTCTTCATTATTGAAAAAAAATCAAGGAAAAACCGAGGTACATATAGGGGAAGTATTTTAAGATCGCAGCGCTATTTCGGCAAACTTGGAACCTTCAAAATAGACATTCGTTACATATAAACAACGTGAATTTTACTTATGAAAAATGTTTAATGGTGGTTTTTGTAATTTTGCTACAATATTAATACTTGTTTTTATGCAATTATATTTTTATGCAAACATTTTTTATAAAAAAAAGCGCGACACAATGTCTATTTCTGTAGTTCCTTCAATCCCACCAGATGTCATATCGCTTAGCAATTTTTCCCTATATAATTTTGAGTCATGACTGACGTGAATTAATCTGACAGTAAAAACGCCGCCTAAAATTGTAGGGTTAGATTTTATAAACATTACGTCACAAGAACGCTCGCTCCGTTAGTGCTCTATTCATGACGTCACCATCAACTGTTCGCTCAGCGCTCGCTCTACTCTGTACAACTCGAATGCACCCCTTATGGCAAATGGGAGCGGTGTTGCCAAATGTTGTAAAAGTGTCAAATGTGTCAATTATAATAATATGAAAAACTCGTATGATTTACAAAAATCAACTCTTACAAAACTCAAAATAACACACAATAAAACAAAATGACCATTTGTAGAATACTGCGTCTTCACAGACCAGAGCGTTTTAGAGCTGGCAACGTCGACAAGCAAGAAAAGGATAGTGTCATTGTGTAAACTCATTAGAGAGTATGAAAAAGAACTACTCCATATGCCCTGTACTGCAAACTCACCTTTAAACGGACTATAGGCAACCACTAGGCATATAACGGTAATAATAAACTGAATGTAGCATATTTTATACATAGATTAACAGTTGGCAATCCTGTAGAGTGTTGACAAGCTGTACTGACATTTCCGCTTCCATAAAACATATCTTTATAGTTATTAAATTATAGGGAAAAATTGCTAAGCGATATGACATCTGGTGGGACTGAAGGAACTACAGAAATAGACATTGTGTCGCGCTTTGTTTTATAAAAAATGTTTGCATAAAAATATAATTGCATAAAAACAAGTATTAATATTGTAGCAAAATTACAAAAACCACCAGTAAACATTTTCCATAAGTAAAATTCACGTTGTTTATATGTAACGAATGTCTATTTTGAAGGTTCCAAGTTTGCCGAAATAGCGCTGCGAACTTAAAATACTTCCCCTATACTTTATATCACACAATCGTATGACATGGATATTAATGGTATGTGTGAGCAGAGGAGGAAAACAGACCATGTGGCCCCCATGATCTCGAGAAAAAAACAGTGTTTTTACTTCATATTTAAAATTCCAATTACAAAATTCAAGTTTAACTCCCCATTCTCGAATTTTTCTGAGAACGCCCCTGATTATTGGAATAATTTGCATCAAAACTACTATCTGAAAAGTGTTTTTTTCTATTCAGATTTTTCAAAGTTTTAATTTTTTTTGATCGTACTGGTTATTTAATATTTTGTATGTCAGTACTGTTCATCTATATATATGAGTAGGCCCCCATTTCGATGTTCCGTCTCAAAATTTTAATAAATGCATTCATACTAATCTGCATTATCTTCAGGAGTGTTGTCCTGCAGGTCTGGGAAAGGCTGCTGCAGATCTCTCAGCAGCTGATGTCCGAGCTGGTGATACACAGTCCGTCCCAGCCAGTCGGCGAGGTCCCGCCGCCCGAGCTGCCTCAGCCGGTGGCAGAGCGCCTCGTGCGTGCTGCCCGCGCCCTCACCCTCGCCCAGCGCACCGTTCCAGTGCAGCAGCAGCCCCAGGCAGTCCATGTTCTCCGGAATCCTCCTCTCTGTAACACGCAAAGTACACATTACACACCGCAATAGCTCTATTCGTAAAGATATTTATATCGGTTTATTATCAAGACATAAGTACAGTTATTTTAAAGCACTTTAAGAACTCTTCGATTGCATTTAACAATAATAGACCGGGAGCTCATGACAGTTTTTGGTCTCCGATTTCATACAGCATGCCTTTTGGAGGAGAGAATATTTACCCTGTGACAACAAAATAGGGATGGTACTAAACCCCTGCACGCTTTCCGGACATAGGGAAAATTGCATTTCCACTTAAACACAAAATTTTTGTGATTTTCTCTGATTTAATATTGCTTACCCTTTTGTCAAAAGAAAGTTATAACAAATTTAAAGTCTTTTAAATATATGCATGCGATTCGGAGGGTCCCAAAGGGCTTAAACGGTCATGTGATCTTGTAATAAAAAAATATGATTTTCCCCGTTTTCATACAGCATGCCTATAATTAAAAGACTTTAAATTTGTTATAACTTTCTTTTGACAAAAGAGCAAGCAATATTAAGTCAGAGAAAAATACAAAAATTTTGTGCAAGTGGAAATGCAATTTTCCCTATGACCGGAAAGCGTGCAGGGGTTTAGTACCATCCCTTTTTTGTTGTCACAGGGTAAATATTCTCTCCTCCAAAAGGCATGCTGTATGAAATCGGAGACCAAAAATGTCATGAGCTCCCGGTCTATTACGAACTCTTCGATTGCATGTAACAATAATAAATTGTAAGAAATAGCTCTACTAACAAATCTAACATAAATTATATTTATGTTAGACCGCATCCACAACAGATTCAGAATTACATGTAACGGCTAACAGATCACAGTATGTAACTGTTCAAAACTTGAAAACAGTTCTGCAGCAATTATCCAATAAGTATTCATTTAGATTATATCCCTAGACAAATATAGTGTGTGTATTTATATAAAACATGCCGACCTGCGTCATCCAGAGCATTGGGTTTATTGTAGGAGGTGTAGTGCAGAGATGCGACAAGTCTACGGCACTCCTCCGCCTGCAGGTGATTCGACAGATATGTCAGCTGGGACAAGTTCACGTCTACCGTACACTTCGCCAGCCCCAACACCAGCAACTACACCACACGACATCAACTTAACGTCACTACTAAATATAATTCATTCTACTTACAAATACATACATTCCCATAATATCTCTTCTCAATAACATTTGACACTTAACTATATTCATTTTAAATCAAACACAGGTGTAATGTAAAAGGAAATAATTATTAAATATGAAAATCATTCATAATTACAACACAAGTTATTTTATAATTTTTTATTAATTATTGTACACGTTCACTTGACTTCCTTAACCTGGAGACCTGTAACAAAAAATGACAGTTAATATCTAAAAGTTGGTTGTCGAGTGACTTATCAGATTATAATTGCGTCTGTCGCTGTTGGAAATTTCACTATGTTCACAGAAAGAACATAGCGTGGTAAGTAACAGCCTTGATATTTGCAGCGCAGCACTACATACGGGCAGCAAAAGCCTGTACGCTGTGCCACTGCAACACATGTTCCAATATACATATGTACAAACAACGTACTGACCTGGAGGTAGAGACTGCTTCAACTTTTCAGCCTTCTCCTTGTCTGTTATCACTAATGTGTACAAGAAACGGGAGCATCGCACCTTGAATTTGGTGTTCTCCGGGTTCTTCTTTATTTTAACGGCTGTAAATTAATAAAAACATGACATGTGTCACTCGTTAACAATGCACTGACAACTTACATTTGGCGTCTTTCCTTCTCGCTTTCAGGAGAAAGTCCTTGATTTCCTTAATTTCACGCGGCTGTAACAAATATTCCAAGTTAATGTGGCTTTTAGTAAAATTACAAGTTTCACTCACCATTCTGTATTATTAGGCTTGTTCCTCGTAGGTTAGGGAACCAGCACCTGAAAACAATTTTATATCTTATAAACTCAAGTCACAAACACACAAATATTAATATATACACAAACTACAATTTATTTAATATACATTTAAACTTTAATATACTATTTTTATGTTCAAATAAATAAGATGAACGTAGATTTAATAATAATAAACCACTCTTACTTTACAACGTTGATAGAAAAAGACAGAAAAGATCAGGATAGCCAACTTTTAATACTTTCAATAATACCAACTTACCAATATATCTATGCTTAAAAATCGAACCGCTAAAATAAGTAAATAAGGAAAAATGTATATATTTGTTTATCTCTTTATTATTCACACTAAACTGTGAATAATATTTATACGTATAAACATGTTAAAAAAAACCAAATGTGTAAAGATCATTTATATTTAGATGTTAATTTAAAGACTGCCTTCAATATTTAAGGAGCATTTTAAGGAATAAAATAGATATTGTATTTATAACAAGTGTTATTTTGTATAGTTTTTATTATTTTTCTGGAATGATTATAAACTAGCACCTTCGTTAGCGAATTTATAAAATATCACATCGTTGCACAATACAACAATATTGATCTAAACCTAAATGTCTTACACTAAAACCATAGCCATAAATAAATAAATAAAGTATAAAATTAATATAAAAAACATATCACCTTTGTTTGATACTAAACAATGATGGTCATTGTTTAAAATTGTTCTAATCCAGGATCAACTTTAGGAAACGCTAAATTGTCAAAAGATTTAAAGTTGATGTTGGCTACAGTCTACGATATCCCTATTAATATGTTCAATTAATTGACCGAGATGTGCTGCTGCCCTCCAAGTCGAAGAGTAACATAGAAACGAATTCAGTAACTAGATATAGTGAGTAGCACAACCTAGAGGGGAATATGCAGCCAAGAGGTAGATTTAAAGCTTGTCCTTGATCCAGTCCGCGACCATTTCGGCGGACTGCGTCGAGTGGCGCAGGATATAGGCATGGTCGAAGTTCCTGGAGCATATCTCGGCGTTGATCTCCGGGTGTTCGGCCTGGATCCGAGTCGCGTAACTGAGCGGCGTCCACCCGTCATTCACCGAGTAGTACAGCCTGATGCGGTGCTTGTTGGCGCGCAGCACCTCCGTGTCCAGCTCCCGCACCACGTCCATCTCGTCGAAGGCCATGAAGAACACCTTGCTGAGAATCGACGGCCGTATCAGGTGGCACGTTATAGGGATGAACTTGGTGTCCATCTTCGTGACGAGGCAGTACATGTATATTAGGATGTACTGGATGAAGCCGGGCAGGTAGAAGAAGATATAGGAAAGCAACACCGGTACCATGTACAGGTAAGACATGATATTAATCATGAACTTGCCGTTGGGGCTCTCGGCCATGCGCTCTATGGTCGGGAACAGAAGATAACAATCCGCAATCTTAGCACTCACTTCCGGGATCTTCAACAGCTCCAGAATCACGTACGAACCGATCGAATGACCGATCAGGTGAACCTTGCTTCCCTCGGGAACATACTTGTTAAAAAATTCAATCTGCAACAAGAAAAACAATCAGATCTATGACTGAAACCGAAGCAAGTATTACCTACCTTATGATCGATCTGTCCCTTCACGTCGTATAAATGTTGGTTGCCGTTGAGGGGGGGTACGTCTATTGCGTTATGGCGGGGCTCCTCGTGACCTGCGTGGCCGAGCGCCCAGCAGGGTATCTTCAAACGCTCGTGCATCCGCCCCAAGAACCAGTCATAGTAGCCGGTGAGACCCGGGTTACCGGAGATCAACAGCACTAGCTCTTCAGCCGGGGCACCCGACTCCTCGATCCAACGGCCCCAAGTCCGAACGCACGTCGGCACTTTATTAATAGGCACAAATGCTTTATGCATTTTACCGATCGCACTCCACACACTGGACAACCTCAACTCTTCAGGTATTTATATACTTGAATAACAGCGAGAAGAACGGTCTAGCTTTTAAATAAAAAATACCATGTTAAACTTTAAACTAATAATTATCACCCATTTAAATGACAACAGCTAATCTCTGATTAAAGTGCACTGTAGTTATAATTAACAACCAGGATGTAGCCATGTACTATTGGTTCACCCATCTATAAATATTTACAATTGTATCAATTAAACGTTTTATTATATAGTTTTGTTTCACAAAAACGTCGTATTTCAATCGCTGTTCAAACTGTTGTTTATGTCCGTAACCTAACCTAACTTGGCGATGATTTTACATATTTTATCAAATCTCAAGGCCAGTAATAGAAAGTAAATTAAAAAAACAGATTTGTTTTCGATCATTCAGCACAAAAAATTAGAATTGGTAAATGTAACCATGGGAGGAGGTGACACTGAGAGAAATGGAGCTTAATAATTTTAACAACGTGGTTTAGGTTAGATGCGCAACACGCGGGCCTCATGCGGCCCATTAGCAATTTAAACATATTTTTTTCACTTACATTAAGAAACTTCAGACGTAATTTGAACAGAAGTTTAGATACTTTGAGCGCGATACGATGTTTGTAATTACAAATCTTTAACAGTCCTCTTGGTATTTCATATGAAGAAATTGAAACAAATTTTCAATTTGGATTCATCGACCTTCGGTGAAATGATGAACTGAAATTCCAAAATGACGATTTGTTGAATTTTATAAATGCTTTCTTCAAAACAAATATCACAGTCTATATTATGATGTAACTGTTGGTACAGGTTTATTTGGAAGCACATATTATATGTATATATGTGAGAGTCAATAAAAAATTTCTAGTTTTTAATATGTAAATAGATATTTAAGTTTTCTAAACCTGCGGCCTGCGGGTATAGAAAATTCTTATAGACGGCCGAAGGAAAAAAATTGCGCATGTGATACTTTGAGTTAACCAAAGGGGGTTTGAATTCAATCTCCAGCAGTACGAAGTACCTATATACCATCCAACTTTCTACGTAATGACTGTATATATAACAAATTGGGGACAGTCCTTGGTCTGGCCAAGTGCTTACAGAAGAAAATATTTTTTAAACCAGTGATTCTGAAGCTAGAGCGCAATGCTTTATTTTTAAAAATTAGATTATACATATTTTTAGATGCATTCGATAGCGCAGGCGAGCATCCCGATTTTATTGTTGGGGGCCTCATAAGACAAAATATTTTTTTCTTTTCTTGAAAACAGTTTTAAAGATCTGAAATTTTCAAGATATAATGATGATAGAGGGCCGTAATTATCTCTTTAGGTCGCCTGCATTTTTGAAAATCGACTTTCCTTAAATAAACCAGTGGCGAAGGGAAACATCCGCTAGACTTGCACTCCCAAAAAAAAAAAATTAAAAAAAAAATTTAATTTAAAAAATTATTTTTTTTAAAAATATTTAGATAAATCTTCAAAAATACATCAAATTATGTTCTATACAAATTTTTGTCCAAGGCTTGGTTTACTTGTTACGAATTAATTATCATGACCATGGAAACGTTACATATAAATATGAAAAAATTGAGACTTGGAAAAATTTTAAATAATTATACAAAAAAAATTCAAAATTTTTCGTTTTATCAAAAAACGTCTCAAATAAAAGTTATTAGTTATTGCATTTATAGTAACTTTTGTTCAATAAATTTTTTCGAAATATTTGTCTGTTGCTAAATATTCGCAAAAATCTTAAAATGGACACGAGTAAACTCCCATTTCTATTCAAACGGTCTTTATGAAAAACAATAGGGTTCTTCCCATTTAATAGGAGAATTTTTTAGTACCAAAACGAATTCTCTAAGTTGAACCGTTCTTGAGTTATCGTGTATACACACAGACACACACACATACGGCACTTCGAAAATAGGTTTTTTGGATTCTCTGGACCATGAAACGTGGTCATCAATCAAAATCTCGACATCGAAAATTATCGCGATTACAATACTTTCCCCTTATATATTAAGGTCGGGCAAGTAAAAACTTGATCAATTAATTGAACTGTGTAAACCCACTTAAGGATAGACAATGTTTATATGGTTGAATTCAGACAAAAATACGCTACTGAATGGATCTATAAAATATAATTTTAAAAAACGTTACTTTGTGCTCTAGCTTGAGAACTATTGCTTTAAAAAAATATTTTCCTCTATAAGCATGTTAGCGAAAATATCATTATACAACATTTACCCTTATTAACGATCGTGGGGTGCTTCATCGTTGCTAAGGCATATTGTTTGATGTAAATAGAATAGTAGAAAATATATCATATGATGTGTGACACGTATTAGTTGATCAATAAAATCATGTCTTATTATTCATAAAATACCTTTTTTATTAATAAGCATATGTCCCCCGTGGTCTTCTACAACTTTGTTATTTAGTATTTTTTTTTGTATCCTTAATAATAAAGAAAATAATGGTGTCCCGTTTCGTTGTTAGACCTGTTAGTGAAGGAGAGAGGGAGAGACAGGGTGGGAGAGAGTGAGAGAGAGAGAAGAGAGAGTGTTGAATTTACCACTCATGCTGAGGTTTATTGCATACGAGTACAACCGAGACATGTCTGACAGACCTGCCCGCCTTGTACAACTGTGTACCGTACAAATCATATATATATATAACCAATGACAATTTGGAAACGACACTTAACAAACTAACAAACATATAGTACACTATTAAACAAATAATTAAAAACTATCATGTCGACTATCAGCATAACACTATACAGTTGTAGGTAGAGTTATCTCTACTAGCCCGGCCTGGCTCACCACACTCTGTCTGTCTGTCTGTATGTAGGTACGACACGGCGAGGAACACAAGACCACTTTACAAAACGGGCGCGCACTGGAACATGACTGTCATCATATACGCCGGAGAGACAGGCAGGCAGGCACGCACGCGCACACGCACACGCACGCGCACACGCACACCACTAGGCTTCATATATAAATCCATCTTTATATATAATATATATATATCATTTAGTATATACACACATCTGTAATATACATAATATATTCATAACTTACAGCCACCCCGGGCGTTCATGTCTCCCAACCATCTCCACCCCCCCCCTCCCCCCAAATAATATATACTTTAATAAATTATTCAACAACAACTGATAAACGAAACAGTAACCATAAATAGATACGAAATTACTGATCCAAAAACAACTGTAAAATCTTTAAAAACTCTTCAACAATACCGAAATTATTCTAAAAGGCGCGTCCTTTTCAATCACACAAACTTTCTACGCCAGCATTTGTACGGCGGAAACTTGCACACCACAACTTATACCGCTAGAAATTTATACAGAGAGATCATAAATTCCTGAACGTTATATAACGGTAAACAATGGGTTTAAAAATATCAAAACAGTGTTTTAATTCACATCTGAAAATTCCAATCAGATTACTTTGTTATCAACTCATCGGCATGTACAGGAAAATAATGTTCATTTAATAATTAATTCGTATAAGGTAATAAAAATCGAATGTACGCCTATGTGACATGTCCTTGGTAATAAGTTTGATAACTAAAAGTTTTTGTCAAGTATTACATAACGCTCAGGAATTAATGATGACTGTACAACCGACAGTTGTCGCTTGGAATTTACTTTCCATATACAGTGATGGGCGTTTACACGTAAACTTTAATTGTTTACGTTTAAGTGTAAACTTATGTAAACAATTGGTAAACAATGTAAACTTTGTAAACTGTCAAATAATGAGGTTAGTTTTAGTTATTTAATACGAATAATAGAGAGTTAATGAACAAGTATATTCAGTTCAAAACAATAAAATTATTAAAAAAATTGTGGGAAGAAACCGAAGGAATAGTTCTGAAGAACTAGGTTTTGTTTTAATTAAAGAAAATGAAAGAAAATATAGGGTGTTATGCAAAATTTGCAATGAATCTTTTCGTTATTTAAAAATATAGGCTGATTTTCTTAAAGGTGAAATTTAATGTATTTTGTTATTAAAAAAATTAGACTGAATTTTTTAAAGAAAAAATGTTTTTTATTTTTCATATTCATATTTACTAATTTGTATGTAACACCTGTGTAATGATGCAAATTCGATTTTTATTAATATGTATCAGTGATGGGCGCGTAAGTTACATGATGTAAGTTACCTCATTGTTGACGCGTAAACAATTGATGTAAAGTGAACTCAAAAACTCTTGTAAACAATGTAAACAACGTAAACAATGATTTAGACATGCGCACTTGTTTTGAATTACAGAACCTCATTATCAATACATTTTTATAAATAATAAAATTTTAATGAAACGATTTTAAATGAAAAGGTAAGTATATAAAATTAGGACAAGCCAATATACATATCAGTGATGGGCGTTTACACGTAAACTTTAATTGTTTACGTTTGCGTGTAAATTTATGTAAACAATTGGTAAACTTTTCAACAATGTAAACTATGTAAACTGTCAAATAATGAGGTTAGTTTTAGTTATTTAATACCAATAAGAGCTCTCTCTTATTGGTATTAATGAACAAGTAAATTCAGTTCAAAACAATAAATTTATTTAAAAAATAGTGGGAAGAAACTGAAGGAATATCTATGAAGAACTAGGAGTTGTTTTAATTAAAGAAAATGAAATAAATATAGGGCGTTATGCAACATTTGTAATAAATCTTTTTGTTATTAAAAAATATAGGCTAGTTATCTTTAAGTTGAAATTTCATTTATTTTGTTATAAAAAAATATAACCGATTTTCTTAAAAGAAAAAATTTTAAGCTGTAACACCAATATTAACTTGTAACACCAATATATAATGATACATATTCGATTTTTATTAATATTTATATTGGCTTGTTCTAATTTTATATAATTACTTTTTCTTTTAAAATTGTTTTATTAAAATTTTATTATTTATAAAAATGTTTTGATAATGGGTTTCTGTAATAGGGGATACGCATAAAATTTGTATTTCCTTAAAACTACATTATTTTGATATGTTAATGTTAGTTATGTCACCTAACAAAACAAAAATTACATTTTAATTAATATTATAGCCAAATTTTTGAATTAAAATATTGTAAATTTGAAATAAGCCGACCACGGAGCGAAGGTTGCCGAGTAAAAACGTCTGAGTATGACGTCAAACGATAGGGGTTTCACATCACAGATACAGCTACAACATAATCTTTACACGTGTGTGTATTGTATTGTTCGAGAGTTTTGTATTTGTTTTTAAGCAATTTTTCACGCATTTATTATTAAAATGGCAGATAAAGATTTTGTTACGGCTCAGAGTGATAATTTACCCAACATTAATGCATTTATGCTCATGGAATATATGAAAAATAATGAATGCTACAGTGCTGAGGAAATACGTGGTGTCAAAGTAATTTTTATTTTATATTCTATAACTTTATGTAAACAAACGCTGCAACTCTGTAAAATGTAAATATTTATGTAATTTAGATGTCAGAATTTTACTACATTGTTTACATGAAGTTACAAAACGTTAGAGGCATAATTGAAATACTGCAATATAAGTTATCTATTTTAATATAAAATTTAATTCGGTAAACATGTATAAATTGTTTTTATAGAATTAAACTTTATTTTAACTAAAATCACTCTAACTTTACATAACCTATGAAAGTTATACAAACAAATAAGTTCACAACAGACTATGTACGCCGGTAAGCTAGTAGTGTCATACGTCAGTTAGAAGGGGTATGACGTCACACGTCGTTTTCGCGCGCTACATACATATATGATTTTTTTAAGCCTTCAAATTACAAAAAAAATAAAATAAAAACTGTTTTTTATGTTTATATGCAACAAGAGGAATATAATAATAAAAAAAAAATCATGCCTATCCCCTATTCAAATTGGTTTACGTTGTTTACAAGAGTTTTTGTGTTTACTTTACATCAATTGTTTACGCGTCAACAATGAGGTAACTTACGCTCCCATCACTGGTTTGCAGTATTCAATAAAAGATTCTCATTTCTGTTCATGGCCTACTTCAGTTTTTTTTTTTTCAATCACTAGATCTCAAATTATATGATTAATAAATAAATGGACAAAAATGTAAAAGACTATGCTGTACAAAATGTACCGTCAAAAAATAATCTAGAGTATTATTCTAACGAGAAACAAATGGAAAGGTGGTTTGTAGACGGTTCCAAGTCCATTATTCGACGGTCCGTTAAAGAAAAGGGTTGGGGACCACCGACCTACACCATCTAATAGCTTGTCGTATAAATTTACTTTGGTTGACGTAAAAGTTTCCATCGTAGAAATGTTGGCGTAGAATACGTGTCGGACGTGCGTGCACCGCGCGGGGAGGAACGGTTGCGATGCGGGAGCGGCATGAACGCGGGGGCTGGAGGCGGCCGCCGCCCCCGGTATACCAGCTACGGGGGCGGCGACCCTCGTTAACCCCACCTGCCGCCAATATAACAAAATATCAATGTACACTACTCCCAACGTCCCAACCCACCCCCTCCTCTCATACACATATAAATCGCTTACATTTATTTCTCAAAATAAATTAATATTTTCAATATAATTTTTCGGAAAAATTATATGTATATACATATAGATTTTTTTGTGTTTTTTTAAATATATTCATGATTATTTGACTCGTTCGTCCTATATATTAATGTAGGTATAAAATTATTGAATTTGGACCAACATTGAAATTTTAAATCCACAATAAACAGACTTCAGTTTTATTTACTGGAGTAGCCCAGTGGCAAAGGCAGCTCTATCCAAAAACTCCCCCCCCCCCCCCCCATCCCGTATTCCTCAGCTCCTTGGCTAGGAACGTTTAAAACCAGTTACAAACCAAATAAAATTAAGATAGAAAAGCAGTTGCAAAAGTTAAATCCCCACTGCAAGTTATATTGACAATTGCAAAACAAATTAAATCGTATTAACCAAAATGGCACATCAAACTTCAAGTTGTAAATGTATCAATATTGTTCGCAGTTTTGTATGGACAAACCAGATCTGGTTATTTTGGTTACTTTTATATTGTATTACTGACTTTAAAAATGTGTTACATTGTAATACGGACTTCACAATGTTTGTATGATCTAAAGGTATGACATACAGACTGTTCCAAACGGTTAGGCGGAACTAAATGGGAATTTAGTTCTTTTAGGTTGTCACGAGAAGGGACCTTGCTTGGGTTATTTCATTTTTCACGTTGGAATGTCAAAATTAAAAATTCCAACAATGATACCATGGAAACGAATGACATATGTCAAAATTAAATTATTTTTTTTACATATTTTAATGACAAAACAATTAATAAATGGGAAATTTGTATTAAGAATGACACAAAAAATCGAAATATAAAAAATATGACATTTTCAAATGATATTAACCTTAACCAAAAAATGTTTATTGTAAGTAGGATTTACAAAGCTTAAACAAAACGGCCGAAAGGCACTATTTAAACGATGAAAGTAACTAGATTACAAAATCTAGTTCCGCCTAACCGTTTGGAACAGACTTTAATGTGACATTTTAAATTATTTTTCTATAATACCAACATAACATACGAAACGTGCAATATATTGAAACACAATTTTCATCTTGGTTTGTTTTGACAAAAGTTAAAACAGTATAAGCAGTTCACTTTTGTAAGAACAAATTAATAGGAAATTTTGTTTCCAAAAGTTTGCACCTTTGAAGCTGTATGTCATGTTGGTATTAAAAAATGTCACTTTTTTAAAATGTCGATCCATTTGACATATGTCATAATGAAAAATGATATCTTAATTATAATGACCATAATCTTATCAACCTAAAGTCGGTTTTACAGCGTAAGGAATATTTTTAATTGACATTTAAAGTCAGTAACACACTATAAAAGTAACCAAAATTACCAGATCTAGTTTGTTCTTACAAAAGTGAACTGCTTATAAATAAAAATGTATTGTAGATTTTAAAATTTTTGTTTGTTTAATGCTTAATCTTTTGTACCTGCTTTATTCGTAAAAAAATGACTATAAGCTGTTCACTTTTGTAAGAACAAACTAAGAGGGAATTTTGTTTTCAATAGTTTGCACCTTTGAAGCTGTATGACATGTTGGTATTAAAAAATGTCACTTTTTTAAAATGTCTATCCATTTGACATATGTCATAATGAAAAATGATATCTTAATTATAATGATCATAACCTTATCAACCTAAAGTCGGTTTTACAGCGTAAGGAATATTTTTAATTGTCATTTAAAGTCAGTAACACACCATAAAAGTAACCAAAATAACCAGATCTAGTGTGTTCTTACAAAAGTGAACAGCTTATATTTAATGTTATATTTTAAAAGAAACGCATTATACACTGCTGTCAATGAATGGTAGTTCTGCGGCTCGAATACTGTTTTTTAACTGGCGAATGGACTTAGAGGCTAAGCCCAATAACGTAAAATAAAAAGATCAACGGTTGTTGTGGAAATGAAAACTGTACGTGGCGCGATATAATAAATTCACGGTATAATTTTCAAACAATAACCGAGTGTTTTTTAAATTCTTTTCCCAATTGTTTGAAAGAGTGCCTTTACTAATTAAATTAATATTACGGATAGATCAGCAGGTGCTCCCGGGTAAATGTGAAGTGCTTTTGCCGCCGGGCTACTCGCTTATCCCTATAGAAATATTGTACCAATGTTATTTGTTCATCGCCTCGTGATCGGCCGGCCGTACCGCGCGGCAGTGCCCCCCCCCCCCATCCCAGCAATCAGTCAGTCGACCATCTCAATAAATATACAGATATACCTATATAATTAAAAGTCAGAAGGTGTGAATAATTTGCGTGAGCTGATGCGGCGAGGAGGCGGGAGGCAGGTGGTCTGGGGGCGGGGCCTGCCTGGGGGGCGGGGCCGCCAGTGGACGTCTGTGCGGGGCGCAGCGTCTCGGGCCACCACCACCTCGCTTCTTCCTGAACAAACAAACCAACATTAAAATCCTCACAGTCAGCCCTGCAAAACAAAAACAACAATATCGAGCATGTTAATCCTTTCAACCCTACTGGGTAATATACAGTAGGTGGCCAAATTATTAGGGACAGCCCCCCCCCCCCCTGTAATTTTCAAGTTTACATTTTGTGAGAAAATAAATTGTTTTTAAATCATTTTTCTTCTATATTCTTGTTGCTGGAATCATTATTATTTTAAAAAGCGGGATATCGCCAAAGAAATCATCACCACCAAGCGGCAATTTATAGAAACCCTTATCAGAGAGTGGCATCACAACCTCAATCTCCGACACAACGCAAAAGTCTGCATAGAAAGCATGCCCAAACGCCTGGAAGCCGCAATCGCAGCAAAGGGTGGCATTACAAAATATTAAGATTTTACTTAATTTGTTAAATTAACACTTTTTATACAAAAATAAATAATTATGAATAAGCAATTATATCGTTTTATATTCTAAATAAAACACTCTAACGAATAAAAATAAATACGAGACCCAAAGCCACTTATTTCCTCATTAAATTCATTTGAAAGTTACAGAAAATCTGCACTCTCCCTAATAATTTGGCCACCCACTGTATGTCTCTTTCAAATTCTAATACATATCTGGTATATTTTTGCAACATTGAAATTATTATTATAGTCGGATTGTTGATAAGTGACTGTTCATTGCTACAAGTATCGATATTCAATACTATATGCTTTCTCTGCCTATATCATAATAATTATTTGCATACCCATAGTAACGTATAATGACCCAAGTTGACAACTAACCTTCAAAATTATTTGAATAAAAAACAAAGCATTAGAAAGAAACAGCATAATTCGTAGATATCTTTACTAATTAGAGTACAAAAATAAATTTATAGCAGTACTCAAACAAACAAAATTATTAATTTTAAGGTAATAATTATAAATAAGGAAAAATGTATACTCATACGTAAATTTTGGATTATGATTTGTTGTTTATTCCAGCAGGTTTAAAATTAAAGTTTGTGAATTTAATAATTGGCCGCAAGCTCTATTAATTAATATTATTAACAGATACTGACAGTTAAGACAAATAACAAAAAACATTTTTAAAATCGCTGAAAAATGGTAACTAGATTATTATATGAATGCACTACTTGATACATACATGTAACAGTCACCTATCAGCAATCCGACTATAGCCTTTATTTCGTATGTGGCTCGTTATATTATTGGACAATGTCAAAAGTGATGTATCTCGTTTTGCCACCTTCTGACAATCATCTCTGGATGAGCTACTGAACTATGAGGAGAGACGTGCATGCAGAGGGAGGGAGGAGAGACATACGTACAGAAATGAGTTGATGTGCAGAGATGATGTGTTGTTCATCCAGACAGCTTCACTCCGTTTCGTATTGTTCGTCGATGCGCTGGCGCTTGATGTCGGTGTCGTGTTCGGGGCCGGAGCTCATGGGGCTGCCCATGCTGTCCATCTCGTCCATGTGCATGCGCT
This sequence comes from Liopterus haemorrhoidalis, assembly GCA_963971575.1. Classification (NCBI taxonomy): domain Eukaryota; kingdom Metazoa; phylum Arthropoda; class Insecta; order Coleoptera; family Dytiscidae; genus Liopterus; species Liopterus haemorrhoidalis. The sequence goes on from OZ020613.1 coordinate 70,622,631, forward strand.
TCATGTCCCCGCCGCCCGGCGGCACGCTGCCGTACCCGCTCGAGCTGTTGTACGGCGAGTAAGAGGACGACTGCACGATGACCGGCTGGGGCGAGTAGGCGTGCGGCGACATCGACCTCTCCTCCTGGTGGTCCTGGCCGTTGGGCGGGTGGTGCTGCTGCGGCAGCAGGAGCCTCGCCTTGGTCGCGCCGACCAGGGCGCTCATCTGCTGGTGGCCGATCATCGCGCCGGAGCCGGGCGGCATGTAGCCCGAGATGGAGGACAGGTGGCCGGGGCTGCCGGGCGCGGACTGGCTCGCGTCCGGCGCGCACTGCTCCGGGCCGGGAGATCCCTCGCGCGACAGGCACTCGGGCGTCATGAGGCCGCTCATGCCCACGTGGCTCGGCGAGGCGGGCGCGCTGCGCGAGCTCAGGCCGAAGGGCGCCCGGAAGCAGGGGACGCCGCGCTGCCGCCGCCTCCTGAACGCCTGCTCTATAAGCTTGCTCTCGGACTGAGGGTCGATGCGCCAGAAGCTGCCCTTGCCCGGCTCCTCCTGGCTGCGCGGCACCTTGATGAAGTACCGGTTCAGGGACAGGTTGTGTCTGATCGAGTTCTGCCACCCCTTATCCGCCGTCCTGTAAACGAACAAACCATATTCTCAATATGTCCTCTCCAATTCTCAACACTAACATATACATACATACATACATACTTTCCGTACGTACAACTAACCTATCATCTGTCTCATTTTGTAATACCTAACTAACAGGGAAAGTTCATTTTTACTTGCCCGACCTTAATATATAAGGGGCAAGTATTGTAATCGCGAAAATTTTCGATGTCGAGATTTTGACTGATGACCACGTTTCATGGTCCAGGGAATCCAAAAAACCTATTTTCGAAGTGCCGTCCGTATGTGTGTCTGTGTGTCTGTGTGTGTGTCTGTGTGTGTGTCTGTATGTATACACGAGAACTCAAGAACGGTTCAACTTAGAGAATTCGTTTTGGTACTAAAAAATTCTCCTATTAAATGGGAAGAACCCTATTGTTTTTTATAAAGATCCTTTGAATAGAAATGGGAGTTTACTCGTGTCGATTTTAAGATTTTTGCGAATATTTAGCAACAGAAAAATATTTCGAAAAAATTTATTGAACAAAAGTTACTATAAATGCAATAACTAATAACTTTTATTTGACACGTTTTTTGATAAAACGAAAAATTTTGAATTTTTTTTGTAAAATTATTTAAAATTTTTCCAAGTCTCAATTTTTTCATACTTATATGTAACGTTTCCATGGTCATGATAATTAATTCGTAACTAGTAAAGTAAGCCTTGGACAAAAATTTGTATAGAACATAATTTGATGTATTTTTGAAGATTTATCTAAATATTTAAAAAAAAAAAATTAAATTAAATTTATTTTTTTAATTTTTTTTTTTTTTTTTGGAGGGCAAGTCTAGCGGATGTTTCCCTTCGCCACTGGTTTATGTTGTATATTGACAATACATTTATAATATTGTCATAGTGTTGGTTCACACGGATACGCCAAAGTCTGTTTGCACCACAACAGTCACCAAAGTAACCAGATCTAGTTTCCTATTACAAATTGAGACGGATTATACCTAATCATTTTTCTTTTTATCCTATCGATAACTTTTACTGATATCAGTTTTAATTGTAACGTAAAAACTAAGTTATAAAAAAAGTAATTTATTACTATAAATGTTTAATAATATTTACATTTTTATTTTATTTTTCGGCCCGACAAAATAAGGATTTTTAATGACAAATTGTATTTTAGGAACGGCAGAAAAAAAATATATGACACATTATACCAGATATACACATTATACCATGAATTCAAAAAGAAATTACATAAGGGTTGGCTATGGAAAATAAAAGCAATGTCTACAGCAAGCTTCATTAACTGTCATCACTCATGTTGTTGTCATATGTTTAAATTGTTATATAAAGCATGAAGTAGACATTATTTTATTTTTCCATAGCCAACCCTTATGTAATTTCTTTTTGAACTCATGGTATAAGACCACATACATTATACAAGTATGTTTCTTTGTTTTAAAAGGAACAAGATTTTGAAATATAGTAATTTTAAAGGATCGAATGAGATTTTTGATCCATTTTGCTTAACAAAAAGCGTCATTTAATCGCTAAAAAATTAGCTCACGGCAACTTAAGAAAATAAAAATCCAATTTAGTTTCGCGTAAACATTTAGGACAGACCCTACACAACAGTATAGTCTAATCGAAATGTTTGAGCAAAACTAAATGAGATTTTCATTTTATTAAGATATTATGAGCTCACCTTTTAACAATCGAATAAGGCTTTTGTTAAACGTAATGGTCAAAACCTTCATTCAATCGTAAAGAGTTAAAATATTTAAATAATAAATATGTAGTTGTACGATAAAGCCTGGTGAACCGTTCTAGAGACCGTTATTAAATTGTCATATGAAAAGTATAAAAGGCTGCCGTACCATGTGACCGACCACAACTATAGTAAAGGAGACTTTAGTTGACAGATGACGGTTAATTAAAGCATATGGTTCAATGGGAGAGAACTATAGCAATAAAATTTCCATATTTGAATAGAGCCATATCATTTGTTCACAGACAAAGCTAGAAATAGAGAAAGAGATACAATTTGTTTGTGGGAATGCTGATTGCCCGCGCGTGTATACAAAGGGACATACGTAGAAGTTACCATATTATAATATAACAAAAAAAAGACAAAAAATATGAACGTACGTTACAGTAAGAAGCCGAAATATGTTCTTGACATCTCACATAAAACTGTGTGAAATAGATACAGTCTGTTTCAAACGGTTAGGCGGAACTAGATTTTGCAATCTAGTTACTTTCATCTTTTAAATCGTGCTTTTCGGCCGTTTTGTTTAAGCTTTGTAAATCATACTTACAATAAATATTTTTTGGTTAAGGTTAATATCATTTTAAAATGTCATTTTCTTTATATTTTGTTTTTTCGTGTCATTCTTAATACAAATTTCCCATTTATTTATTTTTTTGTCATTAAAATATCTAAAAAAATATTTAATTTTGACATACGGCATTCGTTTCCATGGTTTCATTGTTGGAATTTTAAATTTTGACATGCCAACATGAAAAATTAAATAACCCAAGCAAGGTCTCTTCTCGTGACAACCTAAAAGAACGAAATTCCGATTTAGTTCCGCCTAACCGTTTTGAACAGACTGTATATGTTTATTTATCGGTTCTCAATCGATCAATCTATCAAGTAAATTCTCCTTTACTATACTAAAAGCCTTATCACACTAGAGTTATTATTCAAGTCTAAACTTGGAAAATTAAAGTCTTTGCATTCGAATCGAAGTCTTGTGCGTGTGATAGCAAGAAGAAAAAACCTAGGTTTTGAAGACCAGGCAAATGAAAAGGCCTTATCACACTAGAACGCTATCCAATTCTTCAGGTCTTGACATATCACACGGTATTTGTATATTAGTTACGCAGGACTTGGAAATTGTTTGTTTACCCATGCGCACATCGTGAAATTATGACAGTTGACAGTTATATTTTGACATAAACAAAAGACAAAGACGCGTCAGCTGTAAGACCTGGGTAAAAAGACCGAGAAATTGTATCCTGTTTCATTTGCCTGGTCTTCAAAACATAGGTTTTTTCTTCATACTATCACACGCACAAAACTTCGATTCGAATGCAAAGACTTTAATTTTCTAAGTTTAGACTTGAATAATATCTCTATGAGTCTATTTCAGAGTAGAAAAATGTGTGTAAGAAGATAGGAGCTGTTTGTCCTTGCTTTGGATTGGTTTAGATCGTCATCCCTATTACACTGTAAAAATATTGTTTTTAGTCCAAGTTGACAGATGTTCAGTGTCGTACATTGGAAATATATATTATTTATATTATTTAATTTTTCTCATATATTTTGTTATTATTTACATATTTAGACTTTTATTTATATTCTTGGCGTAGATTTTATGGAGAAAATTCTCCATGTAATTTGTTTTTACGCAGTTATATATTTTTTAGGTTATCTGACATATAAATATTTTTTGGCACTTGACAATTAACAGATCAAGAGAGAGGTCTAACGTAAGGCCAAAAGACAGTCCAGCTGATTGTGCCTAAATAAGAAGTCATTGATATAATTTTTAGACCTTCATATATACATATACAGTCTGTTTCAAACGCTTAGGCGGAACTAAATGGGAATTTCGTTCTTTTAGGTTGTCACGACAAGAGACCTTTCTTGGGTTATTTCATTTTTCAGGTTGGAATGTCAAAATTTAAAATTACAACAATGAAACCATGGAAACGCATGACCTATGTCAAAATTAAATTATTTTTTTATAAAGTTTTTAATGACAAAAAAATAAATAAATGGGAAATTTGTATTAAGAATTACACAAAAAATCAAAATATAAAGAAAATGACATTTTAAAATGATATTAACCTTAACCAAAAAATGTTTATTATAAGTATGATTTACAAAGCTTAAACAAAACGGCCGAAAAGCACGATTTAAGCGATGAAAGTAACTAAATTGCAAAATCTAGTTCCGCCTAAGCGTTTGAAACAGACTGTATTTTTAATTTTTATTTACAATAATTATTTAAATAAGAAACTTTTGCTCTGATATATTGTTTGTTTTATTGCTTTGTTTAAAATCTTTTAGCCAAATCTCTCTTTTTATATATAGTACATAATTTTTAAAATTAATTTTTTTTTAATTTTTTCAAATTTCTTGCTAACCCAGTTGCTACGCCCATGCCCTAGTTGTAACTTATTAAATTTCCCGCTATATTGTATTTGATCAGTATAAATCGTACTCGGTTCGCAGCGCTATCTACTTTTTTCTACTTTGAAATAGACCATATTGTGATAAGGCTTAAACAGGATACAATTTCTCGGTCTCTTTACCCAGGTCTTACAGCTGACGCGTCTTTGTCTTTTGTTTATGTCAAAATATAACTGTCACCTGTCATAATTTCACGATGTGCGCATGGGTAAACAAACAATTTCCAAGTCCTGCGTAACTGAAAAAAAAACCTACAAAAATAAGACTTGGATAGCGTTCTAGTGTGATACGCCTTTTACAACTAGTAAAGACTCGTCTATAATACATCCATGGGATGGCAAGGTTTTCTTATGTTATGCCTGTACCCATTATAAATGAGGCTTCAAATACGTACGGTCGTGTATGAGGGTGTATGAGGAGGCGTGTTAATACCTGTAGTAGGGGTAGTGCTTGGTGATGTAGCTGTAGATGCCGCTGAGGGTGAGCTGCTTGTCCTGCGCCGAGGCGATCGCCTGCACGATCAGTTGCGCGTACGAGTAGGGCGGCTTGGAGTCGTCCTTGCCGCCTCCGCTCCCGCTGCCTCCGCCGCCGCTCGCCCCGTACCCGTCATTGATCACCACCGGCGGTACCTGAGGACAGAGGAGGATGTGTTAGCTCGGGCACCTTGCAGCTGGCGCCTCACCGCACCCGACTCACCGAGTTGCCGTTGGCCGCCGCAGCCGCCGCCGACTGATGCACGGACTGCTGCTCCCGGGGGCGGCCGTACTGGTGGGAGACGTGGTCCGGGCTGTGGCTGGTCGACGAGGCGTGACTGCCTGAAACATCAGACCCACCACTCACTACCTGAGCAGCATAATGCGCTACCATTTGCAAATCAGCCGATATGTTTCGTCTACCGTGGCCACCTTTCACAAACAAAACAAAACACAACAAACATAGCAAATAAATCATAATCAAACTAAATATCATCTTCAACATAACCCAACCATCTCTCCACCTCTCCATCTCACACGCTCAAACATCATTTAGGTACGTACAAATTAAATAAATGCTCCGTAACTTCCAATTAGAGGGTTATTCCCGGGATTTTCCGCCCGGGAATTCCCGGGAAAATTCTTTAATTTTTAGTTCCCGTTTCCCGGGAAAAAACGAAACATTTCCCGAGAAAAAAAAAAACAAATTATTATTCATTCTGATTGCGATACCGATACCGATACCGATTATTTATTTTACGTGGAAAAATTATAAAATGTACAGTTACTCAATTTAATATTCGGACACATTATGTGTCCGAAAATCGAAACAAAAACAAATTTACAAAAAGAATTTAACATGTATGAAACAACTGGAAATATTTCTACAAATCTGCAAAAGTTTTTGGATGCTTTAATGACTATACAGCCCACATCAATTGAAACTGAGAGGGTATTCTCGGTGTCATCCAATTTTTTCCCTTGATTGCTTGACTTTTCCCTTGATTGCCTCTCGTTTCTAAAATGTTATTTTCTAAACAAGTAAAAGAAAATAATTATGTTTATGTTATATTTTATTGATTATATATTATATCTTACTGTATTTATTTTATTTTTGAATTAAATTTATTTTATTTTTTTGCAAAAACAACATTTATTTAACTTTTCCGTAAAACTTTTACAATTTCCACCTCAAATTTAATTTTTTTAAATTTCCCGGGATTCCCGGGAATCCCGGGAAATTCATTTGTAAATTTCCCGTTTCCCGGGAACGAAAATAATCCGGGAAAAATTACCCTCTACTTCCAATCTTATTTCATCGAGAAATAACATACACAAGATATGTACAAGCAGTTCCGTCTTTTCCATAAGGTAAGGCTGCCAACTTTTTACGAACTAATTGCGGGACTTTTTTTAGGACCCCCCCCCAAGAAATATCTGCTCACCATTTTTATCTGTGTATATCCCAAGATTTTCTTCGAATTTTATCAATGAGGCATATAATTCACAATTTATTTACATACGATTAGAAAGCACTTCATACGAAAATATGAATATTTTATTATTATTTAAGTTATTCAAGTTATTTTATATCTCACTGCCTTTTAAAATAATAATTTTGCACATTTGTGAATTTTCTTCAAAAGTTGAAAGTTCAAAATTTCATAAAAGTTCTCACATTTTCCTGTATTAAATTTTACTTGCAATATTACATGAACAGCCTCAATTTTAAGCGCCGTTTTTAGGGTTTTGTAGGTATGACCAAAAAACCCTTATACCGTCATTTTGTCGTCTGTCTGTCTGTCTGTTCGGTAAAAATTGTAGCCAAACGGCTAAACCTAGAGAGTTGAAATTTGGCATGCTTATACAACTCTTTGACCCGCACATAGGAAAAATACTAAAACATCTAAAAAACATACCCCCCTAAAAATATAAACAAATATGTGCTCATCGAAAACAAAAATATTTTTTTTAAATTCTGAGTAGGGTATCAAATGAAAGCCCTTGGTACGTGGATTAACGATCAAAATTTTATTTTTGCAAAATAAATTATTTTGAGGCGATTTTTGCCAAAATTGTGCAAAAAAAATTTTTGTCTCACACCCTGTAGCCCAGATGGTTTAAACTAAAAATCTGAAAAAATTCTCAGTAATGTACATTGGTGTGAACCGGAATAGTACAACAGGAATTTTTGATCAGATTATGTTTTCGGAAAATAACGCATTTTTTGTGTTTTTAAGTAAAATATGTAATATATTTAATCCGCTATTTAACATAATAGACGAGTGATCCTGTATAGCACAGTGGTAGCGTTGTCGCTTAGTGAGATGAAACTACTGTAACAAACTGTGTTCGAATCCCGTCAATTTTTATTTTTTCAGTTTTTTTTTTGCATTTTTATTTTGTTTAAATTATTTTGTCAAAATTCTAGTTATATTTTGGTAAATGTTGCATTTAATTTTTAAAAGCGTAAATTTAATAACCAGTGGGAAGTGTTGAAATTATAATTTAATTCTATGTTTGAAGGTATCAGAGGGCGAGGCTTATGATTTAAGCAACCAATGGAAGCCATAGGCGCAATTTTCAAAATCTTAATGAACCTTGCTATATAAAAAAAATACTGCACATATTTAGAAACTTAAATAACGGTATTAGGCATTCGAATTAAAATTCATAAAAAAATATTTTGACATAAAATTTGTTTTGGCATCCCAAATAATCATCACACTGTTAATAAATACCTGCGAAACCCTGAAATGTGTGAAAATTCACACTTCACATCAATTTTTTTGACTTTCTAAAAGGGCTCCAAACTCTGTGTGCCTGAGGACCCGTAAACGACCTAAAACGGCCCTGTGTACAAGTATCGAGTGAGATCAAATAAAATTAATGAAACTTATGGCCCGTTTATACAACCTTAACAGTAACTTTTCCTTACCTTATCCCTAACCCGTAAAAGATAAACTGTACAAAACGCCTATGTACGTTTATACAACCTTAGCCGTAATTTATCCATAAGCAGACCTTAGCAATAAGAATTCCGTAACCTTGATAGTTCCCAACATTTCAACTTTCGTGGTTAAATTATGGCTAAATCACTGAACAGCGCATGCGCGAAAATATGACTGTTATGAAATAGGCAACGAACTTTATTTTTGTGAAATAATAAAGATGACACGAACACGGCAGATGCTGCCAAGGCAGTATAAAGGAATATTACAATAATTTGCTCATTATTCATTTTAATAAAATAGCTTCCAAAATTCGCAATTGACGTTTAGAATAAAGGTTAGGTTTACGATGTTTGCTCGGAACTGCGCAAACTCTAAACAGCGCATTTCATTGGCTGCGGCTGACGATCGAGATTAAGGAAAAGGTTGTATAAACCCAATACTTTCGTTCTGGGGATCGTTAAAAACTTATGGATAAGGTACTTCTCAGTTACGGCTAAGCAAAATTATGGCTAAGTTGTATAAACCAGCCATTACTGAGCATTTATATTATTTATACCTTTAAAATAAGTGAAATTAAGCAAGATAATTGGTTGGGAGTATTATATTATGGCTCACCTCGTGGACTGGCCGGGCAGCTGTTCGCCGCGGAGATGGTTCCGGTCGGAGACGGGAACGGGCTTCCGAACGTGTCCGTGTCCGGTATGTTGATGCGCAGTGGCGGCAGCACGGCGTGAGACCCGCCGCCTCCACCGCGCTCCCTGCCGCCCCTCGCACCGCCCGTCACACCGCCCCCCGGGCTCACGCTGCGCACCTGGGGCACTCCGTCACTGCACTCGTCCACCAGCGACTGGAAGAACAGCCGGATGTTCGTGCTCGGGAAACGGAACGTGCATCTACAAAACAACACACCACACATATAACTACATCCTGTACATACATCCAACCAGAAATCACCTCGCCATTGCCCGGCGGCACTTGTTACTCCAGGTGGAATAAGGCCAATAAAAGCGGCCAATAATCAAACGTCTCTATAGCAATTATTCCACTCGGCCTGACAATCCGCGCTCTCTACTTATTACAGCGACGAATCTCCACTAATTAGGTTCTTTGTACAACACAAGATAACGTATCAAAATGTACGAGAACATAAAATGCTTTGTACCAGAGAACTTATTATTGAAAAAGATAATAACGTGTTATATTACCTTGAAAATTTCATGATACGTATTTATAATTTACCTTAATCATGGAAACGGACCTACCTAATGTATATGTCAAAATAAAAACTTGGAAAAAATGTCGCAAAAATATGAAAAGTTATAAAAATTAATTAATCCATATTAAACAAGTCTCAATTAATTATTTTTAGTTATTACTTGTATAAAATAGAAACTTTTGTTAAATACATTTTTTACCGACCGCCAACATATATAAGGGAGGTATTGTGATCATACCGATTTTGACATTTCGATGGATCTCCACGAATTGAGGTCCCTACATAACGTTTTGACTATTTTTAGCATGATGTCTGTCGGTCTGTCTGTCCGTCTGTCTGTCTGTCTGTCCGTCTGTCTGTCTGTCCGTCTGTCTGTCTGTCCGTCTGTGTACACGTGCAGAGCAAATTCGGCTGAAAGGATTTTTATGAAACTTCATATTTAAGCTTCTGCTATCAATGACACGAGTTGATCAACTTTTGGTAAAAATCGGTTGACTATAAATGGGAGTTTACTCGTGTCGATTTTAAGATTTTTATGAATATTTCACAACAGATAAATATTTCGAAAAAATTTATTGAACAAAAGTTGCTATAAAAGCAATAATTAATAACTTTTATTTGAGACGTTTTTTGATAAAACGAGAAATTTCGAATAATTTTTGTAAAATTTTTCGAAATTTTTGCTAAATCTCAATTTTTTCATAGTTATATGTAACGTTTCCATAGTCATGATAAATAATATCTCTGTTAGAAAATATTAGGCCAAGTTATTTCTACTCTGCTGCTAGAATGTATTACTTTATGAAGTACTTTATGATGGCGGTCGGTCCTGTGGTGGCCACAGCTGATTTTTTTTCTAAATATTTCTGTTGCGAAATATTTGAGAAATATATAAAAACGACATCAGTAAACTATCCACTGCGGTGGACACCATGTCGACCGGTCTTTACTAATATCTTTGAAACTATTTTGCAATGGTCCAATATTAATGCGGACACCGTTATTTTCGACGTTTGCCATTGCTGATAGTACTAGGCTAGAATAGTACAATATAATGATTATTAGTATCAAAAAGATATAATACTTCAAGAGTATATAAAAAAATAAATAAATTCGGACGTTTCGGAAACTGCTCAACAATCTGTTTCCGTCTTCAGCGATCACGAGAAGTGATTATCACTTCTCGTGACTTATGCAGAGATACATATAAGATATGCATAGATTAAATAATTTCGTACTATTATTTTAACCATTATCATTGACAATGGAATATATTTTTTTTTGCGAAATCAATATAGATGAATTTTAAATTTCACGTTTAAAAAGTACGCTTATGAAGACATATTATATTTAGTTCAGAGACTAAGTACGTCCTATCACTAGTTATTATCATTATGAATTGCTTAAATTTGTAACAAAAAATAATTAATAATTGTCATTTGGTACATTTAATATTTTTAATGATTATGTAAAACATTTTTTTTATTTTATGTTTAGGTCGCCAAGGTAAAAGTCAGGAGTTTTTGTTTACGTCTTCACTTGAAATTTCAAGGTAAGGACTTTTTTTTTAGGTCTTCACTTCAAATTTTGCCCTTTTCGGGGGGCGCTCTATTAAATCTTGCATACGGGCGCCACTCTTTTCCTCACTTTTGGAAGGAGGGGCGTCCAAATTTTTTACCGCCCCAGGCAACATGACCTCCAGCTACGCCACTGTTCACGGTATTGAAATAAGGGAAATAAATAATTACCATGGTTAGATTATTGTTTAATAATGAATATATATTATTTAGGCCCGGTCTTTCCACCTTCAGATAAAGTCCCAGGTAACTATCTGACAGATAAGGTTATTTTTAACTTCATCTGCTGAGTAAATGTCATCCCTTCTTTCTATACAAATGTATCTATCGGATAGTTATCTAACGGATAATGAGACTGACGTATTGGATTCATTGACTGGTATTGACATTTACTCAGCAGATGAAGTTACAAATAACCTTATCTGTCAGATAGTTACCTGGGACTTAATCTGAAGGTGGAAAGACCGGGCCTTAATATATAATAAATATAAATTTAATATAGACAAACTAACTGTGGAAACTTTCCGGCATATAGGGCCACAGCGTGTGCACTACATACGGGCGACGCAACAAATGGGCGAAATTTGGGGTCGATTCTGTAAAACCCTACTACTAGAGGGCGATCTTATGAGAGCGACATTCGGTTCGATTCTAGAAAAGCCGGTCTTATGTATGTTTGCACACGGGCGGCTGACACCAACCCATGCTTGCAAAATCTAAGCTATCATCGTGCTTTAGGTATTCTGTGTTTGTGACGTTGCGAATAATAATTAGCATAACAGTAACAATGTAAATTGCTATTATTCCTAAATCGTCGTCCATATTATTTGAGGAATACAGACGATTCCGCTTAATTGGGCCACTGCTTAATTGGGGCAGCCGCTTATTTGGGACTAATCTCAAAGAACAGAAACCAAACCAAGGAACCAACAGTAAATTTACATGTTTAATTGGGACAACATTCCGCTTAATTGGGACAGTTAAGATCACAGTACATATTATGTTACACATATTCTCAAGAAAATGTACAAAGAATTTAATATTACAGCGTTATTTTATGCAGGAAGGAAATGAAGGGAGCCCTACATCCGCACTGAATACTTGTGCTGATTTTGTACAAGTGAAATGTTACAAAAACAAAAGACAGACTACACTTGACGCATTTTTGCATTGAATTAAAATTGTATGTACCTATTTATTATTTTATTTTGGAATTTATTATTATTTTTTCTTAAAAGTTTATATTTTTTGGTTATATGTAATTTATAGTTTTGTCCAAGAGTTTATAAAATAAAATTATTGAAAGAAAAATATGCATAGTTTAATTTTATGTGAAATTCGCTTAATTAGGGCAGCCGCTTAATTGGGCCAAAATGCCTAAGTCCCGATGTGTCTCAATTAAGCGGAATCGACTGTACATGTTATTCGACACTTTTTAAGAAATTTCTTTTACAAAGAGGTTAAACTTAAAGGGCCGGTTTCTGAAAGCTGAACCGGGTTTAATCTTCTGGCGACCATTTTCTAACTATTTGGTTATAGTTAACTAAGCTTTCAGAAACCGGCCCAAAGAGTTTTGACACTACATTCTAAGTGTATTGGAAACGAAAGCAACAAAATGTACGTGCTACGTCTAACTCAATTGGAAACCATCCTTATGTAACAATAACTCTTTGAAAGGATCCTGTGGTTGAGATGGGAGAGAGTCGCGAGTCGCGAATGCGGGAGCGATGGGTCGGAGCGTGGTGGATTATCGCGGTACACACGGCCTGTACACACAGAGGTACGTCACACATTTGCCGGGTGACCTTGCCTGTTTATTTAACTGTTTACAGCCAAAGTCAGAGCCGTGCAGCGTGCACCCAAACACCGCGAACTGCGTAAATCGCGACTAGAGAATGCGTGCGCTCGCCCTCTCTCTCACTGCAAACATCACCAAGTCCGAATCTATCAAGTGACGAAAACGAAAAGAGTTCGTGCGCTTTTCAATATTCAAAACAGTACTGTGGACTCGCACAAACTATCGACTCCGACTACGGAATTTTTATTAGCACCGACTTCGACTCCAGCTCAGAACCCACCCCTCCCCTCTTTATAATCGTATTATACAGGGTGTATCTTATAGCGCCACTGCTATGCCTTTTATAGGACGAATTTGGGGTAAAAATTAATAACCAATCCTAAATTCTTATGCGCTCGCTATTCACTGGTCACCCAGAGAAAACTAGAATAGGCGAAAATGGATACAACATTGTAATTTTAATTAAAAATCAGCTGTGATCACCACAGGACCGACCGCCATCACAAAGTACTTGCATAAAATACATTCTAGCAGCAGAGTAGAAATAACTTGGCCCAATATTTTCTAACAGAGATATTATTTATCATGACCATGGAAACGTTACATGTAAGTATGAAAAAATTAATGCTTAAAAAAAAATTCGAAACATTTTTCAAAAATGTCTCAAATAAAAGTTGTTACTTATTGCTTTTATAGCAACTTTTGTTAACCCTTTACCGCATAGTGTGCCATATATGGCACATTCCGATTTTAATTTTTTATTTTAGTTTTAAAACTGAATCAGAACGTTACTTCATGAATGTTCATACATGCCACATACACAGCAATGGATCCTGCAGTATCTCAAGTAATGGGCTGCAATAGATTTGAGGATATCAAGCGGAATTTGCACACCAACGATAATGAATTTATTGAGAAAGGACAACTAAAAGATACAACCTTTTCTTTCAAAAATTCAAGAGCGACTGCTTTTAATCCCTAATGAAGAACACCTAGCAATTGACGAGCAAATAATATGGAATCATTTTCTTTTGTAACATAATGTAGAATCATAATGTTCCATGTATGGCACAAACCCTAAATTATTATTTTAATTATTATTTTTTCACAAAAATAATAATTAATATTTTAAATATATTTTTTTAGTTAATTTTTCTATCAATAAGAACCAATTCCTAATGCTCATGAATTATTTCAGTAAAAAATAAAAATTCATGCAGTAAAGGGTTAAATAATTTTTTTCGAAATATATTTCTGTTGTTAAATATTCGCAAAAATCTTAAAATCGACACGAGTAAACTCCCATTTCTAGTCAACCGATTTTTATCAAAAGTTGATCAACTCGTGCCATTGATGGCAAAAGCTTAAATATGAAGTTTCATAAAAATCCTTTTAGCCGAATTTGCTCTGCACGTGTACACAGACAGACGGACGAACGGACGGACGGACGGACGGACGGCCAGACAGACAGACAGACAGACAGACAGACGGACGGACGGACGGACAGACAGACCGACAGACATCATGCTAAAAATAGTCAAAACGTTATGTAGGGACCTCAATTCGTGGAGATCCATCGAAATCTCGAAATGTCAAAATCGGTATGATCACAATACCTTCCTTATATATGTTGGTGGTCAGTAAAAAACAAACATAAAATAAAAAAAAATTAAAAATCCAATTTTTAAATTTATTATTTTATATAGTTATATTTTTTGTTGTTTGCGTGTTTTGGATAGATGGTACAAAACACGTGTTAGATTAATTGAATGATTTGATTTTATAAATTGAACTAAGATGAAAACAGTGATAGCGATATCTGAATTTGAAGTTTTGTGCGAGAAAATAACGTTTTGAATGTTCCCTCTTCACTGACTTGTCCCTGGTTGGGAAATGGTTCGTAGATCGCGAAACGGATTATTTTAATGAATAAAACTTCTGTCCTTTGATTTTTAATATAGGAAGCCGACCGAACTTTTTTGGTCAGCTGACACACCGTACGAAATAAATAAACGGTCTGCTGTATCGACCGTAGTAGGTATGTTTGTGAACGTGAACTTGAGTGTCCCCGTGTAGTGATATGTCGATATGGGACAATATGAACAATATTGCGCGATATAAACAAACGCGAGTTGTTTTTGTTCGGGAATTAGATTTGGGGCGATCGCGCCTAGTTGTTATGGTCGGCGGGACGGTCTATGCCGGGGGGGGGGGCGGATATCGACCTGTGATGCCGCCGGATGCCGTCATCGTGGTCACTGTCACGTCGCTCCAGTATCTGGGCCACGCGACACTCTCTCATGCCCTAACACAGTGTTTCTCAACCTTTTCTGATATGACACCCCCCGAAATTATGTAAATATTGTCCCCCCCCCCTATATCAAGATAGACGGAACAAGATTTTTCTCGAAAAGACGACTTGTAAGCAAGTTGGGAAAAATTTTGAACTAAAATTTATCCAATAAATTTAAAGGTACAGTCTGTTCCAAACGGTTAAGCGGAACTAAATGGGAATTTAGTTCTTTTAGGTTGTCACGAGAAGGGACCTTGCTTGGGTTATTTCATTTTTCACGTTGGGATGTCAAAATTTAAAATTCCAACAATGAAACCATGGAAACGAATGACATATGTCAAAATTAAATATATTTTTTTTTATATTTTAATGACAAAAAAATAAATAAATGGAAAATTTGTATTAAGAATGACACAAAAAATCAAAATATAAAGAAAATGATATTTTAAAATGATATTAACCTTAACCAAAATTTTTTTATTGTAAGTATGATTGACAAAGCTTAATCAAAACGGCCGAAAGGCACGATTTAAACGATGAAAGTAACTAGATTGCAAAATCTAGTTCCGCTTAACCGTTTGGAACAACAAATTAGTAAATATGAATACGAAAAATAAAAAACTGTTTTCTTTAAAAAATTCAGTCTAATTTTTTTAATAACAAAATACAATAAATTTCACCTTTAAGAAAATCAGCCTATATTTTTTAATAACGAAAAGATTCATTGCAAATTTTGCATAACGCCCTATATTTTCTTTCAAAAAAAAAATCTAGTTTTTCAGAACTATTCCTTCGGCTTCTTCCCACTACTTTTTAATAAATTTATTGTTTTGAACTGAATATACTTGTTCATTAACTCTCTATTATTCGTATTAAATAACTAAAACTAACCTCATTATTTGACGGTTTACAAAGTTTACATTGTTTACATTGTTGACAAGTTTACCAATTGTTTACATAAGTTTACACGTAAACGTAAACAATTAACGTTTACGTGTAAACGCCCATCACTGCTGATAACACTTGTTTATAATCAACAAGCATTCAATATTTTCAATTTATCAATAGAGTATTTCCTTATCTCGCTAATCATACCGGCTCGCCCAGCCCTTGCCTGCCAGGGAGAAGTGGAGGGCAACGTGCAGGCATTCCCTCCGCAGGCCCTTACCAAACTAACAGTTCTTGTCAAGTGAAAGTTCGCAGGCCCCAGGCCTGACAGAACCATCACCGAATACCTACATAGGTACATACTCAATGATCAGTTCTGTCCCTAGACATTTACAACGGTCTATTATCGTCAGCCGTACGCGCACAATAGGGGATTGGCATGATTTTTTTAATCTTTTTTATTATATTCCTCTTGTTGCATATAAACATAAAAAACAGTTTTTAATTTTTTTTTTTTAATTTGAAGGCTTAAAAAAATCATAAATGTATGTAGCGCGCGAAAACGACGTGTGACGTCATACCCTTCTAACTGACACATGACACTACTAGTCTAGCCAGCGTACATAGTCTGTTATGAACTTATTTGTTTGTATAACTTTTATAGGTTATGTAAAGTTAGAGTGATTTTAATTGAAATAAAGTTTAATTCTATAAAAACAATTTATACATGTTTACCGAATTAAATTTTATATTAAAATATATAAAATATGGAAGATCCAGGCCCCAGTACTTCGAAACATAGTCGAAAATATTGTTTAGTACCAATGTGCACAAATAGTTCAATTAGAAATCCAAAAAAATAATTTATATCATTACCTGATGACGAAAAACAACAGAAAAGCTATCAGGCGAAATAAAACCGATATTTCAGAAAAAAGTAAACTTTATGTTTGTGAAGACCATTTTAATGTGAGTACATATATTTTATAAATTATTTTAATAATAAATGCGTGAAAAATTGTTTAAAAAACAAATACAAAACTCTCAAACAATACAATATAAACACGTAAACATTATGTTTTGTCTGTATCTGTGACGTCAAACCCTTACAGTCTCAGTCGTATCTACTCGGCAACCTTAGCGGCGTGGTCGGCTTATTTCAAATTTACAATGTTTTAATTAAAAAATTTGGCTATAATATTAATTAAAATGTGATTTTTGTTGTGTTAGGTGACATAACTAACATTAAAATATCAAAAAAATGTAGTTTTAAGGAAATATAAATTTTATGCGTATCCCCTATTAACACCAGTGCATTCAAAATGGCAAATATAACAACACGCCAAAATATGTACTTCGAACGATAAATGTTGCAGAACGATAAATACATACTCGGCATGGTTCTTTGCACGACAGATTATATTTGACGTAGTTGTTAGTGAGTACGCAGATAGCGGATTTAGCTTGCTGGCCAATAGGGGAAACTTTTTAAGATCGCAGCGCCATATGCGATTCTTATTATTCACGATTTACATTGCAGCACACAACAAAATTGATTATTTTTTTCCATTGTTTACAAAATTAAAACACAAACAACAAAAAAACACGTATTTCTCCATTCTACAAAACAAAACAATGTCACTTTTGTATCTTCCGCAAATTGCCACCAGATGTCAGGGCGCTTAGGAAGTTTCCCCAATAGGCAAATGATCATAAGAGAGACTCTATCTGGCGGAAATATGTTGAACTAACCAAATAGACAAGTTTGTTATTATTCTGACACACGTGTTACATTTGTTTGGGTTTTTAGATTTTGTGTCTGTTTGTCAAATCAAGACAAAAATATTAATAAATTCTTTCTAAATGTCAGATTACAACGTATTGTCCATATGTCAAAAAGTTGTTATTGTTTATTTGGTTAGTATCGATTTTGCCACATTGGCGCTGTAATCTTAAAAGGGGTTACCTATTGAACTGAGGACGAGATGATAGAAATTCATGCGAAGGCCCCTCTAAACTGGGGGCCCCTGGGTCATGTCCGCCTCTTCACGCAGAAGGAAGTTACACTTAACATTAAATTAAATCAGAGCTGCTTTCGATTATACGAACGAATTGTACCGAACAGTTCGTAACTAGGCGGCTAGATCCAAATTAATTAATTGATAACTGATTTGGGAGTTTGAAAATACAGCACCGTAACTAGGCAGGGGCGACAGGGGCACATGCCCAGCGCCCACAAACCAAAATATTTATATAATAATTGTATTTGAGTGAGGACCTTTTTTATTCAGGTCATCACTTGTATTATACAGTGTTTAGGGAGCCCGATTATAAAATTTATTTATAAATTGTTCAAATGTATTTCAATCAGTTCATAGGTACGTTTGATCATTCTTAGGATTAATTCATGTAAAAAGATATTTTAATGACGATAGTTTTCTGTACTGATGAGTAGTGTTAATTTCAAAACAACGAACATAACCTAAAACTGCGAGTTGCACCAATTTTTAGGTAGGACCTTCAAGGTTCTGGGGAAGGCAATAGACGAGCGCCCCAGTGCCTCAAGCCCTAGTATAATCGAATATTCATCCCTACCTATTATCGAAACTTGCCTGAACTGTCAAAAAATATATTCATAAAAAAAAATCATAGACTTACTCAAAGTTAAATAAAATTATAAGCATTATAAATTTTTGGAAAATTAAAACTTTCTTAGCTTCATAAATGCTGAAGAGGAGCAAACAAATTCGTCATTTTACATTTTAATCATTACCGACCGCCAACATATATAAGGGAGGTATTGTGATCAGACCGATTTTGACATTTCGATGGATCTCCACGAATTGAGGTCCCTAAACAACGTTTTGACTATTTTTACCATGATGTCTGTCCGTCTGCCTGTCTGCCTGTCTGTCCGTCTGTCTGTCCGTCCGTCCGTCTGTGTACACGTGCAGAACAAATTTGGCTAAAAGGATTTTTATGAAACTTCATATTTAAGCTTTTGATATCAATGGCACGAGTTGATCAACTTTTGGTAAAAATCGGTTAACTAGAAATGGGACTTTACTCGTGTCGATTTTAAGATTTTTGCGAATATTGAACAGAAAAATATTTCGAAAAAATCAGCTGTGGCCACCACAGGACCAACCGCCATCGTAAAGTACTTGTATAAAATACATTCTAGCAGCAGAGTAGAAATAACTTGGCCTAATATTTTCTAACAGAGATATTATTTGTCATGACCATGGAAACGTTACATAAAAGTATGAAAAAATTGAGACTTGATACCTCCCTTATATATGTTGACGGTCGGTAAAAATGTATTAAACAAAAGTTGCTATAAAAACAATAACCAACAACTTTTATTTGAGACATTTTTTGATAAAACGAAAAAATTTGGATTTTTTTTTTTCTATGTATCTATTTTTCCATACTTATATGTAACGTTTCCATGGTCATGATAAATAATAGTAGTATCTCGGTTAGAAAATATTAGGCCAAGTTATTTGTACTCTGCTGCTAGAATGTATTTTATACAAGAACTTTGTGATGGCGGTCTGTCTTGTGGTGGCCACAGCTGATTTTTTTACATTTCAATGCTAAAATATATATAGCCTGTGTTTTTGGTATAAGCGGAAATATATTTTGAAAATCAGTGATTTTTGTCAGTTAAATGAGGCTTTTGATAATTTTGTTTAACAAAAGCTCACTTCAATCATTAAAGTGAGCTCGGAAAATTCCATTTGATTCCGATTAAACGTTTGGAATAGCCCATAGGTCATTTCTTTGGTTTAAGACGGACCAAAATATATATATAGGTTCGATAAAATATATATAATCTGTCTCAATTTGTAATACGAAACTAGATCTGGTTACTTTGGTGACTATTGTGGTGTAAACAGACTTTGGCGTATCCGTGTGAACCAATACTATGATAATATTATACTTGTATTGTCAATATACAACATAAAACATGAACTTTTACTGTTAGTTCCGTATTACAAAATGAGACAGATAATAATACATTTTTAAATTTTTGGAAGAGATACAAATTTAAGAAATCAGACATTTGTGTTGAGAATGACACAAAAACATAAATGTAATGAAAATGACATTTATAATGATATTCCCCTTAGCCTAAAAATGTTTATAGTAAGTATGATTTACAAAGCTTAAACAAAATGACCAAAGGCTTGAAGCAATCGATAAAAGGTACTAGATTTCATAATCTAGTGCCACTTAAACGTTTGGAATGGCCTTATCTTTAGTTTCTGCGGATGACAGCGAACATAACCTAATTTTTCATTTGACAGTTCAGTTATGGTCTGTACACGACGGCACAGATGTCGCATCAACTTCACAATCGTTCATTTCAATAGTTTGTCGTTACTTAAATAGTATGTATTTCTTTTTCTCGTTATAAAAATCTAATTTGTCGTTTTGTCGCTATAATTTTGCTGGGCTGTTTGGCTGTAGAGATATCGTACAGCCCCCCCCCCCGCCCCTCAGGTGTCGGGCGAGGACGGAAAGTGTCGGTTGAGGAAATGTTAAATAATCATATTCTTATGGTAAATAGGATTGTTTGTAAACAAGCGGACACAGATCTAGTTTTTGTATCTATTTTTAACGGTGCGGTAAGGCTACCAAAACAACGATATCGACCGCAGCTCGAACGCTCTCTTCTAGTGAGTATTAAATGGCGATTGTGTCGCTACGGAGCATTGCCATTGTGCGTTATGTAAACAGGACGGCGGCCGGCGACTGTCAACAGCGCGCCCGTCCTTACCCGTGCACAACAGCGCGTTTATTTATAAAATGTTATCTGCAGTTTAGAAACAATGCAGTGGCGTATTTTCGGCGTATCTCGCTTGGAGAGTAGAGAAAAACAGCCGAGATAAGAACGATATGTAAACAAAAGCGACCACGTGGTCATTCGTTGCGGAACACATGCTTGCTCAAGAGCACGAGAAACAACCGCCAGCAGAGACCTGCACCGCCGGACAAACAACTGCGCCATGCCCACTTGTTTAACAACAAATGTAACAGGTCACGGGGGCACGGGCACGGGCACGGGCAGACCGGGATCTGTCCGGAAGGAAGGAAGGAAGGAAAGCACGAGAGTCGCGAGTTGCGAGTGGCTAGGTCACAGGAGCTTACGTCACAGGCGCACGGTTCGATAGGCCTGTTAATGAACTTTGAAAATAACGTTTGTAGGTAAACACGGGGCCTTCGCGACGATACGCTATCGCAAAATATCGATTTTACATACGGATCTAGGAGAATGTCGAGCGAGCGAAGCGGAGCCTCTTAACTAATGACGTCATTCTGTTTTGACCATGTGTATGTGTGTGCGTGTGTACATGTATACATGTACTACATACATACATACATACAACATTGTAACCTCAAGGCCTGTTTAGATAAACACACGAGCGACACAAACACACACAGACACACGCACGCACGCAAACACACACACACACACACACATACACAAGAGTTGCACGCCGTGTGCGATCTGTTTACTTTGGTGGACTCACGTTTTGGGCAGTTGCAATGACGGTGCTCCCTTGCGCTGAAACACGCCGTCGACGAAAACGCCATTCTTGCCATTGCACAACATGTAAAAGTAGGGATGATCGAAAAACACCTCCAAGTGTTTCCTTGAGATGAAACTGCTGTGTCCCATGTTGACATCCACGTCCCCTCGCGAGCTGTTCCGCCCGATGATGATGCGGTTCTGCCGCACCATGTATTCGAACTCGCGGCCCTCGAGCCGCGCTATCACATCGCCCTTCACCTCGGGGCTCCACTGCACCTTGGAGGGGCTGCTCGGAGCCGACTTTAGGGCGAGCAGGGCCCATGCGTCGCTCTCCTGAGTTCTAGAGTACGTCGACATATTTCACTCGGTCACGATTCTCGTTCACAACACGCGACACGCACTCGCACTGTGTTGTGGTGTTGCCCACCGCTATTCTCTGATACACTTTGCACCGTGTCGCACTGCAGCTCTAGACCGGGACGACCACACTTGCTTTTGCGATCAACACGATACCTCTGTAATCGCCGTGTTTACCCACAAAATGAACGTGGGAGGCACCTGCACTACTCGATAACACACCGCACGAGCGATCATCGCGAGAACGGTCGGTCAAGCAGGGCGCGCGTCCGGCCCGAGCTGCCCGAGGTACAGGCAAGGCCATCTCTCGGCGCGCACAGGCAACTCTCGCAGCGTGGCGCGCAGCACGAAATCCTTCCGGCCGAGACTTCGCATCCATTGTTGCCAACTTATTGCGCTGTTTTAGATTAATTTGCGCGGTCGCTCAATAACAGTGTTTTTCTTTATAAACTGGCGCGTTTTATAGTGCTTTTTTTATATAGAAAATTTACTTGTACAAAATAAATATATGTACTTGTAAAATAAAAATAAAATAATCAATAAATAATATATGAACTTCACATACATTTTTGTTAAATTTTGAACGATTGAACAGCATGAGTAAATTGTAAAATCTGTCTGATTATTAAATATGTTATAAAATCGCGCCTATGCAATTTTTACCTTTATTATGCAATTGATCAAAATCAAACATAAATACAAGTAAGGATGATAAAGTCTGTTCCTTTGGTTTAGGCGGAACTAGATTGTATTTTAGGGGTTAGCTTAAGAAAATTTTCGTGTTCATTTGATTAAAAAGAAATATTTTAAGGGTTAGATTAAGTAAAATTTAGTACTCTTTTGAACACATAAATAAAAAATGTATTTTAAGTAGGGTGACTATTTTCTTGGAGAAGGCAATGCGGGACGGAACAAAAAAAAGGTCGTCACTTCCGAAATATAAGTGAAGAGCAAACAAAAAAAAGGTCCTCACCTCCCAAATATAAGTACAGAGCAAAAAAAGGTCTTCACCTCTCAAATATAAGTACAGAGCAAAATTCGGCCCTAGGGACACCAAATCAAAATCCGGGACGAATGGTCACTCTAATTTTAAGGGTTGGCTTAAGTACATTTAAGTGTTCTTTTGAATAAATAAATAAAAAATGTATTTAATTTAAGAAGTAAATATTTTGTAACTAAATTTAATTAATATGCGTCAACTACGAGAAAATCAGTTATTTTTTGTTTGACTATTTGATTTTCCTAGTTTTTTTTTATGTATGATAGTATTTTTTTTGTACATAGGTATATATAATATTTTATATATCTCGTTTATATAAAACGGGCAAAATTTTCTAGATAAACATAATAAAAATAAAAAATTGATAATACCTATTAGGGTTTGACGGTTTTTCAAACCCGGTTAATTATACTTAATCTAACCCTTAAAATACAATTTCTTTTTAATCAAATGAAAACGAAAATTTCCTTAAGCCAACCCTTAAAATACATTTTTTTAAAAATTTATTCTAATTCCCAACAAAATGTACTTAATCAAACCATTAAAATATTTGTTTTTTTCAAAAGAACACGCAATTTAATTTATGCCAACTTGTAAAATAATTATTTTTTATTTTAAACAAAAGAAGACTCTAGCTCTTATAGTTATGGCCCCAATTGTGAAAAGCCCCAATTGTGAACGGCCCGAATTGTCTTACGGCCCCAGTTATCATAGAACCAAAATAGGTATATGATACTCACAGAGAGATCCAGGGGCCGTCGCCCCCTCCGTCAGATCATTGGGGAGGAAATGTTTGTTTGAGGGGTGACTTTTTTGTCATTTCTTGAATCCATTTTCCTTTTGTCGTTACTTTGATTCTCTGATTATTCGGAGGGCTAAACTTAAAATTTCATCTCTCCCCACTGTCTGCGACACTGCCAATCTTGTAAATATTTATTTTTAAACATACATGAATAGTGACGGGGAGTCCCCGACCTCCCTCCTGCTTAATTAGACCCTCCGCCTATGGTTGTTTGTGGGCCGCAGCCCGCAGCCACAGACACAGACAGTCGCACTGACACCGACACATGCATTAATTACGTTTTTGCAAGTGCGTCGCTAGTTTTGCGACAAAAATGTTATTTATATATCCGTGTATTAGGTGAAGACTGCCAACTTTTGTATGCTATATCGTTTTTGTGTTTCCAAGTACAACATAATGGTCTAAACATTGTGATAAGTGAGTGTGAATTGCGAATGAACCATGTTTCTGTTCCACCTGTTGATTGTTTGTGTTTTGCCATTGTCACGCTCCATCGACATTCCAGTAGCGGAGACAAGGGGAGTGTGTATTGAGAATATTAGGTGAGCGCTACAACTCTCAAATTATGACGGTGTACACGTACAAAGCTGACTTGGTTAACTGTCAGTTAATGTTTCCAGCGACGCAACCTTTTCTGGAATGTTACACTCTGTAAAAATTAGATAATTATGTTAGTGAATTGTTATTAACAGAAGAACCCAAGAGGCTCGAATTAAACTTGAAAGATCTACTTAGTTCATAAATACGTTTACCATTCTTATAGAAAATGTCTGTTCAAACGTTAGAATGCAGTATTGCTCTTGTCGGAAATGGGAGCGGTGTTGCCAAATGTTGTAAAAGTCTCAAATATGTCAATGAGCCTACAATATTATTCTCTAAAATATTTGGCGCACAGCAACAAAGGCTATTTGTGAATATTATTCGTCATTTTATATTCTTTTATTGATAATTTATTCAAATTAAATGGAAAAAGTATCATGGAAAAATGGATTAACCGTTAGTACCGCGTTTTCAACGACCAGCGCCATTTACAGCTGACAACCGCATTAAAAAAAGTATGAAAAAGAACTCTTTTTGCTCTGTACTGTATAAATTATAACATTTTAACTGACTACAGAATCAATTCCGATAGTTTATCATTAAACACAAGCACCGTAAAATTTAATGCACTTCTAGAAACTCTCCACTTGTAATGATAATAATCTGTTGAAAATGACTCGTTTTTTGATATGTGTGGATGTGATAGGGAGCCCCGGTTGGTGTTGACAAGCGAGCTGCAGGTGGTGAAGAGAGTGGAGAAGCAGTGGTGCTGGCAATGGCCCATCCTCCGCTGCAATACAGAGCGGAATAAAGTTAAGCCAGTTTTACGGCAGCAGTTGATATGGCGTGATAGGCCTGTGCGACTTTGCTGTGCGGGATGGAAGTTGGACGAGAGTGCCCTTCGCTGTATGCCAGTCTGTGAGCAGGGCTGCTCGCATGGCAACTGCACTGCTCCAAACAGTTGCGTGTGTTCGCCTGGGTACAGCGGTCACACGTGTAGCGAACATGACTTGTCGATGGCACGCTATGAAGGTCATGGTAATTGTTCTGAAGAGTTGACGGTGGAACAGATGGCAGTTCCAGTGTTGAAGAGTGACGCTGAGCAACTGATGCTATGCCTCTGGTTCACTGGTGTCCTGCTCTTGCTGCTGGTACTGTGGCTACTCGCCAGACATCTGGGTGCATGTCTTCAGTCTCCAGTCAAGACACAGCCAGTAATGCAAGGTAACAACGGTAAGAGCAAGCATGCACTGCAGAATACTGAAACATCTTTATGTTACAGCTAATAATAGCGACGAGCAGAGTAGCCCTGTGCCATTCAAAATCTTAGAGAAAACAAACCAGTTATTCAAAGTAAAAAATAACAACCTAAGAGCACAAGATGGTACGTAGTTCTTTAATATATTCATTAGTCAATAGTATAACTTGGTGGAAATTGAACTTAACTAATAAATTCTTAAATGAAACACTTTATAAAGTTTTACTAATATTTTTATTCAAACTGACAGCAGTTTCGGTGTGCATAGGTTTTCTATACATTTCGTTATGAAGGAGACAGTATCATTTTTTAACCTGTCTCAGTTGGCTCGTTGTTTTAGTAAAATTTCTAACCTTATTGTAACGTGCAGCTGGGTGTTCAACTGCACCTTATGCACTTGAATTCTAGAGCTCAAGAACTTTTATTTTATGTCCATATGTAAAAACTTTATAAAGTATCTGATTTTAAAGTGAGCAAGAAGCTGTAATTGCTTGTCATTGTTGAATAAAATTGTGTATGTTACAGATGTGACTGATGTATATTATAAAGATCCGCTCATCTCTCGAAACTTGAATGTGGAGTCCAACATGAGCGTGAAATGTGTGGACAAAGTGTGACGGCCACAGCCGCTCCCAGCACTGCTCAGACGCCACCAGTGATTGGGTCAGGGAATGTGTGCGGACCCATTTTATCAATGGTTAAAATACCCTCCTCCCCCAAGGTGACTGCAGTGCACAAAGCCAACACTCGTACATATTACCAGTGAATGTACCAACAGGAAATACAGCGGCGATCCAGTGGATTTTGTGCAGTTATAATTAATATGCAATTAATATACTAATTGATAAATATTGGCAAGTAATGTTCATCTTGTGTAGCCATATGATAATAAATAAATAAATAATTAACAGCTTGAGTGTGCCACAATGAAAATTGGCAAAACAATTTCTGCTGCACAAAAAATTTGTTTTCGTGTTTTGTAGACAAGTATATCCAGCAGTTCGAAAAGATTTTTTTTTTAAACTTAATAAAATTAAGATTTTTACTGTCAGGCAACTCTCTCACTGTCACAATAAGAAATGTGCGGAAGACTTGTGGGCATAGAAAAAAGTTCTTTTTTTCTTGCTTGTGGGAATGAACGTTGATTGCATAACGCTCTTGTTGGTACCCATATTTCACACCAAACAAAATTAATGAAATTCGATTTTTTTTTTATATTATTCCACTAAACTAAAAGAAAAAAATATTGCACTATACATTTTGTAAGTTGCTATAAGCTATTCACTTTTGTAAGAACACACTAGATCTGGTTATTTTGGTTACTTTTATGGTGTGTTAAATGTCAATTAAAAATATTCCTTATGCTGTAAAACCGACTTTAGGTTGATAAGGTTATGATCATCATAATTAAGATATCATTTTTCATTATGACATATGTCAAATGGATCGACATTTTAAAAAAGTGACATTTTTTAATACCAAGATAACATACAGTCTGTTTCAAACGGTTAGGCGGAACTAGATTTGGCAATCTAGTTACTTTCATCGTTTAAATCATACTTTTCGACTGTTTTGTTTAAGCTTTGTAAATCATACTTACAATAAACATTTTTTGGTTAAGGTTAATATCATTTTAAAATGTCATTTTCTTTATATTATGATTTTTTGTGTCATTCTTAATACAAATTTACCATTTACAGTCTGTTCCAAACGGTTAAGCGGAACTAAATTTTGCAATCTAGTTACTTTCATCGTTTAAATCGTGCTTTTCGACCGTTTTGTTTAAGCTTTGTAAATCATACTTACAATACACATTTTTTGTTATAAGCTGTTCACTTTTGTAAGAACACACTAGATCTGGTTATTTTGGTTACTTTTATGGTGTGTTACTGACTTTAAATGTCAATTAAAAATATTCATTACGCTGTAAAACCGACTTTAGGTTGATAAGGTTATGATCATTATAATTAAGATACCATTTTTCAATATGACATATGTCAAATGGATCAAAATTTTAAAAAAGTGACAGTTTTTAATACCAACATGACATACAGCTTCAAAGGTGCAAACTATTGAAAACAAAATTCCCTCTTAGTTTGTTCTTACAAAAGTGAACCGTCTTTAAGGTTAATATCATTTTAAATTGTCATTTTCTTTATATTTTGATTTTTTGTGTCATTCTTAATACAAATTTCCCATTTATTAATTTTTTTGTCATTAAAATATATTAAAAAAATAATTTAATTTTGACATAGGTAATTCGTTTCCATGGTTTCATTGTTGTAATTTTAAATTTTGACATTGCAACGTGAAAAATGAAATAACCCAAGCAAGGTCCCTTGTCGTGACAACCTAAAAGAACGAAATTCCCATTTAGTTCCGCCTAAGCATTTGAAACAGACTGTATTTATTTTTTTGTCATTAAAATACGTAAAAAAATGACATATGTAATTCGTTTCCATGGTTTCATTGTTGTAATTTTAAATTTTGACATTGCAACTTGAAAAATGAAATAACCCAAGCAAGGTCCCTTCTCGTGACAACCTAAAAAAACGAAATTCCCATTTAGTTCCGCTTAACCGTTTGGAACAGACTGTACAGCTTCAAAGGTGCAAACTATTGAAAACAAAATTCCCTCTTAGTTTGTTCTTACAAAAGTGAACAGCTTATATGTAAGCATATATGGAGAATATTACAAATTCGCCTGTAATTGTGGTTTCAAATAAAAATCGAGCTGTCAAAAAATTGTCGCTCAAAGCCATTAAGGCAAAAAATAAATAAATTTCGGACAATATTTGTTCCGCATGTTTCCCCATACTCAAGGTGTTAAACACTTATGTACTACTGTAAATAAAGTCACATTATTAAATTGAGTGATTAATAAAAGCAATAGTTTCATAACAAAACCTGAATTGGAACAATTGTAATTTCACGGGGCAGCCAGGGCACAATGGGCAATGTTTTGAAGACAGGTGCCACGGGCAATCGGGCCGAGCAACGACACGCCACGCCGATAGCAGAAGAACAATACATCAGGAAGTGGCGGCGGCTGCTTTAAAAGCCGGGCGAGCGAGTGGAAGTGCGCAGTCATTTCAACAGGCGCGCTCCGAGGATGACCCGCACCTCATCGCTGCTCGTGTGCCTCCTGCTGGTGCTCCAGCTTCAACTGCAGCTACTGGTAATACCGTCCGTGCCCAGTTCTCATGGCTAGAGCCCTGCAAATCCGCGGATATCCACTATTTTTCTGCGGATGCGGATAAATTATCATTTAAATCGTGCGGATTTTATATCATATCCGCAATATCCGCGTGAATATAAAATCTTCGGTTGGACACCTCTTCCTACGGAAGACGCGTTTAGAACCCCAAAAATGTATCGTTGGCATTTGTATTGGGCTTATGGCAAAACTAAAATAATGATACAGTCTGTTCCAAACGGTTAAGCGGAACTAGATTTTGCAATCTAGTTACTTTCATCGTTTAAATCGTGCTTTTAGGCCGTTTTTTTTAAGCTTTGTAAATCATACTTACAATAAATAATTTTTGGTTAAGGTTAATATCATTTTAAAGTGTCATTTTCTTTATATTTTGATTTTTTGTGTCATTCTTAATACAAATTTCCCATTTATTTATTTTTTTGTCATTAAAATATCTAAAAAATAATTTAATTTTGACATATATCATTCGTTTCCATGGTTTCATTGTTGGAATTTTAAATTTTGACATCCCAACGTGAAAAATGAAATAACCCAAGCAAGGTCCCTTCTCGTGACAACCTAAAAGAACTAAATTCCCATTTAGTTCCGCTTAACCGTTTGGAACAGACTGTACATTACGGCACTTTTCACTTTTTAATAAAAGTCGTAGATACAACCTTTTTTTTTGGCTTTATTGTCAGTTTATTATAAGCTATTCACTTTTGTAAGAACACATTAGATCTGGTTATTTTGGTTACTTTTATGGTGTGTTACTGACTTTAAATGTCAATTAAAAATATTCCTTACGCTGTAAAACCGACTCTAGGTTGATAAGGTTATGATCATTATAAATAAGATATCATTTTTCATTATGACATCTGTCAAATGCATCGACATTTTAAAAAAGTGACATTTTTTAATACCAACGTGACATACACCTTCAAAGGTGCAAACTATTGAAAACAAAATTCCCTTTTAGTTTGTTCTTACAAAAGTGAACCGCTTATAATTAAAAAATAATTATGTAAAGTCTGTTCTTTTGGTTTAGGCGGAACTAGATTTTCAATTCTAGTTACTTTTACCGATTGATTGAAGTTCTAGATCATTTTGTTCAGGAAAAACCAACTTCAATTTAAAAAAAATAGCTAATGACAACTTGCAAAAATGAAAATTGCGGTTAGTTCCGCCTAATCGTTTGGAATAGATTTTACTGTATCGCCTTATTTTGCATTTTTGGAAATATTAGTTAAAATTAACCATGGCAATTTGCCACATTTAAAAACATATGAAGCTCATATCAAATTAAAAAAATATAAAAATATCTTGAAATCGTCATATACAGTCTGTTCCAAACGGTTAAGCGGAACTAGATTTTGCAATCTAGTTACTTTCATCGTTTAAATCGTGCCTTTCGGCCGTTTTGTTTAAGCTTTGTAAATCATACTTACAATAAACATTTTTTGGTTAAGGTTAATATAATTTTAAAATGTCATTTTCTTTATATTTTGATTTTTTGTGTCATTCTTAATACAAATTTCCCATTTATTTATTTTTTTGTCATTAAAATATGTAAGAAAATTAATTTAAGTTTGACATATGTCATTCGTTTCCATGGTCTCATTGTTGGAATTTTAAATTTTGACATTCCAACGTGAAAAATGAAATAACCCAAGCAAGGTCCCTTTTCGTGACAACCTAAAAGAACGAAATTCTCATTTAGTTCCGCCTAACCGTTTGAAACAGACTGTAAGTAGATTATTTTTTCTCTACATACAATTAATTATTCTATTGTATTCTCGCAATCAATATTATCATACAACTATATACCGTGATTCAATAACTGTTCGCTAACGCTACCGCCACTCCCACCGCGTTAGTGTGAGGAGACCTGATCGCTAGTTCATTCGCTACCGTGGCCGCTACCGTGGCCGCCACCGCGGCCGCTTTGATGTGTGGAATCCTTTAAGCTTTACTGTTGATTTTGATGTCAGTTTGTGGAGGGGTCGTCCCACCGTCCGGGCAAGTTCCGCATCCTGCCCGTGCCCGACAGCAGCGAGTGGGACACGGTCCAGCAGCACGCGCACAAGACGGGCCGAGAGCTGCCGGACGGGCAGCACTCCAACGACGGGCTACAACTGCAGCTGCTCGACCAGATGGCCGGCCTGCTCGAGGAACTGCGCCGGCTGCTCCCCTGTCCCGACTCCCCCTGCAGCCGCCCCCACACCCGCCCCCTGGACCAGCTCGAGCACACCGACCCACACATCTCCATCATCGACCACGACCGTCCATTATAACTATCTGTAATATGATACGATTATTTAAATAAACACCTTTCAAAATACGTCTGTTTGCTCAACACTGTCCACAGTCCACAGTCCACAATGGCAAATACAACTGACCTAAAGAAAAACAGTCCTTGCTTCTAAAATACAAGGGATTACCTAAAAAAAGGTCCTCACTTCTAATCAGTGATGGGCGTTTACACGTAAACTTTAATTGTTTACGTTTACGTGTAAACTTATGTAAACAATTGGTAAACTTGTCAACAATGTAAACAATGTAAACTTTGTAAACTGTCAAGTAATGAGGTTAGTTTTAGTTATTTAATACGAATAATAGAGAGTTAATGAACAAGTATATTCAGTTCAAAACAATAAAATTATTAAAAAATTGGTGGGAAGAAACCGAAGGAATAGTTCTGAAGAACAAGGTTTTCTTTTAATTAAAGAAAATGAAAGAAAATATAGGGCGTTATGCAAAATTTTCAATAAATCTTTTCGTTATTAAAAAATATAGACTTGTAACGTCGTAGCACCCAGCCTTATATAAATTTTAGGTGCCGGCGGTTTAACCTTAATGTCCGGCTAAACAAAGGTAACCGCTACGTGTTAAAGCAGCTGAAAGAAAACCACTATTTACACGTTATTAAATTTATTAAACAGTTGTAAGTATAAAATAATCTATTGAAAGGTTTTTGTAGAACAAAATATGTTTTACATGACATTTCACTAAAAAGACAATATTATTGGGTTGCTAAGTAACAGCCTGGTAGTGAAATCTACGTTACAGACTGATTTTTTTAAAGAATCAGGTTTTTTATTTAACACCTGTATAATGATGCAAATTCGATTTTTATTAATATGTATATTGGCTTGTCCTAATTTTATATACTTACTTTTTTATTTAAAATCGTTTCATTAATATTTTATTATTTATAAAAATGTATTGATAATGAGCTTCTGTAATTCAAAACAAGTGCGCATGTCTAAATCATTGTTTACATTGGTTTACGTTGTTTACATTGTTTACAAGAGTTTTTGTGTTTACTTTTCATCAATTGTTTACGCGTCAACAATGAGGTAACTTACATCATGTAACTTACGCGCCCATCACTGCTTCTAATGGTTGGTTTATACAACTTAGCCATAATTTTGCTTAGCCGTAACTGAGAAGTACCTTATCCATAAGTTTTTAACGAACCTCAGAACGAAAGTATTGGGTTTATACAACCTTTTCCTTAATCTCGATCGTCAGCCGCAGCCAATGAAATGCGCTGTTTAGAGTTTGCGCAGTTCCGAGTAAACATCGTAAACCTAACCTTTATTCTAAACGTCAATTGCGAATTTTGGAAGCTATTTTATTAAAATGAATAATGAGCAAATTATTGTAATATTCCTTTATACTGCCTTGGCAGCATCTGCCGTGTTCGTGTCATCTTTATTATTTCACAAAAATAAAGTTCGTTGCCTATTTCATAACAGTCATATTTTCGCGCATGCGCTGTTCAGTGATTTAGCCGTAATTTAACCACGAAAGTTGAAATGTTGGGAACTTTCAAGGTTACGGAATTCTTATTGCTAAGGTCTGCTTATGGATAAATTACGGCAAAGGTTGTATAAACGTACATAGGCGTTTTGTATAGTTTATCTTTTACGGGTTAGGGATAAGGTAAGGAAAAGTTACTGTTAAGGTTGTATAAACGGGCCATAAAATACAACTGATGACAAAATAAATGTCCTTATCTCTATTTTTAAATATAAAACAAAACATTTATTTACATAAAAAAGATTTTCCTCTTTCTTGGGGGGTGGGGCAGGCCTCTTGCTCCCCCTTGGCTGCGCCACTGGTAAGATGTCAACAGAAAGCTGGATATTAATTGTTGAGTTAACGTGAAGTTTAGGATAAGGTAAACTTAAAGAGATTCTTTACTTCACAAATTATAATTTGTGAAGTAAAGAATCTCTTTAAGTTTACCAGAAAGCTGGATGTCTAAGACAACTTTTTTTCTGTAAACAACAGATTTTTGATAATCATTTTTATTCAATATTTAAGTACTAGAGCTAACTAAGTAACTAAGAGCTAACTAAAATAAATTTAAATAATTTGCGAATATTATGGCATTAAAAAATATAAATTAAAAAATCCTAGCGAGTATTTTCTGCACGCCTAATGATCGAGTTTATGAGTGCAAGCTCCTTAATACCCTTTTCACACTAGATCTTTAAGATCGGATGTTTAAATGAATGTATCTTTAAACGCTAATGTGAAACCGTATGGCCTCGTCTAAACACGACCGATGTTTAAGACAGAGATCTGCGTCTTAAACTTCGTACGCATTGCCAACTTAATTTCTATTATAAAAAAATACTCCTTGAATTAGTGCTGTCAACATTTTATATTATCATAAACAAGAATACTGTATTATATCGACGTTATAAGAAGTTTATACTTATTGTCATAATAAAATTATTTATTTTAATAATGTGTTTAATAAAATACAGAGCTACAATAATTGAGATAAAATGTATCGACTTGCATGTTAATACAGGTGTAATATATTCTTTATTGTAGTGTCTTTATTGTAGAATGAAATAAAATATCCTTAATTGTTTATAATAATTCAAAATGTGCGTCTGCGCAGACAGTTCAAAACTGGTAATTTCATGACGGTAACTTAAGGACAAAATTACTGTAGCTGATGACAGCACCGGAGATTTAAACATCAAGTGTGAAAGCATACCGATCTTAAACATCGGTGAACTTTAAGTTCACTCGTCTTAGAGATCCAGTGTGAAAAGGGTATAAGAAGGCGATTCGTTCTTATCTGTTAACAATTTTTTATTATATATTTAATATCAAAAAAGACATACACTACCGTAGTCATAAATACAAAAAATCCATAATTTTATTAGCCATAATGATTTAGCCATGAATTAAATAAATAAGTAATTTTGTGAAAAACACAAAAACTGCAATATTTTCCAAAACCGAAATATGATCAAAAATTCCTCTCGTACGTTTCTGGCTCAGAGCAATGTACATTACTTATAATTTTTTGAGAGTTTTGTTTAAGCCCCTCGGGTAAAAAGCGGCGAGACAAGAACATTTTTGTGTTATTGTTGACTAAAATCGTGTTAGAAGAAACGAATATTAAAAAACTACTTTTCGTTCCTCAAAATACGTTTTAAGGCAGGGCTTCGAACCGTTATTTTTATCGTTTTGCTTTTCGTTCCGGTTCAATTAAAAAAATATATATCGGTTCGGTTCCGGTTTTCGTTCCGGCAAAAATAACGGTTTTTTTCGGTTTTCGGTTCAATTCCGAGTGATAAATTTGTAAATGCATTTATTTGTATTAGAATTTTATTTTCTACTATAATTTAGAAGAACATTTTATTCCGTATTTTGTAATAATAATACCAAAGCCGCTGCCAGGGGGGGGGGATTCTCGGCATTCACCCTCTTGAAATAATAGAAGCGCATTTTTTTTACTTATCAGTTAAAAAAAATACGATTTTTTTCTGGTCATCAGTTTAAAAAATTATCTTAAACAAAATGTATTTTATATTCACTCACATAAACATTATCTGAACCGAAATAAACCGGTATATTTTTTTCGGTTCTGTTCCGGTTTTCGTTCCGACAAAAATAACGGTTTTTTTCGGTTTTCAGTTTTCGGTTCAGTTCCGGTTCGAAGCCCTGTTTTAAGAGCTTTCTTTTGATACCACACAATAAATTTGTTTAAATAATTATTTTTTGTGAACTTGTCTGAAAAGTGACTTTTTTCCGATTTACTCAAAAACTATTGGCCAAAATCCAAAATGAACCTTATTTTTGTGATCTACGGCCCAAAGTGTATCAATTTTAAACAAAATCCGAAATATTTTTTTTTGTAAAAATTCGAGATTTCTTATCGAAGGGGTCCCCCTTACGATTTTTTCTATATTTTGCCATTTTTAAGGGTTTGGTTTAATGATCATGCTATTTGTATAAGTTTGGTTATTAAGGCCCCAATTTTTTTCTAGACTAAAATGGACATGAGGTAAAATGACGAAAAGTAGTTTTTTAATATTCGTTTCTTCTAACACGATTTTAGTCAACAATATGACAAAAATGTTCTTGTCTCGCCCCTTTTTACCCGAGGGACTTAAGGAACTCAAAAATATAAACCAGAGGTCCCTATCTTTTACCGTTATTGAGATATAATTTTTTGAAAAATTAAATTTTATTACAAAAATTGCAAAATTTTTCAAAAATTTTTTTCTTTAAAATATGTTTCAAAATGTGCCTTTACCATATATCGGACCTTAAAACTTCAAAAATTCCAACCGCAGGTCCCTATCTCTTTTAGTTTTTGAAATACATGTTCATATATTCTCTGTTCATTTTTTTGAAAAAAAAAAGTTTTCCTAATACAGTCCAAAATATGGCCGTTAGGTAATTTTGGGGTGAGGATTAATAAAAAAATATTTAAAAAAATCAAGAGGCCTTAGTTTTTGAGTTATAGTCAATTTTAGGTACTATTTTCCGATATAGTCAATTTTAGGTACTTTTTTTCCGATTTACTCAAAAACAGTTGGCCAAAATCCAAAATGAACCTTATTTTTGTGATCTACGGCCCAATGTGTATCAATTTTGAGAAAAATCCGAAATATTTTTTTTTGTAAAAATTCGAGATTTCTTATCGAAGGGGTCCCTCTTACGATTTTTCGATTTTTTGCCATTTTTAAGGGTTTTGTTTAATGATACATGCTTTTGTATAAGTTTGGTTATTAAGGCTCCAATTTCCTTCGACTAAAATGGACTTGAGGAACTCAAAAATTTAAACCAGAGGTCCCTATCTTTTACCGTTATTGAGATATAATTTTTTGAAAAATTAAATTCTATTACAAAAATATCAAAATTTTTCAAATTTTTTTTTTGTTTAAAATATGTTTTAAAATGTGCCTTTATCATATATCGGACCTTAAAACTTCAAAAATTCCAACCGCAGGTCCCTATCTCTTTTAGTTTTTGAGATACATGTTCATATACTTTCTGTTAATTTTTTTGAAAAAAAAAAGTTTTTCTAATACAGTCCAAAATATGGCCGTTAGGTAATTTTGGGGTGAGGATTATTAAAAAAATATTTAAATAAATCAAGAGGCCTTAGTTTTTGAGTTATAGTCAATTTTAGGTACTATTTTCCGATATAGTCAATTTTAGGTACTTTTTTTCCGATTTACTCAAAAACAGTTGGCCAAAATCCAAAATGAACCTTATTTTTGTGATCTACGGCCCAATGTGTATCAATTTTGAGAAAAATCCGAAATATTTTTTTTTGTAAAAATTCGAGATTTCTTATCGAAGGGGTCCCCCTTACGATTTTTCGATTTTTTGCCATTTTTAAGGGTTTTGTTTAATGATACATGCTTTTGTATAAGTTTGGTTATTAAGGCCCCAATTTCCTTCGACTAAAGTGGACTTGAGGAACTCAAAAATTTAAACCAGAGGTCCCTATCTTTTACCGTTATTGAGATATAATTTTTTGAAAAATTAAATTCTATTACAAAAATATCAAAATTTTTCAAAAATTTTTTTTGTTTAAAATATGTTTTAAAATGTGCCTTTACCATATATCGGATCTTAAAACTTCAAAAATTCCAACCGCAGGTCCCTATCTCTTTTAGTTTTTGAGATACATGTCATATACTCTCTGTTAATTTTTTTGAAAAAAAAAAAGTTTTCCTAATGCAGTCCAAAATATGGCCGTTAGGTAATTTTGGGGTGAGGATTAATAAAAAAATATTTAAAAAATCAAGAGGCCTTAGTTTTTGAGTTATAGTCAATTTTAGGTACTATTTTCCGATATAGTCAATTTTAGGTACTTTTTTTCCAATTTACTCAAAAACAGTTGGCCAAAATCCAAAATGAACCTTATTTTTGTGATCTACGGCCCAATGTGTATCAATTTTGAGAAAAATCCGAAATATTTTTTTTGTAAAAATTCGAGATTTCTTATCGAAGGGGTCCCCCTTACGATTTTTCGATTTTTTGCCATTTTTAAGGGTTTTGTTTAATGATACATGCTTTTGTATTAGTTTGGTTATTAAGGCCCCAA
Source organism: Liopterus haemorrhoidalis (assembly GCA_963971575.1). NCBI lineage: Eukaryota > Metazoa > Arthropoda > Insecta > Coleoptera > Dytiscidae > Liopterus > Liopterus haemorrhoidalis. The sequence goes on from OZ020613.1 coordinate 70,659,705, forward strand.
TTTCCTTCGGCTAAAATGGACTTGAGGAACTGAAAAATTTAAACCAGAGGTCCCTATCTTTTACCGTTATTGAGATATAATTTTTTGAAAAATTAAATTCTATTACAAAAATTTCAAAATTTTTCAAAAATTTTTTTTGTTTAAAATATGTTTTAAAATGTGCCTTTACCATATATCGGACCTTAAAACTTCAAAAATTCCAACCGCAGGTCCCTATCTCTTTTAGTTTTTGAGATACATGTTCATATACTCTCTGTTAATTTTTTTGAAAAAAAAAAGTGTTCCTAATACAGTCCAAAATATGGCCGTTAGGTAATTTTGGGGTGAGGATTAATAAAAAAATATTTAAAAAAATCAAGAGGCCTTAGTTTTTGAGTTATAGTCAATTTTAGGTACTATTTTCCGATATAGTCAATTTTAGGTACTTTTTTTCCGATTTACTCAAAAACAGTTGGCCAAAATCCAAAATGAACCTTATTTTTGTGATCTACGGCCCAATGTGTGTCAATTTTGAGAAAAATCCGAAATATTTTTTTTTGTAAAAATTCGAGATTTCTTATCGAAGGGGTCCCCCTTACGATTTTTCGATTTTTTGCCATTTTTAAGGGTTTTGTTTAATGATACATGCTTTTGTATAAGTTTGGTTATTAAGGCCCCAATTTCCTTCGACTAAAATGGACTTGAGGAACTCAAAAATTTAAACCAGAGGTCCCTATCTTTTACCGTTATTGAGATATAATTTTTTGAAAAATTAAATTCTATTACAAAAATATCAAAATTTTTCAAAAATTTTTTTTGTTTAAAATATGTTTTAAAATGTGCCTTTACCATATATCGGACCTTAAAACTTCAAAAATTCCAACCGCAGGTCCCTATCTCTTTTAGTTTTTGAGATACATGTTCATATACTCTGTTAATTTTTTTGAAAAAAAAAAGTTTTCCTAATACAGTCCAAAATATGGCCGTTAGGTAATTTTGGGGTGAGGATTAATAAAAAAATATTTAAAAAAATCAAGAGGCCTTAGTTTTTGAGTTATAGTCAATTTTAGGTACTATTTTCCGATATAGTCAATTTTAGGTACTTTTTTTCCGATTTACTCAAAAACAGTTGGCCAAAATCCAAAATGAACCTTATTTTTGTGATCTACGGCCCAATGTGTATCAATTTTGAGAAAAATCCGAAATATTTTTTTTTGTAAAAATTCGAGATTTCTTATCGAAGGGGTCCCCCTTACGATTTTTCGATTTTTTGCCATTTTTAAGGGTTTTGTTTAATGATACATGCTTTTGTATTAGTTTGGTTATTAAGGCCCCAATTTCCTTCGGCTAAAATGGACTTGAGGAACTCAAAAATTTAAACCAGAGGTCCCTATCTTTTACCGTTATTGAGATATAATTTTTTGAAAAATTAAATTCTATTACAAAAATTTCAAAATTTTTCAAAAACTTTTTTTGTTTAAAATATGTTTTAAAATGTGCCTTTACCATATATCGGACCTTAAAACTTCAAAAATTCCAACCGCAGGTCCCTATCTCTTTTAGTTTTTGAGATACATGTTCATATACTCTCTGTTAATTTTTTTGAAAAAAAAAAGTTTTCCTAATACAGTCCAAAATATGGCCGTTAGGTAATTTTGGGGTGAGGATTAATAAAAAAATATTTAAAAAAATCAAGAGGCCTTAGTTTTTGAGTTATAGTCAATTTTAGGTACTATTTTCCGATATAGTCAATTTTAGGTACTTTTTTTCCGATTTACTCAAAAACAGTTGGCCAAAATCCAAAATGAACCTTATTTTTGTGATCTACGGCCCAATGTGTATCAATTTTGAGAAAAATCCGAAATATTTTTTTTTGTAAAAATTCGAGATTTCTTATCGAAGGGGTCCCCCTTACGATTTTTCGATTTTTTGCCATTTTTAAGGGTTTTGTTTAATGATACATGCTTTTGTATAAGTTTGGTTATTAAGGCCCCAATTTCCTTCGGCTACAATGGACTTGAGGAACTCAAAAATTTAAACCAGAGGTCCCTATCTTTTACCGTTATTGAGATATAATTTTTTGAAAAATTAAATTCTATTACAAAAATTTCAAAATTTTTCAAAAATTTTTTTTGTTTAAAATATGTTTTAAAATGTGCCTTTACCATATATCGGACCTTAAAACTTCAAAAATTCCAACCGCAGGTCCCTATCTCTTTTAGTTTTTGAGATACATGTTCATATACTCTCTGTTAATTTTTTTGAAAAAAAAAAAGTTTTCCTAATACAGTCCAAAATATGGCCGTTAGGTAATTTTGGGGTGAGGATTAATAAAAAAATATTTAAAAAAATCAAGAGGCCTTAGTTTTTGAGTTATAGTCAATTTTAGGTACTATTTTCCGATATAGTCAATTTTAGGTACTTTTTTTCCGATTTACTCAAAAACAGTTGGCCAAAATCCAAAATGAACCTTATTTTTGTGATCTACGGCCCAATGTGTATCAATTTTGAGAAAAATCCGAAATATTTTTTTTTGTAAAAATTCGAGATTTCTTATCGAAGGGGTCCCCCTTACGATTTTTCGATTTTTTGCCATTTTTAAGGGTTTTGTTTAATGATACATGCTTTTGTATTAGTTTGGTTATTAAGGCCCCAATTTCCTTCGGCTAAAATGGACTTGAGGAACTCAAAAATTTAAACCAGAGGTCCCTATCTTTTACCGTTATTGAGATATAATTTTTTGAAAAATTAAATTCTATTACAAAAATTTCAAAATTTTTCAAATTTTTTTTTTGTTTAAAATATGTTTTAAAATGTGCCTTTACCATATATCGGACCTTAAAACTTCAAAAATTCCAACCGCAGGTCCCTATCTCTTTAAGTTTTTGAGATACATGTTCATATACTCTCTGTTAATTTTTTTGAAAAAAAAAAGTTTTCCTAATACAGTCCAAAATATGGCCGTTTGGTAATTTTGGGGTGAGGATTAATAAAAAAATATTTAAAAAAATCAAGAGGCCTTAGTTTTTGAGTTATAGTCAATTTTAGGTACTATTTTCCGATATAGTCAATTTTAGGTACTTTTTTTCAGATTTACTCAAAAACAGTTGGCCAAAATCCAAAATGAACCTTATTTTTGTGATCTACGGCCCAATGTGTATCAATTTTGAGAAAAATCCGAAATATTTTTTTTTGTAAAAATTCGAGATTTCTTATCGAAGGGGTCCCCCTTACGATTTTTCGATTTTTTGCCATTTTTAAGGGTTTTGTTTAATGATACATGCTTTTGTATTAGTTTGGTTATTAAGGCCCCAATTTCCTTCGGCTAAAATGGACTTGAGGAACTCAAAAATTTAAACCAGAGGTCCCTATCTTTTACCGTTATTGAGATATAATTTTTTGAAAAATAAATTATGGATAGTAAAATTATGGATTTTTTGTATTTATGACTAAGGTAGTGTATGTCTTTTTTCATATTAAAAATATAATAAAAAATTGTTAACAGATGAGAACGAATCTTTTTTTTAAGGAGTTTACACTCATAAATTCGATCATTAGGCGTGCAGAAAAAACTCGCTAGGATTTTTTAATTTATATTTTCTAATGACGTAATATTTGCAAATTATTTAAATTTATTTTAAACAAATTAAATGGAAGCTCTTAGTGAGTACTCAAATATCGAATAAAAATGATTATCGAAAATCTGTTGATTATAGAAAAAAAATTGCCTTAGACATCCAGCTTTCTGTTGACTTCTTACCAGTGGCGTGGCCAAGAGGGGGCGGGGGACGCACCCCCCCCCCAAGAAAAAGGAAAAATCTTTTATGTAAATAAATGTTTTGTTTTATATTTAAAAATAGAGATAAGGACCTTTTTTTAATCACAGAAGTGAAGACTTTTTTTTTGGTCATCACTTGTATTTTAGAAGCGAGGACTGTTTTTTTTTAGGTCGTCACTTGTATTTCAAAAGCAGTGATGGGCGCGTAGAATACATGATGTAGACTAATGTAGATTTTACGCGTAAACATGTCAAGTAGAATATGTCTTTGCTTACGTGTCGAATGTAGAATGTAAACTGTACATGCGCAGTACGTTTAAATGTAATATTTTAAATAATAGAATGGTAATAGTTTAAATAGTTTACTTTAATGTTTATGTTTATTTCAATTTTATGTAGTTCTAATTACATATATTGTTTCCGAAAATGTTATCTCACAAATCGTATGTTGTTATGTACAATATGAATTACTTGGTTTCTGTCCGTATGAACTACTAAAGTAAAATTAAAATTAAAAGTTAGTAGTTGTTTTAATCAGAAAGCTGTCAAAAATATTAAATTTGAGTTCTTTACTACCTCTTCTGCATAAAACTGGCGGTATTTTATTTTTTTAAACGTTACAGAACCTCATTTTTCATTATTCTACGCTAGATTCTACGTATCTACACAGTCTACACTTCTCTACGCTGTCTACGGTAAATTTACACGTAGACGTAAAAAATTCAAGTTTACGCGTAGACGCCCATCTCTGTTCAAAAGTGAGAACATTATTCATAATTTAAATAATTTTGTCTTCTGGGCCCCCTCCAAAAAACATTCCTGGCTGCGCCACTGCTTATTACACTTATTTAAATATCTAGAAAACCCTGAAATGTGTTTTGTTTGTTTTTTGTCAGTTCTTTTCCTACAATCAGTTAATAAGTATGAGTTCGAGGTATGTATATTAAGATCAGAGATAATTTACTAATTTCTGACATTTTAAACTAACCTACTTGAAACTTTGACATTTTTATCACATGTGCAGTGGATAAGTATGGATCGTTCAGGCGAACTTATCGCTGCATGCAAGTCACACGAGAAAAATGTTTAATTACGTAATTAATTATTTATCTTAAGGTAAGTGAGGCATTTTTGACAAGTGTGTAAACAATGACGTGTAGAAAAATGTGTCAGTCGTGTGTATGCGTTCGTTTCGTTTCCAGGAACACAATTACAAAAATTACATTCTCTTTTAAGGTGTGTTCGTTTGTGTTGCCCAACCTACACTGAACTACACCACAGCTTCCCCCACCAATGCTATCTTATATAGTGACGTCAGCTGCTCTTGTCCTGGACAAGTCTGGTGCAACACAAACGAACAAACCTTTAGTATTTCGAAAATATAACGCACATCACCGCATTTGATCGTAGTACATCCGCCGCTCACCAGCACAGCGCCACATTTGATCGTAGTTCACTCGCTGCCCACCTGCACAGCGCCACATTTGATCGTAGTTCACCCGCTGCCCACCTGCACAGCGCCACATTTGATCGTAGTTCACCCGCTGCCCACCTGCACAGCGCCACATTTGATCGTAGTTCACCCGCTGCCCACCTGCACAGCGCCACATTTGATCGTAGTTCACCCGCCGCTCACTAACACGGCGCTGCACTTGATCGTAGTACACCTGCAGCTCACCAGCACAGCGTCTTCAAAAGTAAAAATACTATAAAGTAGGACATTTCCGATATTTTTTAACAGTAGGTAGGGCGAAGGACAAGGAGGTAAATTGTAGGACATGTCCTACTAAAGTAGGACGGTTGGTAACCCTAATCATGTCAACCAAGCATCACGACCACTCTGTTGATCAGGAGAGCAAAAAACCAGAGGTAATCATTTTTTATAATGCGACGAAAGGAGGCGTTGATGCCCTTGACCAAAAATGTGCCCTTTATCGTTCAGGCCGAAGATGTCGTCGATGGCCTTCAGTAATTTGGTACGCTATAATGGATATTGTTATTGTAAATAGTCATATTATTTTTCACGCTGCTAATCGTGGAATTATAAAAAATCGCTCCGATTTTATCAGATTAATTAAGAGCTAGGAATGAGTCTTATCAATGAGCATTTAAAAATAAGATTTGCCATAGCCAATTTGTCCAGAGAGCTTCGCTCAATAATCTCCATCGCATGAGGGACCGAAATGACTTCTGGAGATCAGCCTACACAAGCAGGTCCTGTTGTAAGGCGTAGATACTACTTGTGTCCTAGGAGTAAAGATACTAAACATTCCACCCTTTGCTCAGAATGTCATAGGACAATTTGCAAGAGTCATTCACTACAACAAGTCACCTGTACTTCATGCAAAGAATAGGTAAGCATCAATTTCTATTGCTGCGTTATATTTTTATATTAGGTCACAAACATGACTGTCCTTTTTTTTGCAAGAGATTTGAATATCCTTTTCTTTTGTTACAGGTGAAGGCTGTATCATTATGAACCAATTTTAACACAAAATACATTTATGTTATTTAAACAACTAATTAAAAATTGGGTCACTTTTGTCCCCACGATAGTAGTTATGATAGTGTAAATGAACGATAGTAGTACAGGGTTAACGTAATTATTTTAATAATGCAAACAAGACCCGAGAAATCCAAAAATTCAAACTTCAGGCCTCTATCTCTAACTAATATACAATCAATATTTTTAAAGGTTTATTTATGAACTATATGTACTCACTTAAACAATATAATTTAATTTAGTGTTATATTCTCGTTAACAAATTCCAGATGATTAAAATACAACAGGTATCCATATATCTGTCCCGTACTTCTCGAGTATATCGTAAAAATACACCTAATAAAACATTTCTAATATATAATCAATATTTTTAAAGGTTTATTTATGAACTATATGTACTCACTTACACAATATAATTTAATTTAGCGTTATTTTCTCGTTAACAAATTCGAGATGTACCGACAAAAAGGTTATGTGTACATTTCACAGAAACGATAGAAACATCTGTATTAATAAACAGTGTCTTGACTATAATAATTCGTTTTAATAATAAAACATATCTTATTTGTTAAATTCATTTTTTCAATTAGATGAATATTTGGGGTGTCACTGGGGAAGCGACTCCCTAAATAAAAATCTAGAAACAATTGATGCAAATGATCGTACAAACTTCTTAGTACCTAATAATGTCACTAGAGGCGCTGTCGTATAGCTTGTTCGACTGAGTGTATCAATTTGTCACAGCTTACCCGAGCTTTAACGATGTTGCCCGAGCAATAAATTTCTCGAACAAACCAATTTTTAGTTCAATGTTTTGTCAAGAGATGGCGCCATCAATAAGATTTGTTCGACTGAATATACCATTTTGTCTCAGCTTACCGATGTTACCCGAGCAATTACTATCTCGAACAAACCCGCAGTTTGTTCAGCGTGATCCTAGGAGATGGCGCAATTAATACAGTTTGTTCGACCGATTGCAAAAAATGTATCTATATCCTTGAAGTTTCCCGAGCAATAACGGGTTCGAACAACCCGTCTTTATTGTAATTTTTTAAATTATTTTAAATAACCATAGTTATAAATATATCTGTTATATTTGAGCTATTAATTTCGTAACTATATAGTAAAATTCTCCACGTCCTAAGTTATGTTTGAAAAGAATAAACTTTCAAAAAAATTTAAAATCAAATCAAGACGTCCGGATTCATAAATTTCGCCACTGGTAGCAAAATTTTAGCGGTGACCGACGACTCACTTGCCCCTAAAAATTGAAAAGTCTCCGTGTTAGAAATTTCTTGGTTAATTATGTAAATTTTTTGTTTAATTTTATTTTTAAATAAGTTTACAAGTCATTACTGACCCAGGGATTTTAAAAATTCCAATCGCAGGTCTCTTTTTTTAGTTTTTAAGGTTTGGTCTTTTGACAATATTTATTTTTAAAACGCTCCCAAGTTAAATGGCCTCTAGGATAATGTTAATGTTTTACAATGCATACGAGACATTAAAAATCTAAAAATTTAAATCACAAGTCCCTATCTCTAACAGTTTTTGAGTTGCCTATAGAAATTTTGATAAATTTTATCTTATTTAAAATGCTTTTAAGTCTAAACATAGTGGTTTAGTAGGACACAGTAGGACAGTTTCTTTTTTTGTTAATTTTTAATATGCTACGAAATATATAGGTACCTAATTAAGTTCAAATCCCATAACAAAGCCTTTTTTTCATAGTAAGGCATTTTTTTCATAATGAGGCCTTTTTTAAAACTTGTTTAATAATACTATAAAAACATTTTATTATAGATTATATATTATTAAACAAATTTTCAAAAAGGCCTCATTATGAAAACAGGCCTTATTATGGGATCCAACATAACATATAATTAACAAGAAACAGTCAATAAATAATAAGTAATGCTACTATTATGAAAATTAAATTATATGTTTATTGCTTCACATCTTTTTTTATATTTAACAAAATCACATTTTAGAAATAAAAATATAAAATAAATCATAAGAATTTTTTTTAAATTTTCTTTGTATATAATTAATAAGAAACAACCAATAAATAATTAACAATCAAGTTTAAATATATATGGTAATAAAAACTATAATTAGATATGTTTATTGGTTGAAGTTCAAATTTTCTTTTTATTTTTTTTTAATAAAATCATATTTTTTAGATGCACCTGCTTTTTTTAATAAAGCTTTATCCTTAATGATATCATAGAAATTTAGTCAAAACGTTATGCCTCGATCGCGTTCATCGGCAAACGTCGACTCAGCGGTAAAGGCGTCTTCAAAAGTAAAAATACTATAAAGTAGGACATTTCCGATATTTTTTAACAGTAGGTAGGGGGCGAAGGACAAGGAGGTAAATTGTAGGACATGACCTACTAAAGTAGGACGGTTGGTAACCCTAATCATGTCAACCAAGCATCACGACAACTCTGTTGATCAGGAGAGCAAAAAACCAGAGGTACTCATTTTTTATAATGCGACGAAAGGAGGCGTTGATGCCCTTGACCAAAAATGTGCCCTTTATCGTTCAGGCCGAAGATGTCGTCGATGGCCTTTAGTAATTTGGTACGCTATAATGGATATTGTTATTGTAAATAGTCATATTATTTTTCACGCTGCTAATCCTGGAATTATAAAAAATCGCTCTGATTTTACCAGAGCAATTAAGAGCTAGGAATGAGTCTTATCAATGAGCATTTAAAAATAAGATTTGCCATAGCCAATTTGTCCAGAGAGCTTCGCTCAATAATCTCCATCGCATGAGGGACCGAAATGACTTCTGGAGATCAGCCTACACAAGCAGGTCCTGTTGTAAGGCGTAGATACTACTTGTGTCCTAGGAGTAAAGATACCAAACATTCCACCCTTTGCTCAGAATGTCATAGGACAATTTGCAAGAGTCATTCACTACAACAAGTCACCTGTACTTCATGCAAAGAGGTATCCATATATCTGTCCCGTACTTCTCGAGGTATATCCTAAAAATATACCTTTTAAAACATTTCTAATATACAATCAATATTTTTAAAGGTTTATTTATGAACTATATGTACTCACTTAAACAATATAATTTAATTTAGTGTTATATTCTCGTTAACAAATTCCAGATGATTAAAATACAACAGGTATCCATTATCTGTCCCGTACTTCTCGAGGTATATCCTAAAAATACACCTTTTAAAACATTTCTAATATATAATCAATATTTTTAAAGGTTTATTTATGAACTATATGCACTCAATTACACAATATAATTTAATTTAGCGTTATATTCTCGTTAACAAATTCGAGATGTACCGACTAAAAGGTTATGTGTACATTTCACAGAAACGATAGAAACATCTGTATTAATAAACAGTGTCTTGACTATAATAATTCGTTTTAATAAGAAAACATATCTTTTTTATTCAATTCATTTTATCAATTAGATGAATATTTGGGGTGTCACTGGGGAATCGACTCCCCAACAATCTAGAAGCAATTGGTGCAAATGATCGTACAAACTTCTAGTAACTAATAATGTCACTAGAGGCGCTGTCGTATAGCTTGTTCGACTGAGTGTATCAATTTGTCACAGCTTACCCGAGCTTTGACGATGTTGCCCGAGCAATAAATTTCTCGAACAAACCAATTTTTAGTTCAATATTTTGTCAAGAGATGGCGCCATCAATAAAATTTGTTCGACTGAATATACCATTTTGTCTCAGCTTACCGATGTTACCCGAGCAATTACTATCTCGAACAAACCCGCCGTTTGTTCAGCGTGATGCTAAGAGATGGCGCAATTAATACGATTTGTTCGACCGATTGCAAAAAATGTATCTATATCCTTGAAGTTTCCCGAGCAATAACGGGTTCGAACAACCCGTCTATTTATTGTAATTTTTTAAATTATTTTAAAAAACCACAGTTATAAATATATCTGTTATATTTGAGCTATTAATTTAGTAACTATATAGTAAAATTCTCCACGTCCTAAGTTATGTTTGAAAAGAATAAACTTTCAAAAAAATTTAAAATCAAATCTTGACGTCCGGCTTCATGAATTTCGCCACTGGTAGCACAATTTTAGTGGTGACCGACGACTCACTTGCCCCTAAAAATTGAAAAGTCTCCGTGTTAGAAATTTCTTGGTTAATTATGTAAATTTTTTGTTTAATTTTATTTTTAAATAAGTTTACAAGTCATTACTGACCCAGGGATTTTAAAAATTCCAATCGTAGGTCTCTTTTTTTACTTTTTAAGGTTTGGTCTTTTGACAATATTTATTTTTAAAACGCTCCCAAGTTAAATGGCCTTTAGGATAATGTTAATGTTTTACAACGCATACGAGACAATAAAAATCTAAAAATTTAAATCACAAGGCCGTATCTCGAACCGTTTTTGAGTTGCCTATAGAAATTTTGAAAAATTTTAATCTTATTTAAAATGCTTTTATGTCTAAATAGCTTTAGAGATCTTAACGTAATTATTTTAATAATGCAAACAAGACACGAGAAATCCAAAATTTCAAACTTCAGACCAAGGCCCTGCGCAGAACAGTATGCGTATTAAAAACAGCTAAAAGTTACCATTATTAATAAATTTAATACAATACAGAGCTACACTGTGCAGGTGGACGACGGGTGAACTACGATCAAGTGTGGCGCTGTGCAGGTGAGCGACGGGTGAACTACGATCAAGTGCGGCGCTGTTTAAGTGAGCGGTGGGTGAACTACGATCAAATGCAGCGCCATGCAGGTGAGCGACGGTTGTACTACGATCAAGTGCGGCGCTGTGCAGGTGGGCAGCGGGTGAACTACGATCAAATGTGGCGCTGTGCAGGTGGGCAGCGGGTGAACTACGATCAAATGTGGCGTTGTGCAGGTGGGCAGCGGGTGAACTACGATCAAATATGGCGCTGTGCTGGTGAGCGGCGGATGTACTACGATCAAATGCGGTGATGTGCGTTATATTTTCGAAATACTAAAGGTTTGTTCGTTTGTGTTGCACCAGACTTGTCCAGGACAAGAGCAGCTGACGACACTCTGTAATTGTAATTTTTGTAATTGTGTCCTTTTTGTAAATTTTAGAATGTAATTGTGTTCCTGGAAACGAAACGAACGCATACACACGACTGACACATTTTTCTACACGTCATTGTTTACACACTTGTCAAAAATGCCTCACTTACCTTAAGATAAATAATTAATTACGTAATTAAACATTTTTCTCGTGTGACTTGCATGCAGCGATAAGTTCGCCTGAACGATCCATACTTATCCACTGCACATGTGATAAAAATGTCAGTTTCAAGTAGGTTAGTTTAAAATGTCAGAAATTAGTAAATTATCTCTGATCTTAATATACTTACCTCGAACTCATACTTATTAACTGTTTGTAGGAAAAGAACTGACAAAAAACAAACAAAACACATTTCAGGGTTTTGTAGATATTTAATAAGTGTAAGAAGCAGTGGCGCAGCCAGAATTTTTTCTTTGGAAGGGACCCGGAAGCCAAAATTATTTAAATTATGAATAATGTTCTCACTTTTGAATTACCAGTGACGACCTAAAAAAAAAGGTTCTTATCTCTATTTTTAAATATAAAACAAAGCATTTATTTACATAAAAGATTTTCCTCCTTCTTTGGGGGGGGGGGGGAGGCCTCCCGCCTCTTCCTGGCTACGCCACTGGTAAGAAGTCAACAGAAAGCTGGATGTCTAAGGCAATTTTTTTTCTATAATCAACAGATTTTTGATAATCATTTTTATTCGATATTTGAGTACTAACTAAGAGCTTCCATTTAATTTGTTTAAAATAAATTTAAATAATTTGCAAATAATACGTCATTAGAAAATATAAATTAAAAAATCCTAGCGAGTTTTTTCTGCACGCCTAATGATCGAATTTATGAGTGCAAGCTCCTTAAGAAGGAGATTCGTTCTCATCTGTTAACAATTTTTTATTATATTTTTAATATGAAAAAAGACATACACTACCTTAGTCATAAATACAAAAAATCCAAAATTTTATTAGCCAGAATTTAGCCATGAATTAAATAAATAATTTTGTCATAAAAACCAAAACTGCAATATTTTCCAAAACCCAAATACAGAAAGGTTATCATCAATCAATTAAAACCAGAGGTCCCTATCTTTTACCGTTATTGAGATATAATTTTTTGAAAAATTAAATTTTATTACAAAAACTTTTTTGTTTAGGTGGTCACCACGCTACGAGTGGTGAGGTGAGGGACCTGTGGTATCGATGAACCCTCTACACTCCGAAACCCAGAGAACCAGGCCAGACAAGCTTGCCAGGTCACCCGCACAGGTAGTGTGAAGAACCGGGGAATGCTGCAACAAAGGAATGCTTCTGGCCCAACTGGAAGGGCTGATAGGTAGGTTATGAGGACGACCGTTTCCTCTGGTCATTTAAAGAGGCTGGTGACTATGTCGGAGTGTAGAGGGTTCTGCGATACCACAGGTCCCTCACCTCACCACTCGTAGCGTGGTGACCACCTAAACAAAAAACATTTTTGTAATAAAATTTAATTTTTCAAAAAATTATATCTCAGTAACGTTTCCAATACAGTTACTCATGCAGAGGATGTCTACGACACGCTCCGGCACGCTGTTCACTCTCCACAAAACACTTCACAAACTCCTGACTGGCTGACAACTCCCAGTTCAAGTAGAGGTTAGCCAGTTCCTCCCTCGTGTACGGCTCCACTGTTAACACTGGTGTTACTGTACTGGTCTCACCGGCCAGCAGAGCCAGATAAACAACGGCAGGCACATATTCCTCTAACAATGGAGCGGAGGGAGCCAGCTCCTTCACTTTTACCACTACAACATCCTGTACGACTTGTGTTTCATCTGCCTTTTGTAGCTCATCACCCCGCTTGTTGCTGCTTCGCATATAACTTCACTAGTACGGGCTGAAACGCTGCCATTCTGCTCAACACTCTCTTTTGCTGACTCATCCGATTCTTTAATTTCATTTTTATATAATTTAATTGGTGATCTACTTGAAGGCACGAATTTCTTGGTTTTCTTCTGCAAATATTAACACATACAATCAAATATATGGAATTAGTAAAATACAAACGTCAGCGCTAACAAAGGAAGGTTATGAATACATTTAACTGCTTCGGTTTTTCTAGAGTAGCCATCTAATCATTCTAAATATACTTTTTTAACAAACTAACACTGATACACATGAATATTTACACATGTATCAAATGATTGCTCAACTAAATATTTATCTAGTTACTTTTCTGTCATTATCAGATGTCACAGCCCAACATTATACACACAAAAACACCAAATCATAGAGATAGAAGACCACAGAACAATCTCGAAACAATTGGTGCAAATGATCGAACAAACTTCTTAGTACCTAATAATATCACTAGAGGCGCTGTCGTATAGTTTGTTCGACTGAGTGTATCAATTTGTCACAGCTTACCCGAGCTTTACCGATGTTGCCCGAGCAATAAAATTTTCGAACAAACCAATTTTTAGTTTAATATTTTGCTAAGAGATGGCGTTATCAATAAGATTTGTTCGACTGAGTATACCAATTTGTCTCAGCTTACCGATGTTACCCGAGCAATTATTATCTCGAACAAACCCGCAGTTTGTTCAGCGTGATGCTAAGAGATGGCGCAATTAATACGATTTGTTCGACCGATTGCAAAAAATGTATCTATATCCTTGAAGTTTCCCGAGCAATAACGGGGTCGAACAACCCGTCTCTTTATTGTAATTTTTTAAATTATTTTAAAAAACCATAGTTATAAATATATCTGTTATAATTGAGCTATTAATAATTTAGTAACTATATAGTAAAATTCTCCACGTCCTAAGTTATGTTTGAAAAGAATAAACTTTCAAAAAAATTTAAAATCAAATCAAGACGTCCGGCTTCATGAATTTCGCCACTGGTAGCAAAATTTTAGCGGTGACCGACGACTCACTTGCCCCTAAAAATTGAAAAGTCTCCGTGTTAGAAATTTCTTGTTTAATTACGTAAATTTTTTGTTTAATTTTATTTTTAAATAAGTTTACAAGTCATTACTGACCCAGGGATTTTAAAAATTCCAATCGCAGGTCTCTTTTTTTAGTTTTTAAGGTTTGGTCTTTTGACAATATTTATTTTTAAAACGCTCCCAAGTTAAATGGCCTTTAGGATAATGTTAATGTTTCACAATGCATACGAGACAATAAAAATTTAAATCACAAGGCCGTATCTCGAACCGTTTTTGAGTTGCCTATAGAAATTTTGAAAAATTTTAATCTTATTTAAAATGCTTTTATGTCTAAACAGCTTTAGAGATCTTAACGTAATTATTTTAATAATGCAAACAAGACACGAGAAATCCAAAATTTCAAACTTCAGGCCTCTATCTCTAACTAATATATAATCAATATTTTTAAAGGTTAATTTATGAACTATATGTACTCACTTAAACAATATAATTTAATTTAGTGTTATATTTTCGTTAACAAATTCGAGATGCTTAAAAGACAACAGGTATCCATCTATCGGTCTGCTACTGCTCGAGTATTTCCAAAAAATAAAACTGTATGTATATGAATTTTGTTAGACCAAGGCCCTGCGCAGAACAGTATGCGTATTAAAAACAGCTAAAAGTTACCATTATTAATGAATTTAATACAATACAGAGCTACACTGTGCAGGTGGACGACGGGTGAACTACGATCAAGTGTGGCGCTGTGCAGGTGAGCGACAGGTGAACTACGATCAAGTATGGCGCTGTGTAAGTGAGCGACAGGTGAACTACGATCAAGTATGGCGCTGTGTAAGTGAGCGGTGGGTGAACTACGATCAAGTGCAGCGCCATGCAGGTGAGCGACGGTTGTACTACGATCAAGTGCGGCGCTGTGCAGGTGGGCGACGGGTGAACTACGATCAAATGTGGCGCTGTGCAGGTGAACGACGGGTGTACTACGATCAAGTGTAGCGCTGTGCAGGTGAACTACGATCAAATGCGGTGATTGCGTTATATTTTCTATATACTAAAAGGGAATGTAATTTTTGTAATTGTGTCCCTGGAAACGAAACGAACGCATACACACGAATGACACATTTTTCTACACGTCATTGTTTACACACTTGTCAAAAATGCCTCACTTACCTTAAGATAAATAATTAATTACGTAATTAAACATTTTTCTCGTGTGACATGCATGCAGCGATAAGTTCGCCTGAACGATCCATACTTATCCACTGCACATGCGATAAAAATGTCAAAGTTTTAAGTAGGTTAGTTTAAAATGTCAGAAATTAGTAAATTATCTCTGATCTTAATATACCTCGAACTCATACTTATTAACCGTTTGTAGGAAAAGAACTGACAAAAAACAAACAATTTCAAAACATACAAAACACATTTCAGGGTTTTGTAGATATTTAATAAGTGTAAGAAGCAGTGGCGCAATCAGGATTTTTTCTTTGGAGGGGGCCCGGAAGCCAAAATTATTTAAATTATGAATAATGTTCTCACTTTTGAATTACCAGTGACGACCTAAAAAAAAAGGTCCTTATCTCTATTTTTAAATATAAAACAAAGCATTTATTTACATAAAAGATTTTCCTCTTTCTTTGGGGGGGGGAGGCCTCCCGCCTCTTCTTGGCTACGCCACTGGTAAGAAGTCAACAGAAAGCTGGATGTCTAAAACAATTTTTTTTCTATAATCAACAGATTTTTGATAATCATTTTTATTCAATATTTGAGTACTCACTAAGAGCTTCCATTTAATTTGTTTAAAATAAATTTAAATAATTTGCAAATAATACGTCATTAGAAAATATAAATTAAAAAATCCTAGCGAGTTTTTTCTGCACGCCTAATGATCGAGTTTATGAGTGCAAGCTCCTTAAGAAGGCGATTCGTTCTCATCTGTTAACAATTTTTTATTATATTTTTAATATGAAAAAAGACATACACTACCTTAGTCATAAATACAAAAAATCAAGGTAGTAGTATCAAAAAATAAATACAAAAGTAGAGGGTTCTGCGATACCACAGGTCCCTCACCTCACCACTCTTAGAGTGGTGACCACCTAAACAAAAAACATTTTGTAATAAAATTTAATTTTTCAAAAAATTATATCTCAATTGTTATGTATTTTAATAGAAAATAACTACATTTATATTTTACAGTTTTTTTATCTTATTATCATCTGACATTTACTTCACTTGTTATTTTTTTATTTACAAACTATCTTGATACTTTTGTTATAATATTAAGGATACATTCATTACATTTTATACATTCATTACATTTTCCTCCCTACTACAATTTTTGTTAAATTTTTTTTTTTTTTTAAATGTAACAATAAATGTAATCTATAAATTTAACCTATCTGGTGGTTTAATATTTCTCCTTGGTCTTTGGCAAGGCACGGGTACTGGTAAAGGATGTCTTTCCACATTACATTTTAATGGACTACTTAATGGCGTATTTCTATTTCTGGAACCTATTATTAAGGGACTTTGAGATGTGGTAGGCACATCTTGGACATCATTATGCTGAGGCCCTGGTACAGGTGTTGGATCTGTCGGATCCGTACCTCTGATTTGAGTTGGCTGTTCCGTTAATTCTTTTTGTTGATTAGAATCATTTCCACGATGTCGAATAGTCTGTTGACTAGGATATACTGTTCTATTTACATAAGGTCTAGTTATAGGTTGCGTATTAATATAAGTGGCCAATCTTATTTCATTTGCATGCATTTTTTTAATTTGATTTCCCACATTAACGAAATATGTAACTAAACTTTGAGCAGTTTAAATGTTATAATATTAAGGATACATTCATTACATTTTATACATTCATTACATCAATAACGTTTCCAATACAGTAACTCATGCAGAGGATGTCTACGACACGCTCCGGCACGCAGTTCACTCTCCACAAAACACTTCACGAACTCCTGACTGGCCGACAACTCCCAGTTCGAGTAGAGGTTAGCCAGTTCTTCCATCGTGTACGGCTACACTGGTGTCACTGTACTGGTCTCACCGGCCGGCAGAGCCGGATAAACAACGGCAGGCACATATTCCTCTAACAATGGAGCCAGCTCCTTCACTTTTACCACTACAACATCCTGTACGACTTGTGTTTCATCTGCCTTTTGTTGCTCATCACCCCGCTTGTTGCTGCTTCGCATATAACTTCACTAGTACTGGCTGAAACGCTGCCTTTCTGCTCAACACTCTCTTTTGCTGACTCATCCGATTCTTTAATTTCATTTTTATATAATTTAATAGGTGATCTACTTGAAGGCACGAATTTCTTGGTTTTCTTCTGCAAATATTAACACATACAATCAAATATATGGAATTAGTAAAATACAAACGTCAGCGCTAACAAAGGAAGGTTATGAATACATTTAACTGCTTCGGTTTTTCTAGAGTAGCCATCTAATCATTCTAAATATACTTTTTTAACAAACTAACACTGATACACATGAATATTTACACATTTATCAAATGATTGCTCAACTAAATATTTATCTAGTTACTTTTCTGTCATTATCAGATGTCACAGCCCAACATTATACACACAAAAACACCAAATCATAGAGATAGAAGACCACAGAACAATCTCGAAACAATTGGTGCAAATGATCGTACAAACTTCTTAGTATCTAATAACGTCACTAGAGGCGCTGTCGTACAGCTTGTTCGACTGAGTGTATCAATTTGTCATAGCTTACCCGAGATTTAACGATATTGCCCGAGCAATAAATTTCTCGAACAAACCAATTTTTAGTTTAATATCTTGTTAAGAGATGGCGCCATCAGTAAGATTTGTTCGACTGAATATACCATTTTGTCTCAGCTTACCGATGTTACCCGAGCAATTACTATCTCGAACAAACCCGCAGTTTGTTCAGCGTGATGCTAAGAGATGGCGCAATTAATACGATTTGTTCGAGCGATTGCAAAAAATGTATCTATATCCTTGAAGTTTCCCGAGCAATAACGGGTTCGAACAACTCGTCTCTTTATTGTAATTTTTTAAATTATTTTAAATAACCATAGTTATAAATATATCTGTTATATTTGAGCTATTAATTTAGTAACTATATAGTAAAATTCTCCACGTCCTAAGTTATGTTCGAAAAGAATAAACTTTCAAAAAAAAATTAAAATCACATCAAGGCGTCCGGCTTCATGAATTTCGCCACTGGTAGCAAAATTTTAGCGGTGACCGACGACTCACTTGCCCCTAAAAATTGAAAAGTCTCCGTGTTAGAAATTTCTTGGTTAATTATGTAAATTTTTTGTTTAATTTTATTTTTAAATAAGTTTACAAGTCATTACTGACCCAGGGATTTTAAAAAGTCCAATCGTAGGTCTCTTTTTTTTTTTTACACGGTTTTTAGTTTTTTATCTGGTACACGGTTTGGCTCACGACATTGTCGTCCTATGTATTCTTCCACTTAAATACGTAGTTTACCGAGCCGTTTAGTAGTATAAATTCTGTAGGACTGATCACACGTAAAATTATCTACAACTTTCCAATTGACACCAAATTTTTGTGTTAGTTAAGGATTTATTTGAGGGAGACTGTTTTTGAAAACACTCTTACTCCATTTTCTCGAAAACTATTAATGATAGAAAAATAGCGTATTTCGGCCCTGGGAGCCGTCTGGGAGCCGTCTGGGAGCCGTCCGGGAGTTTTGGTTGGTGAAAAAATGACAAACTAAAAAAGTTCTAAAACATTTTTTTTTTTAGCTGTTCTTAAACAATCAGTCGAAATTGTTGGTCTTACTCGCCACCATTTTGTTCTAAGTGTCAGGTCTTTGGTCCCCCAGATACCTGGAAAGACCCGATATACTTATAACAAGATGGGGGTGATGCCAAAATTCAACTGGCACCGTCTAAAAAAGTAACTACCTTTAAAAAATTGTGTAACAAAAACTGAAAGTGATACAGAACTGGGGTTTATCTTTTTTTAAATACACAGGTCTTCTTCAGTAAATAAAAAAAAAAATTAAATATTTAAAACAGGAAATACAAGATGTTCAAAAAGGCTAAAATTCAAAAATTCATGCCTCAAAAATGAAAAGGGATAAAGGCATGCGGTTTCAATTTTTGGATTCCTAATGGCGCATTTCTACCAATAATTTGTCTCAAAATTTAGAACAGGGCCGGATGTACAAGCTATCAAAACATTTCAAAAATTCATGTCTTAAAAAGTGTGAAAATGAAAAAATTTCATTTTCCATGCAGTCTAACTTTTTGTATTCCTTATCCCGCATTTAGTCAAATATTTGGAGTCTCTCTCTCCTCCATTTCTCCTCCTTCTCTTCTCCACCTATCCTCCATCTCTCCTCCAACTCTCCTCCACCTCTCTTCCATATCTCCTCTTTAAATCTTGTTCAATATAAAAAAAATAACATTTCAGTCTTCCAGTATCGACCAAAATGTTTATTTTCCTTCGTAGACATTTACAATGATATCCACATTTGTGTTAACGTATCATATGCACTGTAATAGTCTTCCTCTTTGAAAACAGAATCCTGAAATCCTTGTAAACTAGATTTCCAATCGGAGTATTTGTGCGATTCGCAATATTGCAGCAATTGTTGCCGTGTTCTTAGGGCCGCACTATTTTATGATAATTATTCCTGCAAAAAAATAATAAGTCCCAACTCCTGTAAAGGCATCTTGGGAAAGAGAAGGTAAATTTTCAGTTTCTAGACCGCCGGCCATAGATATGAAAGTCACGTGGTCAATGTGACGTCTGAACCGGTACTAGTATCCCTGTATAAACCGGTTATCATTTTAAAATGAAGACCTGTACCCTATCATTTTCATAATTATTATTAGTTTTTTGAAAATTGCCATAAGTGTTTTCCACAGCACTCAGAGAGTGCTGGGAATACCCACCCCTGAAGGGAGTTGGGCGCAGATGGGATGATCCGTGAACCGTCCATATCCTTAGGGGTATATTGTCTGTCCACTCCTCTTTCACTCCTGTTCCTCTCCTGCAATTCTTCTGCATCTCTCCACTATCTTTCTTACAACTCACTTTCATTTTTCCTACTCTTCCTTTAACTTTTTTATCTCTTCTTAATTTCTCCTACATCTCCCCTTGATTTCTCCTCAATTCCTATTATATTTCTGGGGTGCAGTTACCATGATCCGAGAACAAACGTTCTTAGGGGCGGCGCTAATTTATTATTATTATTTAAAAAAAATTGCCATAAGTGTCTTCCACAGCACTCAGTGAGTGCTGGGAATACCCACCCCTGAAGGTAGTTGGGCGCAGTTGAGGATGACCCGAAAACAAACCATGTTCTCAAGGGCCGCACTAATTTATTATTATTAAAAATGTTTTTATTTCCGCCGGTACCGTCCATGTTTGCCCGAAACGTGTTCCACGCAGACGAGACGTTCACCTGTAACCTTCTCAGAGAAGGTCAAGGGAGCTTTATACCCAGAAATCGGCCGCAACCCAATCTCTGGCGATATGCGAAGAAATCCCGTTGGTCGAAATTTGTAAAAATAATTTATTTTAAAAACATTTTCTAAAAGAGGCAAAAAGGGTTAAAAATTAACAAATTATAATTAGCGCCGAGAAATAAGAAAAATAAAAAATATTTTTTAGACCAAAAAATAAATCTAAGAAAATTATTCTTTAATTTTTTTTTTATTTTTAATTAAATGGCCTTTGCCTCTGTGGCAATTAGCCAGGACATTATTTGTGAAAAATTCCATGCCTGAACCGGATTCGAACCCGAGACCTTCGCAATGCAGACCACATGTGTTACCACTACGCTACGCCGGTCGGCTATCTTTAATTTAATTTTGAGTAAAAACGTTTTGAAATGTCAGTTTGTCTATATAAAAAAATAATATTAATTTTATTAATCGTTCAACCCAAAATGTAATGAAATCAGGAGCAATCAGTCTAAATATCAATTTGTTCCCGTAATATTTGCGAAATGGGCCATATTTCACGTAAAACCCATTACTTCACTTACTAACTCCGAACATAGGGCCTTAATCAAAATTAATAAGCGTCCAAATTACCCTATTTGTCACGAACCGCCCCAGAGGGCTGTTAGCTTTACCTACATATATATATACGTATATATCGAGACCTCAAAAAAATACCAATTGTGAAATTGTACACATGTTAGGATTTCGCAGATATTTAGTAAGTGAAAAAGTTCAGCAAATGGCTAGAACTTCCTTTTGATGACCCACTTTTAGATATACACTAGCTGGAATGATAAGCGAGGTAGCCCCCCAAAGCTCCCCAAATATATACATTATTAAAATAAGGGATATATATATATATATATATATATATATAAAATTATTAATATTAGTTATTAAAATATTTGTATCCGAAAAAGATTTTGGAAAAAATGTGCCAAAAGAATGAATTTAAAAATTGAACTTGTTCCTTAATCGACGCCTCAAGACCTTTTATTTTCACTATTCAAAATGTTTTTTCGAAAATTACAAGTATGTATTTTTCAGTAATTATGTGGATAATAAAATGCATGCCAAATTTCAACACGGTAGGTCAAACAGTTTACAGCAACAATTTCTATTGTACAAACAGACAGACATATGAGTGACTGTATAAGGGTTTTTTGTTCACAATCTTTCAATATAGTTTTTAAATAAATTATTTAAAAAATTAACTGTAATTTTTTTTTTTGAAAAAACAAAAATATCAAAAATGAGATTTCTGAAATTATACAAATTCTTTTTGTAAATAAAAACTGATATAACTACATTAAGATTTGAAAAAACCGGGCCCTTGATTTTTTCAATTTCTTAATATAATTTCAAAAACACTTAAAATCATCATAGGACTGATAATCCAACAAGTCAAACATAGCAAAAAAACATCTCATTTTTAATAAATTGAGACAACCCCTCTAAACGGAAAACAGACAGACAGTATAAGGTTTTCTTAGTAAAACCCTGGAAACTTGGTAATATTCGAAAAAATAATATAATAAAAAAAAATTCCGAGCATATCCCTGTTATGTGAATTATTCTGATTTTTTCAGACTTTTAAGCAAACACCTAAAAACTCACTAACAGACAGACAGTATAAGGTTTTCTTAGCAAAATCCTGGAAACTTGGTAATTTTCGAAAAAATAATCTAATAGAAAAAATTCCGAGCATATCCCTGTTATGTGAATTATTCTGAATTTTTCAGACTTTTAACCCAACCCCTAAAAACTCTCTAACAGACAGACAGTATAAGGTGTTCTTAGTCATACCATGAAAATTTGATAATTTTCGAAAAAATAATCTAATAAAACATTCCCAGCATATAACAGTTATGTACATTATTCCAAATTTTAAACCAACCCTTCAGGAAGACATATAAATTTTAATTCTCTAGGTGCAGTCGTTTGGCCACAATTTCTACCAAATAGGACACTTGATTGACGGTACAAGAGTATTTTAACATACCTACGAAACCTGAGGGGTGCAGTTGAAAATTAATCTACTCTTAACTGTTCCAGAAAAAAATAGTTTCGAGTGATCCTAATGTGGGCGTAAATGCTTCTAAAGTAATTTTCAAAATACGTGGCAGTGCGAACAACAATAAATAAAAGGTCTACAGGGGGCTCTGATCTTTAAATATGCGCTAAAATAATTAACACAAAAGGTTATTATGGGGTATAAAAAAAAGACAAATTACTTGGAGAGTTTGAAATACCTTTCAATATTTCAATCTGCACAGACAGACAAAAATTATAAAAATGGTCAAAATGGTCTAAGCTAACTATATTTTAGCTACCAAAGTAAAAATACTAAAAAAATAATAATGTACAAACGGAGCCTCCGAATTTATATATATAGATTTATAGTATTAATTGCTCAAATTATAGTGCTGATGTCAAGAACTAGAACCCCTAGAGACGCACGAGACGCACGAGACGCAAAAGGCACCTATCTGGGCAAAAATACAGCTATTATCTTCAATATAATAATACAGAATTTAGAATTTTCTGTAATTTTTTAAAATTTGCATTAATACATATATTATTGATGAACGATATTTAAATTCATCCCTAAAGATATAGTGCAGAGGTCAAGAACTAGTGGTCCCAGAGCAGACAAACGGACAGATAGACCGACAGACATCATGCTAAAAATAGTGAAAACGTTATGTAGGGACCTAAATTCGTGAAGATCCATCGAAATCTCGGAATGTCAAAATCGGTATGATCACAATACCTCCCTTATATGGTGGCGGTCGGTAATAATTGATTTATTGTATGCACACACAAAACAACCGTGCATACAATACTTTTTCTAATCTTATCTGTAGAAATGGTATCTGTAAATATTGAAAAATTATAAAATTTATTTCTTTTTGAAAATTTTCCAAAGATCAAGATAACTTGTAAAAGTTGCTGCAAATTTTTCGTTAGAGGGTTTATTTGGAATGGCTCTTTGTTTCCGAAAGATTCCCACCCCTGCTATAGCGGCTCCATAATTATACTGACACCTTTTTGAAAAAAATGTTTCCCAAAATTAAATAAAAAAATTGTAATCAGATACTAACGACTTATAGAATCCATTCAAGATGTTTCCTCATCTCAATAGGCCATGTTGGGGGGGGGGGGCATTTTAGTTGGTAACCACGAAATACAACTAGACATGTGAAAATAAAATAACTATAGTTTCTGTGGTTTAAGCGGAAGATTTTGAATTCTAGTAATTTTTACAAATTAAGTGAAGTTTTTGGCAATTTTGTTTAGCAAAAGCCCACTTCAAACCTTAAAAAGAGAGCTCATGACAACTCAGGAAAATTAAAAGTCCATGAAGTTCCGCTTAAACGTTTGAAATAGCCTATAAAATTTTAATTACAAAATATTCATGTGACATTCTATAAAAAATATTTATTCAATATATTTAATAACAAACTTAAAAAAATACCATGGCCTAGTCAGATGAGAAAACATTGTTAATGGATTATACATAGCTAAAGTATCCATAAAAATTATCAAATAAAAAATAAATGAGATTTTTAAAATTAAACTCATTTATTATTTGACATTACGAATTTGAAAAACCGGTCCCATAATTTTCCAAACTCATAATATAGGTTCCCAACACCTAAGTGGTGCGTTGGGTAATATATCTTAACCCACTTCTTTATAAAATCTGTCTTTCAACCCTATTATCCCTAAAAAAATCTCATTTTAATTAATCGAAGCCAAGTCAACTTTTGATTTAAATATAAAAGTTAATCACTAGCCATCGGGTTTCGAACCCGCTTTACTGCGTAGGTAACAGTTTTACGCTGGTGCCACTATAGCTTAAAGCAAGACGAAGTAAACTAGAATTAAACTCTGGTCCACAGATGACAAAAAAACAAGACGAAGTAAAGTATAATTAAACTTTGATCCATAAATGACAAAAAAAAGCCCTGAGATGCGAAATAATTTTTAAAAACAAAGTTGCAAAACTATATGTTAAAGACCAAAAAAACCCAATAAAGAAAATTAGACCCGAGCTTATTAGTGAAAATAGACTACCATCTACGAATGTAAATAATATTCATTCTAAAAAGAAAAAACAAGAGGGCAATTCTAAAACTGTGGTTTAGAACCACAGTTTTAGAATTAATTCACCTTTCTAGTCTTTCATGACTTTCATGACTTTACCAGAAACCATTTCTTGAAAAACTAAAAAGTCGTGTCAAAGCAGCCGCAATCTTTGGAAATGTACTTATATGTTTTCCCCGAATATCAAAGATCGTAAAGGACATTTTAAGCTTCTAACAAGGGCTTATTTCCAAAAATAACATCACAAAGGATCAAACAAACTAAACACATTCTGAATTTTATTATATAATTATTAAATAGAAATTAAACTCTTAAGTGGCACATAGGGTTGTAAAAATGTACGTGCTTGACCTCCAGCACTATATGAAAACCGCAAATATTTATTGATAATTTATTTTATTATTAATTATAATTTAATATAGAAATAACAGAACTTTTAAAAGGTGCATAGGGTTATGATATATTCTGTTCTTGACTTCCAGCACTACATGAAAATAATTTCAACTAAAAATGATAAGTACTTGACGAAAAAAATATTTTTTCGGAATATAGAACGTCTTTGGTAGCCATATTTTAAAACGCCTCTAAACCAAACCAGAACTGTCACCAAGTGGGGCATAGAGCAGAAAAATACCTTTCTCTTGATTTCAAATTGACCTCCAGCACTATATGAAAATAATATCTACTAAAAATTATTACATGTCTGGGATAAAAATAAAAATTTTCGGAATAGAAAACGTTTTTGAAATACATATTTTTAAAGACTAAACCAAATCAAAAAAAAAATCCAAGTGGGGCAGAGAACAGAAAGAGCTTTCTCTTGAAGTTAGACAAATTTAAAAACTACAAAAAAAAAAAATAATAATTAAAAATTCCTGTCGTATTTTCTTAAAGATCGAATTTCTAATATTTGCCAGGTAAAATTTCCTGTGGAATTCTGGAAATTATCCTTATTACTTAATCCTCTTTAATACGTCCTACTCTCCTCCCCTCTTGACTTCACACGTAGATTCGTGAGAAACTTCAGACGCAAGGAAAACAAAGCGAGTAACAAAATATTGACAATATCAAAACCAAACAAACACATCTCGTCTAATATAAAAAATAAACAATAAAAAAAAATAAATGTTTAATAAAAAACTGACTGAATTTAGGATTTCGCAGGTATCAATAAAATACTTTTTAGATTTTTGGATCAATTCTTTTAAGAAACAGGGTGTGCGACAAAAAATTATATCTATACTAATTAGTTCGTTTGTACACAACGGGCATTCCAGCTAGTATACAATGAAAATTGCGTTAAAATAAAAAAATTGTATAAAGTGTGAATTTTATTGCCCCTGTATAAACAGGTAGATAAAATAATTTTTTCGATAATTCAAAAAATTCAATAAATCTTTGAATTCTTAAAATTAAGTTGTTTCTAGACCTCTAGAATACTAAATAAAATCCATGGTATCGTGACGTTTCTACGGCTCCTATTACCCCTGTATAAACAGCTCAATAAAATAATTTTTTCGATAAATCAAAAAATTCAATAAATCTTTGAATTCTTAAAATTAAGTTGTTTCTAGACTTCTAGTATACTAAATAAAATCCATGGTATCGTACCGTTTCTACGGCTTTTATTACCCCTGTATAAACAGGTCAATTAAATAATTTTTTCAATAAATTTTCGAATTATTAAAATTATTTAAAGTTGTTTCTAGACCTCTTGTACTATACTCCATTCGGATTGACTCACATTAGTCCTCCATCTTGATCTGTTTGTCAGGGCTTTCCATGCGTCTTGTAAACCAGTACTTGTTAAATTTTCGGTTAGCTGGTTTCTCAATCTCTGGCGAGGTCTTCCCACTGATTGACGAATATTCAAACTAACAGTCCTTCTGAATGACTAGATCACATTTTTTTTGCAGGCATCTTTTAACCTTAAAACTGTTTAAAACAATTTTATTTTTTAACCATCAGGATTCGCTGCTCCAATTCTCCACTATCAATTTAAATTATTTAAAAATCAATGTGTTGGTTTTCTTTGCAATTAGATGTCACCTAAGCGTTGGAAACATTATTATTATTTTTTTGAAAATTGCCATAAGTGTTTTCCACAGCACTCAGAGAGTGCTGGGAATACCCACCCCTGAAGGGAGTTGGGCGCAGATGGGATGATCCGAGAACCATCCATATCCTTAGGGGTATATTGTCTGTCCACTCCTCTTTCACTCCTGTTCCTCTCCTCCAATTCTCCTGCATCTCTCCACTATCTTTCGTACAACCCACTTCCATTTCTCGTTCTCTCCCTTTATCTCCCTTATCTCTTCTACATTTCCCCACTATCTGCTCCATTTCTTCACTATCTCTGCTCCATTTCTACTTCATTTTCTCACAATCTCTCCACCAAAATCATAACTCAAAAACGATTTAAGGTAGAGACCACCGATTGGAATTTTTGAAATTCCCACATTTTGATTTCCGTATAAAAATGAGAATTAGAAAATTTAAAACTGGGCCGGATTTACGGTAAAAAAAATCTTATTTCACAAATTAATATTTCAAAAAAAAGATAGAGACCTCCGGTTTGAATTTTTGGAATCCCTATATATTGATTAGTGAATAAAAAATTTAGAATTTTAAATTTTAAAATAGGGCTGAATTAACAAAAAATTATAATTAAAAAATTATCGAATTTCAAAACATTTTACATCCAAAACTATGAGGAAGAAATCTACGGTTTGAATGTTTGGAATGCTTGTATCTCGTTTAGTGGAAATTTAAAATTTAAAACAGGGCCAGAATTACGATAAATTATAAAAACCAAAATAATAAAATGTTTCTAATTTCAAAGGGGTAAAAAGTTTGGGGCCATAACGTTTCAATTCGGAATATCTTTAAGAGTAGGCAAACAAAACCCTTGAAAATGACAAAAAAAATGACAAACTGAAAAAGTTCTAAAATATTTTTTTTAGCTGTTCTTAAACAGTCAGTCGAAATTGTTGGTCTTACTCGCCACCATGTTGTTCTAAGTGTTAGGTCTTTGGTCCCCCAGATACCTGGAAAGACCCGATATACTTATAACAAGATGGGGGTGATGCCAAAATTCAACTAGCACCGTCTAAAAAAGTAACTAACTTTAAAAAATTGTATAACAAAAACTGAAAGTGATACAGAACTGGGGTTTAATTTTTTTTAATACACAGGTATTCTTCAGTAAATAAAAAAAAATAAATATTTAAAACAGGAAATACAAGATGTTCAAAAAGTCTAAAATTCAAAAATTAGTGCCTCAAAATGAAAAGGGATAAAGGCATGCGGTTTCAATTTTTGGATTCCTAATGCCGCATTTCTACTAATAATTTGTCTCAAAATTTAGAACAGGGCCGGATGTACAAGCTATTAAAACATTTCAAAAATTCATGTCTTAAAAATGTGAAAATGAAAAAATTTTAAAAGAGACTGTATTTCTTATGCTGCATTTAGTCTATAAAAAAAATTGAGTTTCAAAAATTAAAACGAGGCCGTATTTATAAGCTATCAAAAAGTGAAAATTTCAAAAATTCATCTCTCAAAAATGGGAAGAAATAGAGCCATGCAGTTTAAATTTTTGTATTCCTTATCCCGCATTTAGTCAAATATTTGGAGACTCTCTCTCCTCCATTTCTCCTCCTTCTCTTCTCCACCTATCCTCCATCTCTCCTCCAACTCTCCTCCAACTCTCTTCCATCTCTCCTCTTTAAATCTTGTTCAATATAAAAAAAATAACATTTCAGTCTTCCAGTATCGACCAAAATGTTTATTTTCCTTCGTAGATATTTACAATGATATCCACATTTGTGTTAACGTATCATATGCACTGTAATAGTCTTCCTCTTTGAAAACAGAATCCTGAAATCCTTGTAAACTAGATTTTCAATCGGAGTATTTGTGCGATTCGCAATATTACAGCAATTGTTGCCGTGTTCTTAGGGCCGCACTATTTTATGATAATTATTCCTGAAAAAAAAAAAAATAAGTCCCAACTCCTGTAAAGGCATCTTGGGAAAGAGAAGGTAAATTTTCAGTTTCTAGACCGCCGCCCATAGATATGAAAGTCACGTGGTCAATGTGACGTATGAACCGGTACTAGTATCCCTGTATAAACCGGTTATCATTTTAAAATGAAGACCTGTACCCTGTTATTATTATTACTTTTTTTTTTAATAATTGCCATAAGTGTCTTCCACAGCACTCAATGAGTGCCCACCCCTGAAGGGAGTTGGGCGCAGTTGGGACGAACCGAGAACCATCCATGTCCTTAGGGGTATATTATCTCCAGTATCAATTTAAATTATTTAAAAATCAATGTGTTGGTTTTATTTGCAATTAGATGTCACCTAAGTTGACTCTTCCGATAGCCAAACTCTCCATTTCTTGCGAGGTCTTCCTACCGGTCGATTCAATCTTCCGTCTGGGGCTTCTCATTTACCGCAATTTTCAAATCCCAGGATTCCGGGTGTCAATGGAGCTATCACCTAATGATGACCGAATTTTTGTGACGAAAAGACCTGCCGCAGAAAAGGCTCTTTCAGATTCAATCGATGTCTGTGGAATGGTCATTAGTGCGTCATATAATTTATTGGTGCGTTTTCCCGTTGCTTCATAGATATTCATTTCTTTGGCGATGTTTTTGACGTCATATAGAAAACCTTCGGTATTCTCAGCTCGTGTCACATTCGAAATAGCAACATCCAACTTCTGATGAAGTGATAATTCAGACGTGATTTCTCGCTCTGCCATCAGTGAATTTTTAGCCTCATCACCACTATCTTAATCTGCCATACTACAAGTATCCGCATTTGCAACAAAAAGTTTAGCAAATAACTTTTTAGCTGTAGCAATACTGATTTATTGAATCTACTTCCGATTCGTAGTGTTATAATTTGATGAGTTGTTTAGGTATTTTAGTAAGACAACTAAATTATTATTCCTTCGCTCGACAATTCTCTGTTGGATTCCAGCATTTTAAACGAAAAACTATTATTGTTTTTGCGTAACTCATCCAAAATACAGCCTCTGCTTCAAATAGTGTTGCTCCGCGTCGGCCAAGTCTCTCAATACCAATTTTTAATGGCTGTAATGCCGTTACCACGTCCTTAATTACTAAATATTCCTTCTCCGAAAAAAGAGGGATTCCCGGGTTGAAACCCCGGGATAACGGGATGTATTTTTTCATATGGGCTCCCGGGAAAATGGAACCGTTTAAGAAGCCCTACTTCCGTTCCATGTCCTTTTAACCATGTTGTCCTCCCTCAACTTTTGTCCTATCCACTGTAATCGTCTACTTTTCAGCTCTCGTGTGAAATATTTTTTAACTTTTTTTTAAATGTTATATATTTGCATAAATTATTATATATAAAGATGTGTGCATCTATTGGAACGTTGTCCTAATATAAAATTATATTATTATTAGATTAAAAACTAAATTCTTTTAAAATAATCGAAAATTTATTTGTTGGGTTCTATGTCCCTAAACGCCGTATTGTGTTCATGCACAATTCCGTCTCATTATTTTCAGTTTTACTCAATTTAAAAAACAGAAAAAATATACCCCTTATACTATAAACTCTCCCGCAGAGCATTGCCGTACTGTGTGTTGCCTACCCTAAATACCTCAAGGAGTAATATTTTGCAATTTTCTAAAATTCATAACTCAAAACCTATAAACGATAGAGATCCACGGTTTCAATTTTTGGAATTATCAATATTCATATATACTATGAAAATTTGGAGATATTCCCAGTGAAAGCAGTTTTTCACAGAGAATTGTTTTAAAATATACCAAAATTGCAACTTTGCAAAGATGCAAATGAAAACAAAAAATACTCAACAAATGTTGAGGACTTACCCCGTGTAGCCCCAGAGGCTCTGGGCGCTACGCCCTTCTCAGAACTTACATGGGGTCCTCCAGCGATGGCTGTAACAATAAAACAACAATTAGCAACCAAATAATCTTAGAATATTTCAAAAATATTAATTAAAAGATGACATAATTTTTGTAAAATAAACCTTCTTATTTAAGTAAATTTCTAGGTTTAGGCGTTTGGCTACAATTTTTACCGAACAGACAGACAGACAGACAGACAGACAGACAGACAGACAGACAGACAGACAGACAGACAGACAGACAGACAGACAGACAGACAGACAGACAGACAGACAGACAGACAGACAGACAGACAGACAGACAGACAGACAGACAGATAGACAGACAGACAGACAGATAGACAGACAGACAGACAGACAAAACCCTAAAAAGGCCTTTAACACAAAAATTATACATTTCAGACATATTTTTTTGCAAAATAACCCTTCAAAGTTCCATAACGGCATTTAAGCATAAAAATTTTGAAAAATATAAATTAAAATATATATTTTTGTTAAGAAAACTTACCAAGTTCAGGAGAGCAATTTTGCCAAATCCTTCGCCGACAGCATCCCCCTCTACTTCTAGGGCACTAAGACCATCTAAGCCCATCACGAAGGGCTATTAACACCAGGTATCGGCACGACACCAAAAAAAATTAATAAACTAGGAGGAAGCCGATTAAATTCGGACATAATAAACGGTGCACAACACTAACTTCTTTAGTTTAAGGTCTTCTCGGACCAATCACGAACTATTAAAAAAAAAAACCTGAAACAGCAAATAAAATATTAGTAACAGAATCACTCTTTAAACATTGTTTTTATAAATAATAGCAAGTTATAAACAATTTTATTTACTAAATCAACGTTTTGGCAACGAATTTAATCTACAAGTGAATCGCACGACGTTTTTTGTACAACTGTTCACCGATAATTGGTATCTTATGATATATGAATTGCTAATTAATCCCTTATGTAATTTTTAAATTTTTAGTCTTATGCGATTTGACAATGCACGTAAATTCTAATTACAATATTTATTTTGCGTATAAAAATAATTAATTACAAAATTGTTAATACCAATTTTAACACGCTATTTTTGGCTATTAGAAACCAAAGGGCCTACACCTTATTGTTTTATTAAACTAACAATGCATTTCAAAATATTTTTTGTAAACCAATTTCAACAATATTTGTTGTAAAAAATATTTACAAATTTTTTCTACCCACAAAATATAACATATTGTAAAATTATTTTTTGTTTATAAATCTAAGTCAGCGGTTCTAATTCTGGGGTCTGCGTTTACCAGGGTTCCGCGAAACAATTTTGACATTAACTTTACATCCCCCAACTTTTCGCTTTTATTCAAATAACTCTTTTAAAAAAAACCCTACATGGTCAAAACTTTTTGTATTTGTTGTTATATAACTAGTTATTGATCTAACTAAACAATAATTAGTAAAAATTATTTACAGAAAACATATTATAATAAGATCTATTTTGACCAATATTTGAACAAGAAATGTTTGTATGAGTTGTATTATGATTATTTATGATTTTTATTCTATATGCTAATAAAAATGTTCATCTCTATAAATGCGCAAGACCATTTATTTAAATAACCAGCGATACATTTTTATCAATATTTATTATAACGTAGTGCCTATGAGATTATTGAGCCAGAAATTAAGTCTCAAGAACGACGTAAAATGCCTAGGCATGGGATGGGGTCCGCAAAAAAAAAAATGTTGTTCAAGAGGAGGTCCTCGGACCACATAAGTTTAAGGACCCCTGATCTAAGTCTAAAGGCCTTTAATTAAGCCCTACTCAAAGTTTTAAAAAATATATATTATTTCGAGAAATATTTATTCCAACATAATTTCCTATGTGGACCAAAAAACTGTATATGCAAGCCAAAATTCAACTCTTTAGGTCCCGATATCTGACCACAAGTACTACCGTACAGACAGACACGAGTCATACCTTTGCCCTAATACCTTTAAACACGTGTAGTATGTAATGTTTTATATAAATTTATTTGGAAAGAAAAATTGAATAAATCAACTTTTATCGAAGAAATAAACAGACAGACGGGCACATGAATGATGGTTTTACGAAACCCCAATTACTTTAAAAAGTGTAGTATGTAACGTTTTATATAAATTTATTTAGGAAAAAAATTTAATATCTAGTTTCTACCCAACAGACGGACACAAAGAGTTTCTTGGTTATTCATACGAAACCCTAAAAACGCATTTAAAAACATGTAATATGAAATAATTAAAGAAGTGGGGGGGGGGCATATCTCGAAAAGAAAATTGAACAACCTTCGCCAGAGGGAAGACCTCACAAAAAGTTGAGGTATTATATTAGTCAAAACCTAACAAGTATAAAGAAAAACCTTTAAGAGATCAAGACGGACTTTTAAGGGGTTAAGAGATCACGTTTTGAATGTTACTTTTTCAATTATGAACATATTATTTCTTTTTAAATTTCCTCAAAGCCAACTTGTGTGTAGGTACATATATTTCCAATATTGTAAGAAATTGTTCGTATGGGATTAATGTAATTGAAGAAATGCACCTTTATGCCCTTTGCACAATTGACCTTTACCCCTATATTTTAAGAGATCAACCAGGTCCCGGGTTCATTTCCCGCCGAGCGCCGGATCATCTTGTCCTATTCAATATACATTTAAACAATACAGCTAATGCCGCCGGTACGAACCCAAATAAAAGCAGTTTACAAATAAAAACACATATTACATGTTAAGAAAAAATGCGCTGAAGCCCGTAAATAACTGCCTCTGCCTGTCACAACTTTTTTAAAGATATTTGCCTCTTTGTTAAACTTTCTTCAAGCATGAAAATTTCACAGCTTGCGAACAAATCACACTTTTATCAAGACTTTTTAAGAAGACGACCATCAAAATATATATTTTTATACTTGACCACATTAAAACTTAAAATAAAAATCAGCTGTGGCCACCACAGGACCGACCGCCATTACAAAGTACTTGTATAAAATACATTCTAGCAGCAGAGTAGAAATAACTTGGCCTAATATTTTCTAAAAGAGATATTATTTATCATGATCATGGAAACGTTACATGAAAAAATTGATACTAAGAAAAAATTTCGAAAATTTTTAATATTTTTTTTTCGTTTTTCAAAAAATGTCTCAAATAAAAGTTGTTAGTTATTGCTTTTATAACAACTTTTGTTAGATAAATTATTATTATGCAAAATCTTGAAAAAAAATAATGAATTTATGTTTAGGAAATCAGATCGTACTGTGCTCTTTCGGCGTGTCTTAAAAATGTCATAACTGGACTAAATAAAAAAAGATTTTTTTTTTATATTTTGGGCTTATGCCCCTAGTGACCGAAAAGTGCCCATCATAGACAAAGATCACTTATTTAGTTTTAAAAAAATCTCCTAACCTTATATACTTTACCGCATAGCACGAACGTGTTGTGGGTTGCCTACCATATTAGCTTCCAGGGGAAAAAATTACAATTTTCAAAAATTCATAACTCAAAAACTAAAACAGATAGCGCCCTGCAGTTTGAATTTATAAAATCACCAACACTTATATACGCAGCTAAAAATTTGGGGCCTTTTTCGTTAAAGACGTTTTTCGTTGAAAATGTTTCGAACATTGTCAATATTGTCAAAATTTTTAAGTTTGTAAGGCCGTATCTCCAAAACTAAAAAAGATATAGACCTGGGGATGCAATTTTTGAAATTCTTAGGTCCGTAATATATTTAAGCAAATTTTGAGCAAAACATTTTTTGAAAAATATCGTTTACCAATATTTTTTTTTTTCTTAATTTAAAAAAATCATAACTCAAAATTGATTAAGGATGGAGACCTGCGGTTTGAATATTTAAAATTTGCATGTATTACTTAATCTAGAAAAAAATTGGGGCCTTAATAACTCGGCTGGTTTTATTTTTCTAATCCATCAAACAAAACCTTTAAAAATGGCTAAAATTTGAAAAAATCGTAAGGGGTATACCTTAAAAAAATCACAAGTTTTAAGAAAAATCTTCTTGTCTTAGATTTGACTCAAAATTGGCCCATATACGTATTTTGGGCCGTAAATTACCAAAATAAGGTCAATTTCGCCTTTCAACTAACTGTTTTTGCATAAAACTAAAAAAAACTACCCCAAAAAAAGAGGCAGGAAAGCTTTAAAGCCTTTTTTGAATATCCCCAGCCCCAAATAAGCCGGTAAGTTTGGATTGAGAAGCATTTAACTAAATTATTAACTAAAACAGAGGTCTAGAAACTTACACGGGATCTAAAAACTTAATCCGTGGTCTAGAAACTTAAACTAGAGTTATAAAACTTGAACTTGAAGCCGCAATAATGCATCATTATCATTATTATTTTTTAAAAATTGCCATAAGTGTCTTCCACAGCACCCAGAGAGTGCTGGGAATACCCACCCCTGAAGGGAGTTGGGCGCAGTTGGGATGATCCGAGAACCATCCATGTCTTTAGGGGTATATTATCTGTCCACTCCTCTTTCACTCCTGTTCCTCTCCACCGATTCTCCATGTTGCTCCAAGTGCCAGGCAAAATGATGGTGATGCCAAAACTGAACTGGAAAAGAATAAGTTTAGTTTGCAAATTTGAATTTAAAAACATGATAGCTCAAAAACGGCCAGAGATAGAGACCTGAAATTTTTGAAATCTACATGTATTGTTTACTCTAAAATAAATTTGGGACCTTAAAAACGACTAAAAATTTTTGATAAATTAAAGTATGAGCCGACATAAAAAATATTTTAAAATAATTATTTTTTGGCACTAGAGGGTCAATTATTTAGCCAATGCAAAGACAGCAAAAGACGAAGAAATCAGCAGATTAGGAACAAAAATCAAATGGAAACATCCAATAAACAGCAAAAATTAAAAATCAATTTTGAAAGAATTCTAGATAATTACTTTTTGGATATTGGACATTTTTGGCCTTACGCACCATCATGTTGCTCTCACTGGTCAGGTCTTTCCAGGTATCTGGGGGACCAAAGACCTGACACTTAAGGCAAGATGACGGTGATGCCAAAACTGAACTGGCACAGTAAGAGAACAAATTTTATTAGTTATGAAAATTGGAATTAAAAAAAAATCATAATTCAAAAACGGCCAGCAATAGGAACTTGCGGTTAAAATTTTTGAAATCTACATGGACTTTTTAATCTAAAAAAAAAAAAATTGAGGCTTCAAAAACCACTAAAAAATTTTGATAAATCAAATTATGAACTGACAAAGAAAATATTTTAAAATGATAAAAAATAATTACTTTTTGGCAATAGAGGGTCAATTATTTAGCCAATGCAAAGACAGCAAAAGACGAAGAAATCAGTAGATTAGGGACAAAAATCAAATGGAAACATCCAATAAACAGCAAAAATTAAAAATCAATTTTGAAAGAATTCTAGATAATTACTTTTTGGATATTGGACATTTTTGGCCTTACGCACCATCATGTTGCTCTCACTGGTCAGGTCTTTCCAGGTATCTGGGGGACCAAAGACCTGACACTTAAGGCAAGATGATAGTGATGCCAAAACTGAACTGGCACAGTAAAAAAAATAAATTTTATTAGTTGTAATTTTAAAAAATCATTACTCAAAAATGACCAATAATAGAGACTTGCGGTTCAAATTTTTGAAATTAAAATGGACTTTTTACTCTAAATAAGATTTGGGGCTTCAAAAAAAGACTAAAAATTTTTGATGAGTATGAGCTGACAAAAAAGATATTTTAAACTGACAAAAAAAAATTATTTTTTGGCAATAGAGGGTCAATTATTTAGCCAATGCAAAGACAGCAAAAGACGAATAAATCAGCAGATAAGTGACAAAAATCAAATAGAAGCGTCCAATAAACAGCAAAAATTAAAAATCAATTTTGATAGAATTCTAGATAATTACTTTTTGGATATTGGACATTTTTGGCCTTACTCACCACCATGTTGCTCTCACTGGTCAGGTCTTTCCAGGTATCTGGGGGACCAAAGACCTGACACTTAAGGCAAGATGATAGTGATGCCAAAACTGGACTGGCACAGTAAAAAAAATTAATTTTATTAGTTATGATAATTGGAATTTAAAAAAATCATAACTCAAAAACGGCCAGCAATAGGGACTTGCGGTTAAAATTTTTGAAAATTACATGGACTTTTGAATCTATAAAAAATTTGGGGCTTCAAAAAACAACTAAAAATTTTTGATGAGTATGAGCTGACAAAGATATTTTAAAATGACAAAAACAATTATTTTTTGGCAATAGAGGGTCAATTATTGAGCCAATGCAAAGACAGCAAAAGACGAAGAATTCAGCAGATAAGTGACAAAAATCAAATAGAAGCGTCCAATAAACAGCAAAAATTAAAAATCAATTTTGATAGAATTCTAGATAATTACTTTTTGGATATTGGACATTTTTGGCCTTACTCACCACCATGTTGCTCTCACTGGTCAGGTCTTTCCAGGTATCTGGGGGACCAAAGACCGGACACTTAGAGCAAGAAGATGCTGATGCCAAAACTGGACTGGCACAGTAAAAAAAATAAATTTTAATAGTTCTAATTTAAAAAAATCATAACTCAAAAACGACCAATATTAGAGACTTGCGGTTGAAATTTTTGAAATTAACATGGACTTTTTACTCTAAATAAAATTTGGGGCTTCAAAAAACGACTAAAAAATTTTGATAAATCAAATTATGAACTGACAAAGAAAATATTTTAAAATGATAAAAAAATAATTATTTTTTGGCAATAGAGGGTTAATTATTTAGCCAATGCAAAGACAGCAAAAGACGAAGAAATCAGCAGATTAGGGACAAAAATCAAATGGAAACATCCAATAAACAGCAAAAATTAAAAATCAATTTTGAAAGAATTCTAGATAATAACTTTTGGGATATTGGACATTTTTGGCCTTACACACCATCATGTTGCTCTCACTGGTCAGGTCTTTCCAGGTATCTGGGGGACCAAAGACCTGACACTTAAGGCAAGATGATGGCGATGCCAAATCTGAACTGGCACAGTAAAAGAATAAATTTTATTAGTTATGAAAATTGGAATTAAAAAAAAAACATAATTCAAAAACGGCCAGCAATAGGGACTTGCGGTTAAAATTTTTGAAATCTGCATGGACTTTTTAATCTAAAAAAAAAAAAATTGAGGCTTCAAAAACCACTAAAAAATTTTGATAAATCAAATTATGAACTGACAAAGAAAATATTTTAAAATGATAAAAAAATAATTATTTTTTGGCAATAGAGGGTCAATTATTTAGCCAATGCAAAGACAGCAAAAGACGAAGAAATCATCTGATTAGGGACCAAAATCATATGGAAGCGTACAATAAACAGCAAATATTAAAAATCAATTTTGAAAGAATTCTAGATAATTACTTTTTGGTTATTGGACATTTTTGGCCTTACGCACCACCACCATATTGCTCTGCATCAGGTCTTTCCAAATATCTGGGGGACCAAAAACCTGACCCTTAGAGCAAGATAATGCTGCTAATTTAAAAAAATGATAGCTCAAAAACCGCCAGAGATAGAGACCTACGGTAAAAAAATTTAAAATCTACATGTACTGTTTACTTTAAAATAAATTTGGGACCTGAAAAAACTAACTGGAAAATCTTATACAATGTGAAAAAGAAAACAGTTAAAATGTATGCCCGAGTGATTTCTGACTCTAGCCAGTTTATGACTAGCTGGAATGTGATTGGCGAGATGTACTGTTGTTTGAATAATCTGCGTGTAATTTGATTATTTGCTTCATTTTATAAAAATCTGTCTATCTATCAATAACTGAGCTGTGAAAGAGAAAAGCGACTTTATAGTGAAAAAAGCTACCCCTTCCCCCGTAACATTACCTTTGAACACCATTAATTTGTACAACATAGGGTAAAGCCTAAGGGCCTCCGCCGTAGAAAATGATTTTAAAAAGGGCTCCGCAAGTCGAAAAGGTTGTAAACCACTGATTTAGCCTATACGAAGACAAAAAAAGAGGGCGAAATCAACTAGAAGATCTAGTATTGGTATACAGGACACCTGGAGAGATATTTAGCCAGATAATGGATGCCTCCAAAAAACAGCAAAAATGAAAAAAAAAATCAAAGATTTCTAGATAACTATTTTTTGGTTATTGGACATTTTTGGACTTACTCACCACCATGTTGCTTTGCATCAGGTCTTTCCAGATATCTGGGGGACCAAAGACCTGACAGTTAGAGCAAGATGATGGTGATGCCAAAACTGAACTGGCACAGTAAAAAAACAAGTTTAGTTTGCAAATTTGAATTTAAAAAAATGATAGCTCGAAAACGGCCAGAGATAGAGACCTGCGGTTGGAATTTTTGAAATCTACATGTATTGTTTACTCTAAAATAAATTTGGGACCTTAAAAAACGAATAAAAAATTTTGATAAATTAAAGTATGAACTGACAAGGAAAATATTTTAAAATGACAAAAAATAATTATTTTTTGGTAATAGAGGGTCAATTATTTAGCCAATGCAAAGACGGAAAAAGACTAAGAAATCAGCAGATTAGGGGCCAAAATCAAATGGATG
This sequence comes from Liopterus haemorrhoidalis, assembly GCA_963971575.1. Classification (NCBI taxonomy): domain Eukaryota; kingdom Metazoa; phylum Arthropoda; class Insecta; order Coleoptera; family Dytiscidae; genus Liopterus; species Liopterus haemorrhoidalis. The sequence continues at coordinate 70,699,076 of OZ020613.1, forward strand.
CATCCAATAAACAGCAAACATTAAAAATCAATTTTGAAAGATTTCTAGATAATTACTTTTTGGTTATTGGACATTTTTGGATTTACTCACCACCATATTGCTCTGCATCAGGTCTTTCCAGATATCTGGGGGACCAAAGACCTGACACTAAGAGCAAGATAATGCTGATGCCAGAACTGGACTGGCACAGTAAAAAAGTAATTTTATTATATATTCGAAAATTTGAATTTAAAAAAATCGTAGCTCAAAAACGGTTAGAGATAGAGACTTTCGGTTGGAATTTTTGAAATCTACATGAACAATTTACTCTATAAAAATTGGGCCCCTAAAAAAACAATTATAAAATCTCCTCTGAACCGGCAGACAAAACATTCAAAAATTGCAACAAAAATTAAAAATCAGTCTGTCCAGATTTTTGGCCTTACTCACCACCATATTGCTCTTACTGGTAAGGTCTTTCCAGATATCTGGGGGACCAAAGACCTGGCACTTAGAGCAAGATGATGGTGATGCACATACTGGACTGACAAAGCAAAAAAAATAATTTTATATTAAAAAAAAATTGAAAAAAAGGCTCATATACGGTTGGAGACAGACTTGCGATTAGAATTTTGGAAAACTACATGTACTCTTTACTCTAAAAGAAATTTAGGGCTTTAAAAAGTTTGTTCGAAAATGTTATAGGAACAGACAAACAAAATTCTTGAAATTGCCCAAAAATAATTATTTTGCCCATAAAGGGTTAATTGTTTAGCCAATGCGAAGACAGCAAAAGAGGGGGAAATCAACTAGAAGATCTAGCATTGGTATACAGGACACCTGGAGAGATATTTAGCCAGATTAGGGACAAAAAACGAATGGATGAATCCAAAAAACAGCAAAAATGAAACAAAAAAAATCAAAGATTTCTAGATAATTATTTTTTGGTTATTGGACATTTTTGGACTTACTCACCACCATGTTGCTTTGCATCAGGTCTTTCCAGGTATCTGGGGGACCAAAGACCTGACACTTAGAGCAAGATGATGGTGATGCCAAAACTGAACTGGCACAGTAAAAAATAAATTTAGTTTGAAAATTTGAATTTAAACAAATGAGCTCAAAAACGGCAGGAAATAGAGACCTGCGGTAAATTTTTTTTAAATCTACATGTATTTTTTATTCTAAAATAAATTTGGAACCTTAAAAAACTAACTGGAAAGTCTTATACAAGGTGAAAAACAAATTAATTGATATTGACAAAAAATAATTATTTTTGGAAATAGAGGGTTAATTATTTAGCCCATTGGTTCCCAACCTGTGCTCCGCGTGCACATCTCAAGGGCTCCGAAGCCGTTGCAAGAAATAAAATAAATAAAAATGGAACAAAATCAAAAGAATTAGGAATACAAAACAGAATCAAAATAATAAATCTGGAAATTACATTCTGAATGAAAATTTGAAGACAGAGATACTATCTCTGTTAGAATATATTAGGCCAAGTTATTTCTACTCTGCTGCTAGAATGTATTTTATACAAGTACTTTATGATGGCGGGCGGTCCTGTGGTAGCCACAGCTGATTTTTTTATCTTCCTGCAGTAATTTTTTTCGAAGTAAAGTAAGTGTATCGCGTAGATAAAAAGGTTGAAAACCACCATAAAATTTGGTTAAAATTTTTCGCACACAACAATGATAGCTATCACTACGAAAGGTTGTGAACCACTGATTTAGCCTATACGAAGACAAAAAAAGAGGGCGAAATCAACTAGAAGATCTAGCATTGGTATACAGGACACCTGGAGAGATATTTAGCCAGATAATGGATGCCTCCAAAAAACAGCAAAAATAAAAAAAAAAAAATCAAAGATTTCTAGATAACTATTTTTTGGTTATTGGACATTTTTGGACTTACTCACCACCATGTTGCTTTGCATCAGGTCTTTCCAGATATCTGGGGGACCAAAGACCTGACAGTTAGAGCAAGATGATGGTGATGCCAAAACTGAACTGGCACAGTAAAAAAACAAGTTTAGTTTGCAAATTTGAATTTAAAAAAATGATAGCTCGAAAACGGCCAGAGATAGAGACCTGCGGTTGGAATTTTTGAAATCTACATGTATTGTTTACTCTAAAATAAATTTGGGACCTTAAAAAACGAATAAAAAATTTTGATAAATTAAAGTATGAACTGACAAGGAAAATATTTTAAAATGACAAAAAATAATTATTTTTTGGTAATAGAGGGTCAATTATTTAGCCAATGCAAAGACAGAAAAAGGCGAAGAAATCAGCAGATTAGGGGACAAAATCAAATGGATGCATCCAATAAACAGCAAACATTAAAAATCAATTTTGAAAGATTTCTAGATAATTACTTTTTGGTCATTGGACATTTTTGGATTTACTCACCACCATATTGCTCTGCATCAGGTCTTTCCAGATATCTGGGGGACCAAACACCTGACACTAAGAGCAAGATAATGCTGATGCCAGAACTGGACTGGCACAGTAAACAAGTAATTTTATTATATATTCGAAAATTTGAATTTAAAAAAATCGTAGCTCAAAAACGGTTAGAGATAGACTTTCGGTTGAAATTTTTGAAATCTACATGAACAATTTACTCTATAAAAATTGGGCCCCTAACAAAACAATTATAAAATCTCCTCTGAACCGGCAGAAAAAACATACGAAAATTGTAACAAAAATTAAAAATCAGTCTGTCCAGATTTTTGGCCTTACTCACCACCATATTGCTCTTACTGGTCAGGTCTTTCCAGATATCTGGGGTACCAAAGACCTGGCACTTAGATCAAGATGATGGTGATGCCAAAACTGGACTGACAAAGCAAAAAAAAAAATTTTATATTTAAAAAAAATTGAAAAAAAAGGCTCATATACGGTTGGAGATAGACTTGCGATTAGAATTTTTGAAAACTACATGTACTCTTTACTCTAAAAGAAATTTAGGGCTTTAAAAAGTTAGTTCGAAAATGTTATAGGAACAGACAAACAAAATTCTTGAAATTGCCCAAAAATAATTATTTTGCCCATAAAGGGTTAATTGTTTAGCCAGTGCGAAGACAGCAAAAGAGGGGGAAATCAACAAGAAGATCTATCATTGGTATACAGGATACCTGGAGAGATATTTAGCCAGATTAAGGACAAAAAACGAATGAATGAATCCAAAAAACAGCAAAAATGAAACAAAAAAAATCAAAGATTTCTAGATAATTATTTTTTGGTTATTGGACATTTTTGGACTTACTCACCACCATGTTGCTTTGCATCAGGTCTATCCAGGTATCTGGGGGACCAAAGATCTGACACTTAGAGCAAGATGATGGTGATGCCAAAACTGAACTGGCACAGTAAAAAAACAAGTTTAGTTTGAAAATTTGAATTTAAAAAAATGATAGCTCAAAAACGGCCAGAGATAGAGACCTGCGGTAGGATTTTTTTAAATCTACATGTATTTTTTATTCTAAAATAAATTTGGAACCTTAAAAAACTAACTGGAAAGTCTTATACAAGGTGAAAACAAAATAATTGATATTGACAAAAAATAATTATTTTTGGAAATAGAGGGTTAATTATTTAGCCCATTGGTTCTCAACCTGTGCTCCGCGTGCACATCTCAAGGGCTCCGAAGCCGTTGCAAGAAATAAAATAAATAAAAATGGAATAAAATTAAAAGAATTAGGAATAAAAAACAGAATCAAAATAATAAATCTGGAAATTACATTCTGAATGAAAATTTGAAGACAGAGATAATGTCTCTGTTAGAAAATATTAGGCCAAGTTATTTCTACTCTGCTGCTAGAATGTATTTTATACAAGTACTTTATGATGGCGGTCGGTCCTGCGGTAGCCACTGTGACCTATAAAACACCGGCTATAGGTTTATTTAGTCTTTTGTGGCTAGCCTTTAAACAGCCGAGACGGTCGTGCGGTTCCAAAATTAGATGAAATTATAAAAAAAAATTAAGGGCGCCAACTGGTCTGAAATAAAATAATTGGGACCGACCAGTAGATCCCACGCACAGACTAGATTTTAACTAAGACTGACCAAATCAGTCTTACTAGGCGAAACCTAACCTAAAACGAGATATTTGGGACATAAGTCAATAACAACAACTGAATATAGTAAATATCAAAACAATAAAATTTATTATAATTGAAAATTGAAATGTAAATAAAATATATAGATACCAAAAATAAATTTAGAATAATAATATTATAAATCACAAACAACTAATAAAATATTAATTAAAGGTAAATTTGGTTAAAGCGATTTTACCAGAATGCGCTGGATTACAAAGCTTTCTCGGGTTGGTCGACCAGCGCCACGATATTCCTACACATTCCGAATAAAATCTAACGTATAAAAAAAATATATACAACTGATATTCAAAATTTAAAATAAACAATATATAAACAATAACACAAATAATTTTGATTAAAAAGGCTTATCTGGATATTTTTTTCTTGAAGTTTCCTCTATCCTTGCCTTCTTTCGACGCTCGGTACGTCCAGCCCCAAATTATCCAAACCAGTACGCCAATGCCGTAAGCTGGCTCTGGATATTTCCAGCGACGCACCAAGAGTGAGAGAGAGAGAGAGAAAAAGGAGAAATACTGGGAAGGAGAGCCTAAAATAAGATCATATCCATTAAATTTCGGTAAATGCTTGCGTTTTAAGCGCCGCATACAATTATACAAAAATATACAAGCAATACAACACAATAATTTAGATTTTTACCTTAAGATGTTATGCGGCTCTCTGTAGTGAATTTGTATTGTGGCAATATAAATCCGAATAAATCGTAGGAACTCAACGTCCTTTTCACCTTTACGTTCTCAAAACAAATCCCTTAAAAGGTCTAAATACTTATACTATTCACCGTATAATAATATTCTTCTGTTGAGAACGAAGGTCTGACCACGTACCAAATAATTTTCACAAATAATAAAATACTGTTTGTTACTTGTATATTATTGTGTAATCATGGTTACCGAAATCTATGCGATATTGTCTTATTTTAATAAAGTAGGCTGCTGTACATTAGCGTACCGTATTAAATTTGTTTAAAAATAAACAAATTTCTTTTAAAACGTTACATTCCCCCCTTTACTTCAAGAAAAATACTTTCCCTCAAGAAATATTTCCACTAAGTAATATCTTTTTTTTTTTTTGTTTTTATTTACTATATTCTACTTTATACCTAAACTAACGTTAATAATAACTAACATTATTTAAAATTAACCGAAACTAAACCCTAACCAAAATCCTGTTCTTTTATTAATTTTTTTAAGTCCTTCGCATGCCATGTTCCTTTATGAACCCCAAATTTATCTTCTAATATAAACGTCCATGGCGATAGTTTTTCCTTAATGTAAAAAGGTCCAATAAATTTCGGTGCTAACTTTGCATTATAATGTTTACTAGCGTCCGAGAGAGAATAATTCTTACGTAATACTTCATCGCCTATTTCGTAAGTGTCTTCTCTTCTTCGTAAGTCATATCTTTTTTTATTTTTTTGAAAAGACTTGTTCAAACGTTCGCGAACTTTCTTGTACACCTTATTTAATACCTTTGCTCTTATTTCTGGTGTTCCAAGAACTTCTTCATCTGTCTCTTCATTGTCTTTCTGGTAGTATGCACCATTTAATATCTGTTCCCTGCTGAAATTTAGAAAATACGGTGTGTGTCCAGTTGTTTCGTGTACACTTGTACGGATCGCACAACCAATTTTATCTAATTCAGCATCCCATTTTCTTTGATCTTCGTCGATGTAACAAGATATCATGGTTTTCACTACTCTAATTATTCTTTCCGCTGGATCTGCTTGTGGATGGTAATACGGTGTAAAACGTATTCGTACATCATATTCTGCACACAGTTGCTTAACAAGATTATTAGCAAAATGTTTCCCGTTATCGCAAATTATTATTTGAGGAACACCAAATAACAAAAAAATTTCGCGTTCAAGTGTCTTCTTAACATTCTGTGCAGTAGCACTCCGCATAGCGAATAACCTAGTAAATTTTGTAAAACAATCTGCTACCGTTAAAATAAATGTATTCCCATTCGAGCTTCGCGGTAATGGTCCCACGAAATCCATGCAAATCATCTGCCATGGTTTAATTATTCTGGGATGACTCAACATTAGACCTTGTTTTGCTTTTGACTCTGGTTTACGAGTTTGACATGTCATACAATTTCTGACATATCTAGCAATATCTGGTTTCATTTTCGGCCAATAATATCGTTGACCTATTCGGTGAAAAGTTTTAAACACTCCAGCATGTCCTGCAGTTGGGACATCGTGAAACTGCTTAAAAATTTCCAGTCGCTTTTCTTTTGGTGGTATGATTTTCCATTCGTCCGTTTCGTCCGACAGTTCAGGGATCTTAGGTGTAACGTGTTTAAATATAATGCCGTTTTCTATTTTATACAATGGATACTTCTGCGGTGAATTTCTTATCTCCTCCATCAACTTCTTGTACCACTTGTCTATTACGACTACATTTTTTTGTATACAATCTACTTGTGGTACTGCTCGCGATAATGTGTCAGGAACTATATTTTCCTTCCCCTTTCTATGAACGATATTAAATTGGAATTGCTGCAAACGAACAGCCCACCTCGCTAAACGTCCTGTTGGGTCTTTTAGATTATTGAGCCACAACAATGAACTGTGGTCCGTAATGACCGTAAATTCAACCCCTTCTAAATATGGTCGTAATTTTTCAATGCTCCAAATGACAGCTAAACATTCCCTTTCGGTTGTACTAAAATTTCGTTCATTTCTAGTTAACGATTTACTGAGATAACAAATCACCTTTTCTTCTCCGTTAATAATTTGGGTTAACACCGCCCCTATACCATAACCACTAGCGTCACATTGTACCGTAAAAGGTTGTGTAAAATCCGGACAACTTAATATTGGTGCTGTAACCAAATACGATTTTACGGTTCGCAACACCTCCTCGCATTCTTCGGACCATCTGAAATTTGTATTTTTACGCAAAAGTTGGTTTAGTGGCGCAATAAGCGTTGAATAGTTTGGTAAAAATCTCCGATACCAAGATATCATCCCTAATATCCTACGTAATTCCTTTACCGACTTAGGACTCGGAATAATTCTTACCGCCTCAACTTTTTCAGGGTCAACACGAAGACCGAATTTATCTACAATGTAGCCTAGATATTTAAGTTCTGGTTTGCAAAAATTACATTTGTCTTTACTAAGTGTTATGCCCGCCTCTTTTAAACGATTTAGAACCTTTGATAATACGGTTAGATGTTCCTCAAAAGTGTTACTAACTATAATAATATCGTCTAAATAGGCGAATGCGTTCGGATCTAATTCGGGACTAATTATCTTATCCATCAGTTTTTGCCACGACGCGCCTCCAGAATGGAGTCCAAAAGGCATACGACAAAAATGAAACAATCCACGTCCCGGAATAGTAAATGCCGTAAACTCTTTGCATTCTTTTTTGACTGGGATTTGCCAATAAGCCGATTTAACATCCAGAGTAGTAAGATAAACCGCGTTCTTTAATTTATCGAGAATGCTGTTTATCATTGGAAGAGGATAAGCACTAGGTTTAGAAACCTTATTAAGTTTGCGATAGTCCACACAAAAACGATAAGAATTATCTTTCTTCTTTACTAATAATATCGGTGACGACCACGCGCTATTCGACGGTTCTATTACTCCTAGTTTTAACATTTTATCTAACTCTTCGTCGATATGTTTTTGAACGTAGGGTGATACCGGGTAATACCTTTGTTTTATAGGGGGATGGTCACAAATGATCTCATGTTCTATCCACGACGTTTTACCGAGCTTATCTCCTATTCCATCAAAGTATTTCGCAGTTAGTTTTTCGAGTTTACTGCGTTGGTCCGATGTTAAATTATCGACATCTATTATTGCTGACTGATTACCATCAACAGTCATAACGTTTGTCGGTGTCGCAAATCTCCAATGGTTACTACATAGATTTGGGACGATTTCCATAACCCTCCAAAAATCAATACCACATATTAACGAATGACTTAATTTCGGGGCAATTATAACGTTAATTAATTTTTCCCTATTTTCCAATTTCATTGGTACGTAACAGGAACCAATACTATATATAATTTCCCCGTTTCCCACAGTACAATTAAATTTGTTATTACATTCTAATTTAAATCCCATAGAATGTAATACACTCCAACCAACTTCGTTCATGAAGGTATGAGTCGCACCCGAATCTAACAAACCTAAAAATTGCTTTCCTAAAATATCAATTTCGACATAAGGTCTTTCATCGCCTCGGGCGTGATTCATAATAAATTCTAAAATACATTTAATCGGATTTTCCGTTTTAGGGGTACAAGACAATAACCGATTTTCTATTGCCTTGACGTCTCGTTTCCCTCCTTTGACGAACATGAAGGACAAGTATGGATAGTGAAACCTTTTTTATTACACTTGAAGCAATGTTTTTCGCGCGGTTTTGAACAATTATTAGCAAAATGCCCCGCTTCATGACAAATATAACATTTACGTACCGACTTCTTATTTGCCGGTTCGACTGAATGACAGCTACTGTTATAGCTAGATTTGCTACTATGAGCGTATGCTAAATCAGATTCCATCATCCGGTTCGGTGGTGGTGTATAATTTTTTATTAGCGTATTTCGATGCTCTAATTGCTTGCAGATTTTTCGCAATTCGTTTATATTTTTAGGTTCTACTAGACCTATTTGGGTTTGTAAATAAGGCAAAATATTTCGCGAAATTATCTTGAGTTTTGTTGCCTCTGGTAATGGTATCGACATTCTATCAAATAAATTTAACATTACAGCAAAATACATCCCTACCGACTCATTTGCACCTTGTGTACGACGTTTTATTTCTTCGAATAATTTCTCGTCATAGTCTGGAGGTTGAAATTCGTCCTTTAAGGCATCTACAAGTTCCTCCCAGTTGTTTACAGATTTTCTAATGACTCGAAACCAACATTTCGCCTTTCCTTCGAACAAGTCTAGTGCCGATAAGAATAATTGTTGTCGCGTTACATTCCTAGCAACGCGCATTTCTTCAACGCTTTGCAAAAATGCGTTAAGTGATTGCTTGTCTTCACCATTATATTTTAATTTCCATTTATAAACTGGCACCGAGTATGAGTTTCGATTTGACATTGCTAAATGTTTCAAACTTTCGCGAGTATTATGTAAAGACTCATCGCTATCTGATGTTTCCGATTCGTCGTCACATAAGTTGATATCAATAGCTGATAAATCTACTGGGACTTGATCATAAATTTTGGTGCTGGACTTTCGAAAAGATTTTTGTTTTATATCTGCCAATGATGACAAGTTAACAATTTTGAGTAAAATATCGTTCTTTTCTTTTTGCAAATCATGTTCCGAATCCCCTATTTTTATCATATTGATCCTACCTAACGCGTATTCTATTTTTGAACGAAATTTCTTGTGAACCGACGATTCCACATCTCCGTCCATTTCGGAATTCAAATTGTTAAGTTCGTCAACTGTTAATTTTAATGCTAAAATATCCTCCTTCGCCTCGTATGGATACTTTGGCATTTTTATTTCCGTACCCTTCCGTTCGAGTTTTAATAAACCCCGTAATGCAACACGCATTTGCTCTACCGTTCCTACATCACGCAAACCTCTAATCGTTAATTCATAATCCAATTCGTTATGATTTAAACGATTTATTTCGTATCGAATCTGTTTCTTTATTTTACCGGCCATATTTACGGGAATACAAAATAATAGCCAACAAAATTATAAATTTACCTAATTTTCAACACTACAACAAAATAATTACTAGACGTCTATTTTCCAACTACGTTATCCTTATTATCCCAAATACTCACTAAAAATCACGTTGGGCGCCAGAAATGTGACCTATAAAACACCGGCTATAGGTTTATTTAGTCTTTTGTGGCTAGCCTTTAAACAGCCGAGACGGTCGTGCGGTTCCAAAATTAGATGAAATTATAAAAAAAAATTAAGGGCGCCAACTGGTCTGAAATAAAATAATTGGGACCGACCAGTAGATCCCACGCACAGACTAGATTTTAACTAAGACTGACCAAATCAGTCTTACTAGGCGAAACCTAACCTAAAACGAGATATTTGGGACATAAGTCAATAACAACAACTGAATATAGTAAATATCAAAACAATAAAATTTATTATAATTGAAAATTGAAATGTAAATAAAATATATAGATACCAAAAATAAATTTAGAATAATAATATTATAAATCACAAACAACTAATAAAATATTAATTAAAGGTAAATTTGGTTAAAGCGATTTTACCAGAATGCGCTGGATTACAAAGCTTTCTCGGGTTGGTCGACCAGCGCCACGATATTCCTACACATTCCGAATAAAATCTAACGTATAAAAAAAATATATACAACTGATATTCAAAATTTAAAATAAACAATATATAAACAATAACACAAATAATTTTGATTAAAAAGGCTTATCTGGATATTTTTTTCTTGAAGTTTCCTCTATCCTTGCCTTCTTTCGACGCTCGGTACGTCCAGCCCCAAATTATCCAAACCAGTACGCCAGTGCCGTAAGCTGGCTCTGGATATTTCCAGCGACGCACCAAGAGTGAGAGAGAGAGAGAGAAAAAGGAGAAATACTGGGAAGGAGAGCCTAAAATAAGATCATATCCATTAAATTTCGGTAAATGCTTGCGTTTTAAGCGCCGCATACAATTATACAAAAATATACAAGCAATACAACACAATAATTTAGATTTTTACCTTAAGATGTTATGCGGCTCTCTGTAGTGAATTTGTATTGTGGCAATATAAATCCGAATAAATCGTAGGAACTCAACGTCCTTTTCACCTTTACGTTCTCAAAACAAATCCCTTAAAAGGTCTAAATACTTATACTATTCACCGTATAATAATATTCTTCTGTTGAGAACGAAGGTCTGACCACGTACCAAATAATTTTCACAAATAATAAAATACTGTTTGTTACTTGTATATTATTGTGTAATCATGGTTACCGAAATCTATGCGATATTGTCTTATTTTAATAAAGTAGGCTGCTGTACATTAGCGTACCGTATTAAATTTGTTTAAAAATAAACAAATTTCTTTTAAAACGTTACACCACAGCTGATTTTTTTATCTTCCTACAGTAATTTTTTTCTAAGTAAAGTAAGTGTATCGCGTAGATAAAAAGGTTGAAAACCACCATAAAATTTGGTTAAAATTTTTCGCACACAACAATGATAGCTATCACTACGAAAGGTTGTGAACCACTGATTTAGCCTATACGAAGACAAAAAAAGAGGGCGAAATCAACTAGAAGATCTAGCATTGGTATACAGGACACCTGGAGAGATATTTAGCCAGATAATGGATGCATCCAAAAACAGCAAAAATGAAAAAAAAAATTCAAAGATTACTAGATAACTATTTTTTGGTTATTGGACATTTTTGGACTTACTGACCACCATGTTGCTTTGCATCAGGTCTTTCCAGATATCTGGGGGACCAAAGACCTGACACTTAGAGCAAGATGATGGTGATGCCAAAACTTAACTGGCAGAGTAAAAGAATAAATTTTATTAGTTATGAAAATTGGAATTAAAAAAAAAACAAGTTTAGTTTGCAAATTTGAATTTAAAAAAATGATAGCTCAAAAACGACCAGAGATAGAGACCTGCGATTGAAATTTTTGAAATCTACATGTATCGTTTACTCTAAAATAAATTTGGGACCTTAAAAAACGACTAAAAATTTTTGTTAAATTAAAGTATGAACTGACAAGAAAAATATTTTAAAATGACAAAAAACAATTATTTTTTGGCAATAGAGGGTCAATTATTTAGCCAATGCAAAGACAGAAAAAGACTAAGAAATCAGCAGATTAGGGACCCAAATCAAATGGAAGCATCCAATAAACAACAAACATTAAAAATCAATTTTGAAAGATTTCTAGGTAATTACTTTTTGGTTATTGGACGGAAGAATTTTTATAATTTTCGTTAAAAAAAATTTAAATTGGAGGGCGCAGTGTCCTTTAAAAATGCCTCCAAAAAGGAAAAGCTAAAATATAGATATTTAAAAATACCTAAAATATAAAACTTCTTAAATTATTTTGTACCAGGTTACCCCACCCCCCGAAAATTTCAGCCTTAAAACTAAAAATCCCAATAAAGACCTCACCATAATATGAAAGAAAGTTCGCGATGAATGAGAAAATATTCTGTTATTTATTTTAAAATATATATTCTTAAGTTCTGAACATTAAATAGGTTTTCCTTTTTTTTTTCCTGTCATACAGACAGATGGATGACGGTATAAGAGTTGGTTTTTTTTAAAATTTTTTAATTTTAAATGGCCTTTGCTACTTCGGCAATTAGCCAGGCTAATTCTATTATTTTGGAAAATTCCATGCCTGAACATGATTCAAACCCGATACCTTAAGAACGTAGGGCACATCTGCTACCACTACGCTACTCCGGTCGGCAGTTTATAAATTAACCTACGGACCTTAAAATGTCCAAAATACTTTTTAAAACCATTAATTTATCTGTACCCGTATGTATTTTTTTTTCTTTTCTAATAATTTTTAGAAATTTTTTGTCCTTTCTGGACATCAGAATTGGAAATTATGGCCAGCAAAAATATAAAAAAAGACTTGAAAATATCGTCTGTTTCTATATAAATGCCCCAATATTTTTGGGTGTGACAAAATAAAAAATACTCAAAAATTATTGAGGGCTTACCCCCGTAGTCCCAGCGATCTGGGACTACGCCCTTCTCTGAACCTGCATGGGGCCCTCCAGCGATGGCTGTAACAACAAAACAACAATTAGCAACAAAATCAAAAACCCGAAAAAAATTCAAAATTTTCGTTTTATCAAAAAATGACTCTAATAAAAGTTGTTAGTTATTGATTTATAGCAACTTTTGTTAAATACATTTTTTCAAAATATTATTTTGTTAAACCGCAAAAATCTTAAAATCGACACGGGTAAACTCCCATTTCTAGTTAACCGATTTTTATCAAAAGTTTAAATATGAAGTTTCATAAAAATCCTTTTAGCCGAATTTGCTCTTCACGTGTACACAGACAGACGGACAGACAGACAGGCTGACGGACAGACGGACAGACAGACAGATTGACGGATTGACAGATTGACGGATTGACGGACAGACGGACAGACAGACAGACGAACAGACAGACGGACAGACAGACGGACAGACAGACGGACAGACCGACAGACAGAAAGACGGACAGCCGGATAGACAGACCGACAGACATCATGTTAAAAATAATCAAAAAGTTATGCAGCGACCTCAATTCGTGGAGATCCATCGAAATCTCGAAATGTCAAAATCGGTATGATCGCAATACCTCCCTTATATACGTTGGCGGTCGGTAAAAATAATGGACATACAGCTTTAGAAAATAAACTTACCAAGTTCAGGAGAGCTATTTTGCAAATTCCTTCGCCGACAGCATCCCCCTCTACTTCTAGGGCCGATTAAATTCGGAAAAAATAAATGGAAACACTGATTCTTTAGTTTAAGGTCTTCTCGGACCATTCAAGATCAGCTGCAACAGCAAAAAATATTTAATAACAAGAATAAATAATTATATGTATATGGGCTTGTAGATTGTACCGACGAACCCTAACAATGTCCAAAATATTTTTTAAAACCATTCATTTTTGTGTAAGTGTATGTGTGTGTGTGTGTGTGTGTGTGTGTGTATTTTTTTTCTTCTTAATTTTTCATATTTTTTTCGTATTTTTTTCATATTTTTTTTCAAAAATTGTATCATTTTGTTACTTCTAAACACAAAAATTCAATATTTTTTTATAGCAGAAATATAAAAAAAGACGTTAAAAATCTGTTTTTATATCAATGCATAATTTTCTAGTGCAGTGTTTCTCAACAGGTGGTCCGCAGACCATCAGTGGTCCCCAGAAAAATTTAGTGGTCCGCGAAAGTTTTTATATATGTTTTTTGCAATATTTTTGTTATTTTTTACGCAAATTTTTTATGTAAATAATTTATATTTTGTTTATTTTATGTAAACTTTCTGTGATTTTCTACAAATAAAATAAATGTATTTAGTAGCACATTAAATATATTTGTTTTCTTGCAAAAACTGAACCAACAATTATTATTAGTGGTCCGCGGTGCGTTTTTGGTTGAGAAACACTGTTTTAGTGTTTACGTGTGTTACTTTTTTCAAATTTTTTTCAAAAATCAATTTTGGGGTACGTGAGTATAGGCTGTTTCAAACGTTAAGCGGAACTAAATGGCATTTTTATTTTTATTTTGAATTCCACATTGGCGAGGGCAAGAATATAAAAAAATTTCAGTAAAAATACTGGTTGTTTTTACATCAAAGTTCATTTTACGTGTGTGTGTCTTATTTATTTTTTTTCATATTTTTCCAAATATTAAATCAATTTTGGTGTACATGTGTAAGTGTGCGAATCTAATTTTTTTTTTTTTTTTGTTTTCAAAGTTAATTTAGTCCTTTATAAACATCAGAATTCAACATTTTTTATAGCAAAAATATAAAGACAGCTCAGTAAAAATACTGCCTGTTCTTATATTATCGCCACATTTTTTCTTATAGTTACAAAATAGAACATACTCAACAAATTGTTGAGGCCTTACCACCGTAGGCCCAGAGATCTGGGTCTACGTCCACTCATAACTTTTTTTCCAAATTTCAGAATTTTTCCTTTTTAGTATAAAAAATGTATATGCATGCCAAATTTCATCTCTCTTGGTCCAGTCATTTGACTATAATTTCTAGCTTCCAAATTTCAGAATTTTTCCTTTTTAGTATAAAAAATGTATATGCACGCCAAATTTCAGCTCTCTTAGTTCAATCATTTGACTAAAATTTCTAGCGTATAGGTACAGATGTCTAAGGTTTTCTCGATTTTACCTAACAAAGAATAAAAAAAGTTACAAATTATAATACGTTAAACGCATACAAAAATTTCTTGGTCAAATATTGGTCAAAATAGATCTTATTATAATATGTTTTCTGTAAATTATTTGCTGTTGAATAAAAATAATTAAATATTTAATATTTATTGTTTAGTTTGTGTCAATAACTAGTTAAATAACAACAAATAAAAAGACTTTACCATGTAGGATTTTTATTAAATGAGTTATTTGAATAAAAACGAAAAGTTGGGGGATGTAAAGTTAATGACAAAATTGTTTCGCGGACCCCTGGTGTTTTAAGAACCGCTGCCTTATCAGGTAAATAGTTCACAATTACAAATTTCTAATTCAATTGTTAAGAAAAATAATTAAAAATATATAAAAATGCAAAAAAAACACACCAATTTTTCCAGTTTGTAACTGATGGATTTTTGATTTTTTTCCCTACAGCCTGAAACAATTAGAAAAAAATATTTAAATATTTTTCCCAATTATTTCTATTTTCAATAAAAAAAAAAACAATCAAAAATAATAAATACTAATGAATATATAGAACTACATACCTTTTTTATTCCAATATCTGAATTCCCAAACATTTTTGTAAAACTTTTATTATAACTGCGTAACAAAATTTAACAAAAAAAGACCTTGACAAATTTTTCAAAGTTCAAAAAACAGTGTTAATTTTCGGATTTTTTAAATTTTTTTCACTTCAGTATTAATATCTTGATTATTACTATAGTTTAACACTACCACTGACACTAATAGCCTAAGATGCTACCCCAAAATTCCCCAATTGCCCAACATAGATCTACCCTATGACACAGTATAATGCTAAATGACCGAAATGACCTTATGACTTGCAAAAACTCGCAGGTGTCCATAGAACATTCGTTCATTAATATTGTCTTTAATCTTGTTAATCCTTCTTGATAAGAAAATTCCAATGCATTTTATGTAAGAAATTTGCGTCTAAATATTTAATGAGGAAGTTATATAATAAAAATTGTATTAAATTTAATAAATAATATTAAAATCAAATAATTTGAACTTTGATAAAAATAATTTAACATTTTGAAACGTTAAATTAAATGAGTCACTAATAGCCCAAAGTGCATTTTTCTGGTTAAAAATTAATTTAACAATTTAAATCTATAAATTAAATATTTAACATGAGGCACTAGTAGCCTAAAATGCATTTTGTAAACCACATGCGAAGTTTTATAGTGGATATTGGGCGCTAGTAGCCTTAGATGGAATATTATCAAATATTTCACTTGAGCATTCAAGCGCTAATAGTCTTAGATGCTGTTCAAATGTGTAAGTATCAAAAATTTCATTTTTTAAACCACATGTAGAATTTGTATTATGAATATTGGGCGCTAGTAGCCTTAAATGGAATATTATTACATATTTTACTTGAGCATTCAAGCGCTAATAGCCTTAGATGCTTCTCAAATGTGCTAGGATCGCAAAATCAATGTTTTAAACCACATGGGGAGTTTGTATTGTATGACAGAAAGACGGACGGACAGATAGACAGACAGACATACCGACCGACAGACAGACAGACAGACAGATGGACAGACAGACAGTCAGACAGACAGACAGACAGACAGACATAATAACCAACCCAAAAAACGTGTCAGTCGTGTGTATGCGTTCGTTTCATTTCCAGGGACGCAATTACAAAAATTGCATTCCCTTTTAATGTAACGGTAAAAGTTACTAGAATTCATAATCTAGTTCCGTTTAAACCAAAAAAACTGGCTATAGTTTTACAATTATTTTTTTTATTTGACTTTCATATCTATGGCCGACGGTCTAGAAACTGAGAACTTACCTTATCTGCCCCTTATACGCCGCTACTAGGCGTTTGGAACCTATTATTTTTATTTATTTATTTTTAATGAATTTTAATTATTTGTAGATCCCAAAGGACTTGGATAAGGACCAACTAGAATAAGGAACCAATTAGGACAGGAGCCAACCAGGATAAGGAATCAACCAGGACGAGGACGAAACGGGACAAGATCCAAAAGGACATCGGAGATCGAAAACAGCCGTGTAAAATCGTTAAGTAGAAATGTTTCTGTAGTCTATTTCAATTAAGAATGCATTGTCTAAGGATATATGAGCTATTTTAGCCTGATTTTGATTGGCTAAGCGCGCACAAGGTTACACTTAACAATACTTGTCAAAATAATTGTTACATTATTTATTACAGACATTAATTCTGGTGAAATAATGATTGTGTTTGAGTTTTTAAACCATTTTTAAATATTTTATATAATTCTTAAAAATTAATATTTCAAACTCTAAATTTCCTTTGTATTGAATTTGTGTCGATAACCTAATTGTTGACGTCTTATTTATTTAAATTTTCAAAGAATTCATTTTATATATATATAGTATTTGCTGTAAGTCGTTTTCGTTTTGCAGCGTTAACTACTGCATTCTTATTTGAACTGGACGTTAATTTACTAAGGCTGACTGGATAAATTTTTAGTATGCATTTTCAATTCAATTTTTATACTTTTTTTTATACGAAATTTTTTAAATCAAATTGTAAGTTCAAGCTGACAAAATTTTGTAATTTATTTTTATTTTTTAGGTATCTCCTGAAGGCACTAGTACTCAACAATGCTACACGACACTGATTTGGAGCTGTGGAGACCTACGATTGACCTGGATGGACCAGCAGTCTTCGGTAAGATACTTTCAAAATAATAATTTATTGAGGCCCGGTCTCTCCACCTTCAGGTAAACCTCTAGGTAACTCTCTGACAGATAAGGTTATCTGGAACTTCATCTACTGCATAAATGTCATAAACAATCGGTGAATCCAATACGTCAGTCTCATTATCCGTCAGATAAATTTGTAATGAGAGACGGGATGACATCTGTTCAGCACAGAAAGTATCACATAACCTCAACTGTCAGACGGTCGGCTAGAGGTTCACCTGAAGGTGGAAAGACCGGGCCCTACAGCTTATTGGACACACTGACGTACGTCACCTCACCCAGAGGAAGTTTGCAATTCGTTCGCGACAAACATTTCAACAGAGCATTTTTATTTGAAACGGACGTTAATTTACTAAGGTTGACTGTATATATTTGAGGCATTTTCATTCAGAGTTTTGTAGGTATGACCACCAAAAAACCCTTATAACGTCACTTGTGTGTCTGTCTGTACGGTAGAAATTGTAGCCAAACGCCTTAACATAGAATGTTGAAATTTGGCATGCTTATACAACTCTTTGACATCCCCAGGTAAATATAAACAAACATGTATTAAATGAATAATATGTATAAAATATATATTTTTTAATTGTGAGTGGATTATCAAATTAAACCTCTTAATGCGGGGATAGGCAAGCAAATTTTTATTTTTGAAAAACCAATTTTTTTATGGGATTTGTCCCTACCTTCCAGATGGGTTGATCTAAAAATCTGAAATAAATGTCCATTGATGGGAACCGGAATAGTTCAACAGAAATTTTTGATCAGATTTGTTTTTCGAAAAATATTGATTTTTTTGTGGCGTTGAAAAAAATAATTATTTAAAAAAATGTATTGTGTGGTATCAAAAGAAAGCTCTTAAAACGTATTTTGAGGAACGTATAAAATGTATAAAATATATATTAAAAAATATATATTTTATACATATTATTCATTTAATACATATTTGTTTATATTTACCTGGGGATGTCAAAGAGTTGTATAAGCATGCCAAATTTCAACATTCTATGTTAAGGCGTTTGGCTACAATTTCTACCGTACAGACAGACACACAAGTGACGTTATAAGGGTTTTTTGGTGGTCATACCTACAAAACCCTGAATGAAAATGCCTCAAATATATACAGTCAACCTTAGTAAATTAACGTCCGTTTCAAATAAAAATGCTCTGTTGAAATGTTTGTCGCGAACGAATTGCAAACTTCCTCTGGGTGAGGTGACGTACGTCAGTGTGTCCAATAAGCTGTAGGGCCCGGTCTTTCCACCTTCAGGTGAACCTCTAGCCGACCGTCTGACAGTTGAGGTTATGTGATACTTTCTGTGCTGAACAGATGTCATCCCGTCTCTCATTACAAATTTATCTGACAGATAATGAGACTGACGTATTGAATTCACCGATTGTTTATGACATTTATGCAGTAGATGAAGTTCCAGATAACCTTATCTGTCAGACAGTTACCTAGAGGTTTACCTGAAGGTGGAGAGACTCGGCCTCAATAAATTATTATTTTGAAAGTATCTTACCGAAGACTGCTGGTCCATCCAGGTCAATCGTAGGTCTCCAAAGCTCCAAATCAGTGTCGTGTAGCATTTTTGAGTACTAGTGCCTTCAGGAGATACCTAAAAAATAAAAATAAATTACAAAATTTTGTCAGCTTGAACTTACAATTTGATTTAAAAAATGTCGTATAAAAATAAGTATAAAAAATTGAATTGAAAATGTATACTAAAAATTTATCCAGTCTGCCTTAGTAAATTAACGTCCAGTTCAAATAAGAATGCAGTAGTAAACGCTGCAAAACGAAAACGACTTACAGCAAATACTATATATATAAAATGAATTCTTTGAAAATTTAAATAAATAAGACGGCAACAATTAGGTTATCGACACAAATTCCATACAAAGGAAATTTAGAGTTTGAAATATTAATTTTTAAGAATTATATAAAATATTTAAAAATGGTTTAAAAACCCAAACACAATCATTATTTCACCAGAATTAATGTCTGTAATAAATAATGTAACGATTATTTTGACAAGTATTGTTAAGTGTAACCTTGTGCGCGCTTAGCCAATCAAAATCAGGCTAAAATAGCTCATATATCCTTAGACAATGCATTCTTAATTGAAATAGACTACAGAAACATTTCTACTTAACGATTTTACACGGCTGTTTTCGATCTCCGATGTCCTTTTGGATCTTGTCCCGTTTCGTCCTCGTCCTGGTTGATTCCTTATCCTGGTTGGCTCCTGTCCTAATTGGTTCCTTATTCTAGTTGGTCCTTATCCAAGTCCTTTGGGATCTACAAATAATTAAAATTCATTAAAAATAAATAAATAAAAATAATAGGTTCCAAACGCCTAGTAGCGGCGTATAAGGGGCAGAGAAGGTAAGCTCTCAGTTTCTAGACCGTCGGCCATAGATATGAAAGTCAAATAAAAAAAATAATTGTAAAACTATAGCCAGTTTTTTTGGTTTAAACGGAACTAGATTATGAATTCTAGTAACTTTTACCGTTTAAGTGAGGCTTTCGATCATTTTGTTTAGCAAAAGCCCTCTTTAAACATAAAAAGGAGAACTCATGACAACTTAAAAAAATAAAAACTCCAGTTATTTCCGCTTAAACGTTTTGGAATAGCCTATATAATAAAAAAAAAATTGATGTGAATTTTCACAAATTGAAAATGCTCTGTTGAAATGTTTGTCGCGAACGAATTGCAAACTTCCTCTGGGTGAGGTGACGTACGTCAGTGTGTCCAATAAGCTGTAGGGCCCGGTCTTTCCACCTTCAGGTGAACCTCTAGCCGACCGTTTGACAGTTGAGGTTATGTCATACTTTCTGTGCTGAACAGATGTCATCCCGTCTCTCATTACAAATTTATCTGACGGATAATGAGACTGACGTATTGAATTCACCGATTGTTTATGACATTTATGCAGTAGATGAAGTTCCAGATAACCTTATCTGTCAGACAGTTACCTAGAGGTTTACCTGAAGGTGGAGAGACCGGGCCTCAATAAATTATTATTTTGAAAGTATCTTACCGAAGACTGCTGGTCCATCCAGGTCAATCGTAGGTCTCCACAGCTCCAAATCAGTGTCGTGTAGCATTTTTGAGTACTAGTGCCTTCAGAAGATACCTAAAAAATAAAAATAAATTACAAAATTTTGTCAGCTTGAACTTACAATTTGATTTAAAAAATATCGTATAAAAAATTGAATTGAAAATGCATACTAAAAATTTATCCAGTCAGCCTTAGTAAATTAACGTCCAGTTCAAATAAGAATGCAGTAGTTAACGCTGCAAAACGAAAACGACTTACAGCAAATACTATATACATATATAAAATGAATTCTTTGAAAATTTAAATAAATAAGACGGCAACAATTAGGTAATCGACACAAATTCCATACAAAGGATATTTTGAATTTGAAATATTAATTTTTAAAAATTACATAAAATATTTAAAAATGGTTTAAAAACCCAAACACAATCATTATTTCACCAGAATTAATGTCTGTATTAAATAATGTAACGATTATTTTGACAAGTATTGTTAATTGTAAATTTGTCTGCGCGCTAAGCCAATCAAAATCAGGCTAAAATAGCTCATATATCCAGGTCTAGTCTTAAAGTAACCAGGTCTTGTTTCGTATTACAAAATGAGACAGATTATATATTAATAAATAAAAAAAAAAAACACTCACCATAAGCACAAAATCTCCTAGCAACCCAAATTCATTGTAAAACTATAGCCAGTTTTTTTGGTTTAAGCGGAACTAGATTATGAATTCTAGTAACTTTTACTTTTTTAGTTCAATCTAATCAATCTAATCTGGTTTTCTAACACTTACATACTAGTTAAATAACAGAGTTAGAAAATAAACAGTGTTAAAGTAGTGTTAATTTAACACTGAAAAAGTAATAATTCATAAAAATAACACTACCTGAATAAATAAAGATTTACACTGTAATTTGGTTAAAAATAGTAAACTTTTAACTTTTTTTAAATGAAAATTTTAATATAAAGTTTAACCAAACTGAGAATGAACTTTTACACTTAGGAATTTTTCGCTGTTTATTATAAGCTTCACTATTTCTGATTAATTAATTTATTTTTTCTTTTTTTTATACAGTTTAAAAAAAATTAACATTTCACAAGAATATAAAACGCCATCTAAGCCATTCATTTGGACGGCGTCCACACAAGCTTCGTCCGATTAGTGCGCTCTCTGCATGTCCCAGAGCGTAACTAACTCTCTCTGCTGAGATGCACTGCGCGTCCTCAACGCAGTTACTCCTGGGTGATCTTCCGTTTAAGTTTACTAAAACTTTAAAAAAGTTTTAAAAAATATTTTTAAGTTAATTAAAGTGTTTAAACAACAAAATTTATAGTTTTAAAACAAAATTAAATTATTTTTTTATTAGTTTAAAAGAATATTATAACAAATCATAATTTTTTAAAATTTGTGAGGAAAAAAAAAACGTTTCACGACGTTTTAATATTTATAAAAAATGTTTTATGAAGTTTTTATTTAAAACAAAATAAAATTTAGTGCCTGGATGTTTGGAAAAAGCCAAATGAATGTTTGGAAGTTGCTGAAAGGATATTTAAAATTATCCTGCATCCTGTGGTTGCTACAAAAAATTTTGAGAAAGGTAGGAATTATATATTTTTTTAAAAAAATAGGCTTTCTAGGCATTTTTTTCAATTATTTTTACGTATATATTGTAAATTTTAATACGCAATATTAGTTATATAATATTAACCTTGAAGAAATTTATAAGGGATTAAAATATTTCCGATATTAATGAGTTCTTAATGAGTGCTATGTCTGATATTTTGATAAGACTTGACAATTTTTAACAAGTTCGAACTAAATAGGGATTTTTAATTAAATTTATTTAACTAATAAATTTAATACGGGATTGATATAGTTGCATAATATTTTATATTTTATCTGTATTTTTTGAATAATATATGTTGACCGGTAGATTGGAATTTTATCCGCTAGTGATCGGTCTGAAACCGGAAAATTTTTTAACAGTCTGGCTAGTGTTTGAATTTGTTAAAAAAATTATTGTTGATAGTGGTGTTAGGTCTAATGTCAGCAAATGAACGCTCGATTGCGGTTCAGATATATGTGAGTCGGACTTTAATAGTATTTTTAAAATTTATATTTTTGTTAATAATTTTAGAAGCGCAATATTTCCGCAATTGATCGGTTTTTGTAAACAAAAAATTGAGTTTGGACTTTTGGATTTTTATTTTATTTATTTATTTTAGATTTAAGCTGTTTCGTTGATAAACTTCAACTTGTGTTCAATTTGAAAAATTAAGATTGGACTTCCAAGAAGTGGGTTGGTGGAGGGTTGCTAGGAGATTTTGTGCTTATGGTGAGTGTTTTTTTTTTATTTATTAATATATAATCTGTCTCATTTTGTAATACGAAACTAGACCTGGTTACTTTAAGACTAGACCTGGATATATGAGCTATTTTCGCTTAATTTTGATTGGCTTAGCGCGCAATAACAATACTTGTCAAAATAATGGTTACATTATTTATTACAGACATTAATTCTGGTGAAATAATCATTGTGTTTGGGTTTTTAAACCATTTTTAAATATTTTATATAATTTTTAAAAATTAATATTTCAAATTCAAAATAACTATGTATGGCATTTGTGTCGATAATCTAATTGTTATCGCCTTATTTATTTAAATTTTCAAAGAATTCATTTTATATATATATATAAAATTATATATATAGTATTTGCTGTAAGTCGTTTTCGTTTTGCAGCGTTAACTACCAACTGCATTCTTATTTGAACTGGACGTTAATTTACTAAGGCTGACTGGATAAATTTTTAGTATGCATTTTCAATTCAATTTTTAATACTTTTTTTTATACGACATTTTTTAATCAAATTGTAAGTTCAAGCTGACAATTTTGTAATTTATTTTTATTTTTTAGGTATCTCCTGAAGGCACTAGTACTCAAAAATGCTACACGACACTGATTGGGAGCTGTGGAGACCTACGATTGACCTGGATGGACCAGCAGTCTTCGGTAAGATACTTTCAAAATAATAATTTATTGAGGCCGAGTCTCTCCACCTTCAGGTAAACCTCTAGGTAACTGTCTGACAGATAAGGTTATCTGGAACTTCATCTGCTGCATAAATGTCATTAACAATCGGTGAATTCAATACGTCAGTCTCATTATCCGTCAGATAAATTTGTAATGAAACACGGGATGACATCTGCTCAGCACAAAAAGTATCACATAACCTCAACTGTCAGACGGTCGGCTAGAGGTTCACCTGAAGGTGGAAAGACCGGGCGCTACAGTTTATTGGACACACTGACGTACGTCACCTCACCCAGAGGAAGTTTGCAATTCGTTCGCGACAAACATTTCAACAGAGCATTACGTTACGCGGTACATTACAGGATCAGCTCGATAATTTGGACTCAACTTTCAATTTGTGAAAATTTACATCAATTTTTTTTATTATATAGGCTATTCCAAAACGTTTAAGCGGAACTAACTGGAATTTTTATTTTTTTAAGTTGTCATGAGTTCTTCTTTTTAGGTTTAAAGAGAGCTTTTGCTAAACAAAATGATCAAAAGCCTCACTTAAACGGTAAAAGTTACTAGAATTCATAATCTAGTTCCGCTTAAACCAAAAAAACTGGCTATAGTTTTACAATGAATTTTTACCGACCGCCAACATATATAAGGGAGGTATTGTGATCATACCAATTTTGACGTTTCGAGATTTCGATGGATCTCCACGAATTGAGGTCCCTACATAACGTTTTGACTATTTTTAGCATGATGTCTGTCGGTTTGTCTGTCTGTCCGTCCGTCTGTCTGTCCGTGTGTCAGTGTACACGTGCAGCGCAAAAACGGCTAAAAGAATTTTTATGAAACTTCATATTTAGGCTTTTGCCATCAATGGCACGAGTTGATCAACTTTTGGTAAAAATCGGTTGATTAAAAATGGGAGTTTACTCGTGTAGATTTTAAGATTTTTGTGAATATTTCACAACAGAAAAATATTTCGAAAAAATGTATTGACCAAAAGTGGCTATAAAAGCAATAATTAATTACTTTTATTTGAGACGTTTTTTGATAAAACGAAAAATTTCAAATAATTTCTGTAAAATTTTTCGAAATTTTTTCATACTTATATGTAACGTTTCTATGGTCATGATAAATAATATCTCTGTTAGAAAATATTAGGCCAAGTTATTTCTACTCTGCTGCTAGAATGTAATTTATATAAGTACTTTATGATGGCGGTCGGTCCTGTGGTGGCCACAGCTGATTTTTTTATTTGACTTTCATATCTATGGCCGACGGTCTAGAAATTGAGAGCTTACCTTCTCTGCCCCTTATACGCTGCTACTAAGCGTTTGGAACCTATTATTTTTATTTATTTATTTTTAATGAATTTTAATTATTTGTAGATCCCAAAGGACTTGGATAAGGACCAACTGGAATACGGAACCAATTAGGACAGGAGCCAAGCAGGATAAGGAACCAACCAGGATAAGGAACCAACCAGGACGAGGACGAAACGGGAAAAGAACCAAAAGGACATCGGAGAACTAAAACAGCCGTGTAAAACCGTTAAGTAGAAATGTTTCTGTAGTTTATTTCAATTAAGAATGCATCATCTCTTGCAATTAACAAATCTTGTTAAAATAATCGTTACATTATTTATTACAGACATTAATTCTGGTGAAATATTGATTCTGTTTGGGGTTTTAAACCATTTTTAAATATTTTATATAATTTTTAAAAATTAATATTTCAAATTCAAAATATCTTTTGTATGGAATTTGTGTCGATAACCTAATTGTTATCGTATTATTATTTAAATTTTCAAATAATTCATTTTATATATATAGTATTTGCTGTAAATCGTTTTCGTTTTGCAGCGTTTGCTACTGCATTCTTATTTGTAATGGACGTTAATTTACTAAGGCTGACTGGATATATTTGAGGCATTTTCATGACACACTAAAAAGGCACACAGTAATTTTGCATGCTAGAATTAAGAAAGAAACAGATAAGTGACAATATTTTTTAATATTGTCGGCTCGAATTTGAGCAGTTTTTTATTTTCAGGTCATCACGTAAAATATTGACTTCATTAACCTAAAGCCAATATTTTAGAATCAGTTTTTTTAAGAGAAAAAAAAAAATTTTTTTTGGTACCTTTTTTATATATATGCATACACACACACACACACACACACACATTTTTTAAATTGTTTTCTTATGTGTTAGGAAATTTTTAGAGTCAATTTAAATAGTTAAACTTTTAAGTCAATATTTTAGCATTCGTTTTTTAGACCGATTTTTGAGTACATTTTTTAGTCAATGTTTTGAGATAAATTTTTTGAGTAGTATCTTTAGCTTAAAATTTTTAGTCAAATTTTTAATTAGTCAAATTTAGTTAAATTTAGATTTCAATTTTTAGATTTTCCTTTAGAACTTTTAGAGAATCTTTTATTCTCAAATTTATAGACACAATTTTAAGATAATTCATTTTTGTATATAATTTCTTTAGATCTTCGAATCCAATTATAATTTTTTAAATATTTTTGAATTTTTAAATTTGAATTTCGCTTTTCCTTGGGGTAGCCTGTATCGTGTCTTGGGTGGGAAGCTTAAAGCTACCGCTTAAAACACACCCCAACTAAAGCAAAATTAAATTCCCACACGCTTACATCGGAGTGGTCTTTAATTGTCTTGGGGGGCAAGCTAGTGCTACCCCTTAGGGCATACTCTGAGTAACACACACTCGTACACACAGACAAATACACATACATATAAAAACAATGCATGTGCATGAAAATATTAAAAAATAAAATCACACACGCTTACCATTAGGACAGCCAATTTGTGCCCTGTTTGGTTAGCTAGTGCTGCCATCTAGGGCACGTCCCTGGTAACACAAACACAAACAGTACTTAGGTACAAGCACACGCGTACTTTGGGGGCGTATTTATTGTTTTGGGGGGCTAGCTAGTGCTGCCCCTTAAAACTACCCCTTTGTACCACACACAGGTCGCTTAGGACCAACAAATTTGCAAAACAACAGTGATTAAGAAAGAAATAAATGATTTTTTATTGATAAAATGCATGATTTTTGATTTTTTGATTGAATAAAGTAAAGTAATGCATGTTTAATAAAGAAAATTTAACACAAATTGAAAGAAATTTTAGTTTAGGTAGGATTCATTTATGTAAATAAATTTTAAATGTTGAAATATTTTTCCTCCGTGAGAAACGGGGGGAAAGTAATACTTTTATCAAATATCAAAAGCCTCTTATATCCAAGTTGATTTTGTCTGTACAGTCTGTAATCATTTTTAGGGTGAATTTGTTTCTTTGACACCTTAAAAAAGTTTATTAAATTGTACATCAGCCGAAGTAAAGGTATGTTAGAGATGGATAAATCAAACTAACCATCGTGTGTCTGTTTTGTATGCTGCAAGGTTTGCTTGTAGACCAATTAAATATCCTTCCACACATGGTACCTTTGTGTGAAAGTGTGTTTATTTCTTGTGGCACTCACAGATCATCTGCGTATGTTTCTGTTGGGTTTTGCAAAAAATAAACTATAGGTACTACACCCCCTTTGATGCGCCTGTTGTTATTAACTAGGGTCGATTTAGATTTGGACTTTTATCTAGAAAGATTCTAGTTGATTCTGACAGATAATTCAGAGGACTGGTGAGTTCTAACAACTGGTAACTTTTTGGTTATTCAGTTGGTAGTTAAATCTCACCAAAACACCCACAACACTAAATACACTGCGCTTTTCATGATACACATGGTTTATTTCTGTCTCAGGGATTGTAGGCGCCGGTTAACCAAGTCTCTTCCGAGTTTTTCCCTACCTTAACGGCCTAGCCGAGGGAGACGAGAGATACTAGTTGACTGAAGGTGACCGAAGATGTCACGAATGAGTTTTATTCATTTGGTAGAGTCTTTTTACTGGTCGGGACGATCTGATGTTTCCCCCCAAGGCATAGCCAAGGGTAAGGGACGTTTGACAGCGCCTGATCACGGGGCCAACTACCCAACGGATGGGTAGCGCTCATAAAACAATAAATTCAGTAAAAGTCAAAAACTTATGGAAGCCGGTCGTTAAAGAATCTTTCGATAGATAAACTGATCGACCGAGTGAAGGAACGAGCCTTCAAAAAATTTATCTCTTGAAGTTATAATAAACTTCACTATTTTTTCTTTTAGTGAGTTGCTTTAAACGCTCACGCCATTTTTTGTTGTTTTAATATTAGATTAAAATTCCTGAGGTCAGAAGTAAACATTTCAGGTTACCTTGATACTTGTGCAAACTCGGATTCCCTTTAATGCGGGCACAAGTTTTTGTTCTGGGCAAGCATCCTCTTTCCTCTAGGTTGTTCGTTGCCCTCGCGATTCCTCCGGTGGAGCCCAAGCCCTTTCCATGTGCATCGGATCGGGCGGCGATGGCTTACAATGGAGCCCTCCACGGACTCTTCTATAGACGTGGAGGAACCAGCTCTGTTGTGTGAATACAATACGGTTGAACGTTATTTCTTTCCCTGTTTGGGTTTGTGGTGGGTGGGGGGTAACTCGCTTTTTCCTTGCGCCTTCCCCGGAAAGAATTACGTTCGCCGTTAGGAAAGATCACCTCCTCTTTCAGCTCGACCTACTAACACTCGCAGGAGAGGCAATTAGGTATGGTTGCGTCTTCTCGAGATTCAACAGAAGCAGTTTCCACCAAATCAAGACTTCCAGATTTTTAAATTAAAACAATTTTTCTTGGGTATTACAACCACATGTTATTTTACATATTGGTCGAATTTTATGTGGGTGCTAATACCCGGTAATGCTCTCTGGAAGTGGGTATTTTTTTCGAGTGAACGAATTTTTTACTCATAACCAGATGTAGTGTTACCAACCTTATAAATCCTACAAGATTTGTTCATATTATTGGGTTGCTTTTGGTCCGATAATGGGACATATCTGTAGGTGCTTTAAATCCGACATGTTGAGGACCAGTTTTCTTTACTGGATTTATTTTTTTCAGGAATAATTGCTGCAATAATGCGAATCGCACAAATACTCCGATTGAAAATCTAGTGTACAAGGATTTCAGGATTCTGTTTTCAAAGAGGAAAACTATTACAGTGCATATGATACGTTAACACAATGTGGATATCATTGTAAATGTCTACGAAGGAAAATAAACATTTTGGTCGATACTGGAAGACTGAAATGTTATTTTTTTTTTATATTTAACAAGATTTAAAGAGGAGTGATGGAAGAGAGATGGAGGAGAGTTGGAGGAGAGATGGAGGAGAGATGGAGGATAGGTGGAGAAGAGAAGGAGGAGAATGGAGGAGAGAGAGACTCCAAATATATGACTAAATGCGGGATAAGGAATACATAAATTTAAACTGTATTTCTGCTCTATTTCTTTCCATTTTTGAAATTTTCACTATTTGATAGCTTATAAATACGGCCTCGTTTTAATTTTTGAAACTCAATTTTTTTATAGACTAAATGCAGCATAAGAAATACAGTCTCTTTTAAAATTTTTTCATTTTCACATTTTTAAGACATGAATTTTTGAAATGTTTTAATAGCTTGTACATCCGGCCCTGTTCTAAATTTTGAGACAAATTTTTAGTAGAAATGCGGCATTAGGAATCCAAAAATTGAAACCGCATGCCTTTATCCCTTTTCATTTTTGAGGCACGAATTTTTGAATTTTAGACTTTTTGAACATCTTGTATTTCCTGTTATAAATATTTATTTATTTTTTTATTTACTGAAGAAGACCTGTGTATTTAAAAGAAATTAAACCCCAGTTCTGTATCACTTTCAGTTTTTGTTATACAAATTTTTAAAGTTAGTTAATTTTTTAGACGGTGCCAGTTGAATTTTGGCATCACCCCCATCTTGTTATAAGTATATCGGGTCTTTCCAAGTATCTGGGGGACCAAAGACCAGACACTTAGAACAACATGGTGGCGAGTAAGACCAACAATTTCGACTGACTGTTTAAGAACAGCTAAAAAAAATATTATAGAACTTTTTCAGTTTGTCATTTTTTTTGTCATTTTCAAGGGTTTTGTTTGCCTACTCTTAAAGATATTCCGAATTGAAACGTTATGGCCCCATAATTTTTACCCCTTTGAAATTAGAAATATTTTATTATTTTGGTTTTTATAATTTATCATAATTCTGGCCCTGTTTTAAATTTTAAATTTCCACTAAACGAGATACAAGCATTCCAAAAATTCAAACCGTAGATTTCTTCCTCATAGTTTTAAATGTAAAATGTTTTGAAATTCGATAATTTTTGAATTATAATTTTTTGTTAATTCAGCCCTATTTTAAAATTTAAAATTCTAAATTTTTTATACACTAATCAATATATAGGGATTCCAAAAGTCCAAACCGGGGGTCTCTATCTCTTTTGCTCTCTATCTCTAGCACTCTCTGAGTGCTGTGGAAAACACTTGTGGCAATTTTCAAAAAAATAATAATAAAAATGATAATGATAGGGTACAGGTCTTCATTTTAAAATGATAACCGGTTTATACAGGGACACTAGTACCGGTTCATACGTCACATTGACCACGTGACTTTCATATCTATGGCCGGCGGTCTAGAAACTGAAAATTTACCTTCTCTTTCCCAAGATGCCTTTACAGGTGATGGGACTTATTATTTTTTTTTCAGGAATAATTATCATAAAATAGTGCGGCCCTAAGAACACGGCAACAATTGCTGCAATATTGCGAATCGCACAAATACTCCGATTGAAAATCTAGTTTACAAGGATTTCAGGATTCTGTTTTCAAAGAGGAAGACTATTACAGTGCATATGATACGTTAACACAAATGTGGATATCATTGTAATTATCTACGAAGGAAAATAAACATTTTGGTCGATACTGGAAGATTGAAATGTTATTTTTTTTTATATTGAACAAGATTTAAAGAGGAAAGATGGAAGAGAGTTGGAGAAGAGATGGAGGATAGGTGGAGAAGAGAAGGAGGAGAAATGGAGGAGAGAGAGACTCCAAATATTTGACTAACTGCGAGATAAGGAATACAAAAATTGAAACTGCATGGCTCTATTTCTTCTCATTTTTGAGAGATGAATTTTTGAAATTTTCACTATTTGATAGCTTATAAATACGGCCTCGTTTTAATTTTTGAAACTCAATTTTTTTTATAGTTTAATTCAGCATAAGTAAGAAATACAGTCTGTTTTAAAATGTTTTCATTTTCACATTTTTAAGACATGAATTTTTGAAATGTTTTGATAGCTTGTACATCCGGCCCTGTTCTAAATTTTGAGACAAATTTTTGGTAGAAATGCGGCATTAGGAATCCAAATATTTAAACCACATGCCTTTATCCCTTTTCATTTTTGAGGCATGAATTTTTGAATTTTAGACTTTTTGAACATTTTGTATTTCCTGTTTTAAATATTTATTTATTTTTTTTATTTACTGAAGAAGACCTGTGTATTTAAAAGAAATTTAACCCCAGTTCTGTATCACTTTCAGTTTTTGTTATACAAATTTTTAAAGTTAGTTACTTTTTTAGACGGTGCCAGTTGAATTTTGGCATCACCCCCATCTTGTTATAAGTATATCGGGTCTTTCCAGGTATCTGGGGGACCAAAGACCTGACACTTAGAACAACATGGTGGCGAGTAAGACCAACAATTTCGACTGACTGTTTAAGAACAGCTAAAAAAATTTTTTAGAACTTTTTCAGTTTGTCATTTTTTTTTTGTCATTTTCAAGGGTTTTGTTTGCCTACTCTTAAAGATATTCCGAATTGAAACGTTATGGCCTCAAAATTTTTACCCCTTTGAAATTAGAAACATTTTATTATTTTGGTTTTTATAATTTATCGTAATTCTGGCCCTGTTTTAAATTTTTAATTTCCACTAAACGAGATACAAGCATTCCAAAAATTCAAACCGTAGATTTCTTCCTCATAGTTTTGGCTGTAAAATATTTTGAAATTCGATAATTTTTGAATTATAATTTTTTGTTAATTCAGCCCTATTTTAAAATTTAAAATTCTAAATTTTTTATACACTAATCAATATATAGGGATTCCAAAAATTCAAACCGGGGGTCTCTATCTCTTTTTTGAAATATTAATTTGTGAAATAAGATTTTTTTACCGTAAATCCGGCCCAATTTAAAATTTTCTAATTCTAATTTTTATACGGAAATCAAAATGTGGGAATTTCAAAAATTCCAATCGGTGGTCTCTCCCATAAATCGTTTTTGAGTTATGATTTTGGTGGAGAGATTGTGAGAAAATGAAGTAGAAATGGAGCAGAGATAGTGAAGAAATGGAGCAGATAGTGGGGAAATGTAGAAGAGATAAGGGAGATAAAGGGAGAGAACGAGAAATGGAAGTGGGTTGTAAGAAAGATAGTGCAGAGATGCAGGAGAATTGGAGGAGAGGAACAGGAGTGAAAGAGGAGTGGACAGACAATATACCCCTAAGGATATGGACGGTTCACGGATCATCCCATCTGCGCCCAACTCCCTTCAGGGGTGGGTATTCCCAGCACTCTCTGAGTGCTGTGGAAAACACTTATGGCAATTTTCAAAAAACTAATAATAATGTTTCCAACGCTTAGGTGACATCTAATTGCAAAGAAAACCAACACATTGATTTTTAAATAATTTAAATTGATAGTGGAGAATTGGAGCAGCGAATCCTGATGGTTAAAAAAATAAAATTGTTTTAAACAGTTTCAAAGTTAAAAGATGTCTACAAAAAAATGTGATCTAGTCATTCAGAAGGACTGTTTGATTGAATATTCGTCAATCAGTGGGAAGACCTCGCCAGAGATTGAGAAACCAGCTAACCGAAAATTTAACAAGTTCTGATTTACAAGACACATGGAAAGCCCTGACAAACAGATCAAGATGGAGGACTAATGTGAGTCAATCCGAATGGAGTATAGTACAAGAGGTCTAGAAACAACTTTAAATAATTTTAATAATTCGAAAATTTATTGAAAAAATTATTTAATTGACCTGTTTATACAGGGGTAATGGGAGCCGTAGAAACTGCACGATACCATGGATTTTATTTAGTATACTAGAGGTCTAGAAACAACTTAATTTTAAGAATTCAAAGCTTTATTGAATTTTTTGATTTATCGAAAAAATTATTTTATTGAGCTGTTTATACAGGGGTAATAGGAGACGTAGAAACGTGTGAACGTCACGATACTGTGGATTTTATTTAGTCTAGAGGTCTAGAAACAACTTGATTTCAAGAATTCAAAGATTTATTGAATTTTTTGATTTATCGAAAAAATTACTTAATTGGCCTGTTTATATAGAGGTAATAGGAGGGGTGGAAACGTCACGATACCGTGTATTTTATTTATTATTCTAGAGGTCTAGAAACAACTTAATTTTAAGAATTGAAAGATTTATTGAAATTTTTGATTTATCGAAAAAATTATTTTATCTACCTATTTTTACAGGGGTAATAGGAGCAGTGGACACGTCACGATACCGTGGGTTTTATTTAGTATACTAGAGGTCTAGAAACAACTTAATTTTAAGAATTTAAAGATTTATTGAAATTTTTGATTTATCGAAAAAATTATTTTATCTACCTGTTTATACAGGGGTAATAGGAGTGGTGGAAACGTCACGGTACCGTGGATTTTATTTAGTATACTAGAGGTCTAGAAACAACTTAATTTTAAGAATTCAAAGATTTATTGAATTTTTTGATTTATCGAAAAAATTATTTAATTTACCTGTTTATACAGGGGCAATAAAATTCACACTTTATACCATTTTTTTATTTTAACGCAATTTTCATTATAGACTAGCTGGAATGCCCGTTGTGTACAAACGAACTAATTAGTATAGATATAATTTTTTGTCGCACACCCTGTTTCTTAAAAGAATTGATCCAAAAATCTAAAAAGTATTTTATTGGTACCTGCGAAACCCTAAATTCAGTCAGTTTTTTATTAAAACATTTTTTTTTTTTGATTTTTTTTTTTATTGTTTCTATTTTATATTAGACGAGATGTGTTTGTTTGGTTTTGATATTGTCAATATTTTGTTACTCGCTTTGTTTTCCTTGCGTCTTAAGTTTCTCGCGAATCTACGTGTGAAGTCAAGAGGGGAGGAGAGTAGGACGTATTAAAGAGGATTAAGTAGCAAGAATAATTTCCAGAATTCCACAGGAAATTTTACATGGCAAATATTAGAAATTCGATCTTTACGAAAATTCGATAGGAATTTTATATTATTTTTTTTTTGTAGTTTTTAAATTTGTCTAACTTGAAAAGAAAGCTTTTTCTGTCCTTTGCCCCACTTGGTAAAATTTTCGATTTGGTTTAGTTTTTTAAAATATGTATTTCAAAAACGTTTTCAATTCCGAAAAAAATAAAAAAAATTATCCCTGACAAGTAATTATTTTTAGTAGATATTATTTTGATGTAGTGCTGGAGGTCAATTTGAAATCAAGAGAAAGGTCATTTTTCTGCCTTGGTGACAGTTTTGGTTTGGTTTAGAGGCGTTCTAAATATGGCTACCAAAGACGTTCTATATTCCGAAAAAATATTTTTTCGTCAAGTACTTATCATTTTTAGTTGAAATTATTTTCATGTAGTGCTGGAAGTCAAGAACAGAATATCTCATAACCCTATGCACCTCTTAAAAGTTCTATTATTTCTAAATTAAATTATAAAAAAATTTTAACGATTTTTTAGTTATAATAAATTTAAATTTGTCCCTTATCAATAAATATTTGCGGTTTTCATACAGTGCTGGAGGTCAAGCACGTACATTTATTCAACCCTATGTGCCACTTAAGAGTTTAATTTCTATTTAATAATTATATAATAAAATTCAGAATGTGTTTAGTTTGTTTGATCCTTTGTGATGTTATTTTTGGAAATAAGCCCTTGTTAGAAGCTTAAAATGTCCTTTACGATCTTTGATATTCGGGGAAAACATATAAGTACATTTCCAAAGATTGCGGCTGCTTTGACACGATTTTTTTTTTTTTCAAGAAATGGTTTCTGGTAAAGTCATGAAAGTCATGAAAGACTAGAAAGGTGAATTAATTCTAAAACTGTGGTATAGAGCCTTCTTGTTTTTTTTTTTTAGAATGAATATTATTTACATTCGTAGATGGTAGTCTATTTTCACTAATAAGCTCGGGTCCGATTTTCTTTATTGTGTTTTTTTGGTCTTTAACATATAGTTTTGGAACTTTGTTTTAAAAATTAATTTCGCATCTCAGGGCTTTTTTTGTCA
The DNA here is from genome assembly GCA_963971575.1 of Liopterus haemorrhoidalis. Lineage (NCBI taxonomy): Eukaryota > Metazoa > Arthropoda > Insecta > Coleoptera > Dytiscidae > Liopterus > Liopterus haemorrhoidalis. The sequence goes on from OZ020613.1 coordinate 70,734,153, forward strand.
TCTGTGGACCAGAGTTTAATTCTAGTTTACTTCGTCTTGCTTTAAGCTATAGTGACACCATGGTAAAACTGTTACCTAAGGAGTAAAGCGGGTTCGAAACCCGATGGCTAGTGATTAACTTTTATATGTAAATCAAATTTGACTTGGCTTCGATTAATTAAAATGAGATTTTTTTAGGGATAATAGGGTTGAAAGACACATTTTATAAAGAAGTGGGTTAAGATATATTACCCAACGCACCACTTAGGTGTTGGGAACCTATATTATGAGTTTGGAAAATTATGGGACCGGTTTTTCAAATTCGTAATGTCAAATAATAAAAGAGTTTTAGTTTTAAAAATCTCATTTATTTTTTATTTGATAATTTTTATGGATACTTTAGCTATGTATAATCCATTAACAATGTTTTCTCATCTGACTAGGCCATGGTATTTTTTAAGTTTGTTATTAAATATATTGAATAAATATTTGTTATAGAAAGTCACATGATAATTTTGTAATTAAAATTTTATAGGCTACTTCAAACGTTTAAGCGGAACTTAATGGAATTTTCATTTTCCTGAGTTGTCATGAGCTCTCTTTTTAAGGTTTGAAGTGGGCTTTTGCTAAACAAAACTTCACTTAATTTTTAAAAATTACTAAATTTAAATCTTCCGCTTAAACCACAGAAACTACAGTTTTTTTATTTTCACATGTCTAGTTGTATTTCGTGGTTACTAACTAAAATGCCCCCCCCCCCAACATGGCCTATTGAGATGAGGAAACATCTTGAATGGATTCTATAAGTCGTTAGTATCTGGTTACAGTTTTTTATTTAATTTTGAGAAACATGTTTTTTAAAAAGGTGTCTAATTATGGAGCCGCTATAGCAGGGGTGGGAATCTTTCGGAAACAAAGAGCCATTCCAAATAAACCCTCTAAAGAAAATTTTGCAGCAACTTTTACAAGTTATCTTGATCTTTGGAAAATTTTCAAAAAGAAATAAATTTTATAATTTTTCAATATTTACAGATACCATTTCTACAGATAAGATTAGAAAAAGTATTGTATGCACGGTTGTTTTGTGTGTGCATACAATAAATCAATTATTACCGACCGCCACCATATAAGGGAGGTATTGTGATCATACCGATTTTGACATTCCGAGATTTCGATGGATCTTCACGAATTTAGGTCCCTACATAACGTTTTCACTATTTTTAGCATGTTGTCTGTCGGTCTATCTGTCCGTTTGTCTGCTCTGGGACCACTAGTTCTTGACCTCTGCACTATATCTTTAGGGATGAATTTAAATATCGTTCATCAATAATATATGTATTAATGCAAATTTTAAAAAATTACAGAAAATTCTAAATTCTGTATTATTATATTGAAGATAATAGCTGTATTTTTGCCCAGATAGGTGCCTTTTGCGTCTCGTGCGTCTCGTGCGTCTCTAGGGGTTCTAGTTCTTGACATCAGCACTATAATTTGAGCAATTAATACTATAAATCTATATATATAAATTCGGAGGCTCCGTTTGTACATTATTATTTTTTTAGTATTTTTACTTTGGTAGCTTAGACCATTTTGACCATTTTTATAATTTTTGTCTGTCTGTGCAGATTGAAATATTGAAAGGTATTTCGAACTCTCCAAGTAATTTGTCTTTATTTTATACCCCATAATTAACCTTTTGTGTTACTTATTTTAGGGCATATTTAAAGATCAGAGCCCCCTGTAGACCTTTTATTTATTGTTGTTCGCACTGCCACGTATTTTGAAAATTACTTTAGAAGCATTGACGTCCGCATTAGGGTCACTCGAAAATATTTTTTCTGGAATAGTTAAGGGTAGATTCATTTTTAACTGCACCTATAGGGTTTCGTAGGTATGAATAAATACACCCGAATTTTAAAAATTACTGCGTCTTGTCTTTAGAGGCATTTACGCCCACATTAGGATCACTCGAAACTATTTTTTCTGGAATAGTTAAGAGTAGATTAATTTTCAACTGCACCCATCAGGTTTCGTAGGTATGTTAAAATACTCTTGTACCGTCAATCAAGTGTCCTATTTGGTAGAAATTGTGGCCAAACGACTGGACCTAGAGAATTAAAATTTATATGTCTTCCTGAGGGGTTGGTTTAAAATTTGGAATAATGTACATAACTGTTATATGCTGGGAATGTTTTATTAGATTATTTTTTCGAAAATTACCAAGTTTCCAGGGTTTTATTAAGAAAACCTTATACTGTCTGTCTGTTAGTGAGTTTTTAGGTGTTGGCTTAAAAGTCTGAAAAATTCAGAATAATTCACATAACCGGGATATGCTCGGAATTTTTTTTTATTAGATTATTTTTTCTAATATTACTAAGTTTCCAGGGTTTTACTAAGAAAACCTTATACTGTCTGTCTGTTTTCCGTTTAGAGGGTTTGCCTCAATTTATTAAAAATGAGATGTTTTTTTGCTATGTTTGACTTGTTGGATTATCAGTCCTATGATGATTTTAAGTGTTTTTGAAATTATATTAAGAAATTGAAAAAATCAAGGGCCCGGTTTTTTTAAATCTTAATGTAGTTATATCAGTTTTTATTTACAAAAAGAATTTGTATAATTTCAGAAATCTCATTTTTGATATTTTTGTTTTTTCAAAAAAAAAATTACAGTTAATTTTTTAAATAATTTATTTAAAAACTATATTGAAAGATTGTGAACAAAAAACCCTTATACAGTCACTCATATGTCTGTCTGTTTGTACAATAGAAATTGTTGCTGTAAACTGTTTGACCTACCGAGTTGAAATTTGGCATGCATTTTATTATCCACATAATTACTGAAAAATACATACTTGTAATTTTCGAAAAAACATTTTGAATAGTGAAAATAAAAGGTCTTGAGGCGTCGATTAAGGAACAAGTTCAATTTTTAAATTCATTCTTTTGGCACATTTTTTCCAAAATCTTTTTCGGATACAAATATTTTAATAACTAATATTAATAATTTTATATATATATATATATCCCTTATTTTAATAATGTATATATTTGGGGAGCTTTGGGGGGCTACCTCGCTTATCATTCCAGCTAGTGTATATCTAAAAGTGGGTCATCAAAAGGAAGTTCTAGCCATTTGCTGAACTTTTTCACTTACTAAATATCTGCGAAATCCTAACATGTGTACAATTTCACAATTGGTATTGTTTTGAGGTCTCGATATATACGTATATATATATGTAGGTAAAGCTAACAGCCCTCTGGGGCGGTTCGTGACAAATAGGGTAATTTGGACGCTTATTAATTTTGATTAAGGCCCTATGTTCGGAGTTAGTAAGTGAAGTAATGGGTTTTACGTGAAATATGGTCCATTTCGCAAATATTACGGGAACAAATTGATATTTAGACTGATTGCTCCTGATTTCATTACATTTTGGGTTGAACGATTAATAAAATTAAAATTATTTTTTTATATAGACAAACTGACATTTCAAAACGTTTTTACTCAAAATTAAATTAAAGATAGCCGACCGGCGTAGCGTAGTGGTAACACATGTGGTCTGCATTGCGAAGGTCTCGGGTTCGAATCCGGTTCAGGCATGGAATTTTTCACAAATAATGTCCTGGCTAATTGCCACAGAGGCAAAGGCCATTTAATTAAAAATAAAAAAAAAATTAAAGAATAATTTTCTTAAATTTATTTTTTGGTCTAAAAAATATTTTTTATTTTTCTTATTTCTCGGCGCTAATTATAATTTGTTAATTTTTAACCCTTTTTGCCTCTTTTAGAAAATGTTTTTAAAATAAATTATTTTTACAAATTTCGACCAACGGGATTTCTTCGCATATCGCCAGAGTTTGGGTTGCGGCCGATTTCTGGGTATAAAGCTCCCTTGACCTTCTCTGAGAAGGTTACAGGTGAACGTCTCGTCTGCGTGGAACACGTTTCGGGCAAACATGGACGGTACCGGCGGAAATAAAAACATTTTTAATAATAATAAATTAGTGCGGCCCTTGAGAACATGGTTTGTTTTCGGGTCGTCCTCGACTGCGCCCAACTCCCTTCAGGGGTGGGTATTCCCAGCACTCACTGAGTGCTGTGGAAGACACTTATGGCAATTTTTTTTAAATAATAATAATAAATTAGCGCCGCCCCTAAGAACGTTTGTTCTCGGATCATGGTAACTGCACCCCAGAAATATAATAGGAATTGAGGAGAAATCAAGGGGAGATGTAGGAGAAATTAAGAAGAGATAAAAAAGTTAAAGGAAGAGTAGGAAAAATGAAAGTGAGTTGTAAGAAAGATAGTGGAGAGATGCAGAAGAATTGCAGGAGAGGAACAGGAGTGAAAGAGGAGTGGACAGACAATATACCCCTAAGGATATGGACGGTTCACGGATCATCCCATCTGCGCCCAACTCCCTTCAGGGGTGGGTATTCCCAGCACTCTCTGAGTGCTGTGGAAAACACTTATGGCAATTTTCAAAAAACTAATAATAATGTTTCCAACGCTTAGGTGACATCTAATTGCAAAGAAAACCAACACATTGATTTTTAAATAATTTAAATTGATAGTGGAGAATTGGTGCAGCGAATCTTGATGGTTAAAAAAATAAAATTGTTTTAAACAGTTTCAAAGTTAAAAGATGTCTACAAAAAAATGTGATCTAGTCATTCAGAAGGACTGTTTGATTGAATATTCGTCAATCAGTGGGAAGACCTCGCCAGAGATTGAGAAACCAGCTAACCGAAAATTTAACAAGTTCTGATTTACAAGACACATGGAAAGCCCTGACAAACAGATCAAGATGGAGGACTAATGTGAGTCAATCCGAATGGAGTATAGTACAAGAGGTCTAGAAACAACTTTAAATAATTTTAATAATTCGAAAATTTATTGAAAAAATTATTTAATTGATCTGTTTATACAGGGGTAATAGGAGCCGTAGAAACTGCACGATACCATGGATTTTATTTAGTATACTAGAGGTCTAGAAACAACTTAATTTTAAGAATTGAAAGCTTTATTGAATTTTTTGATTTATCGAAAAAATTATTTTATTGAGCTGTTTATACAGGGGTAATAGGAGACGTAGAAACGTGTAAACGTCACGATACTGTGGATTTTATTTAGTCTAGAGGTCTAGAAACAACTTGATTTCAAGAATTCAAAGATTTATTGAATTTTTTGATTTATCGAAAAAATTACTTAATTGGCCTGTTTATATAGAGGTAATAGGAGAGGTGGAAACGTCACGATACCGTGTATTTTATTTATTATTCTAGAGGTCTAGAAACAACTTAATTTTAAGAATTGAAAGATTTATTGAAATTTTTGATTTATCGAAAAAATTATTTTATCTACCTATTTTTACAGGGGTAATAGGAGAAGTGGACACGTCACGATACCGTGGGTTTTATTTAGTATACTAGAGGTCTAGAAACAACTTAATTTTAAGAATTGAAAGCTTTATTGAATTTTTTGATTTATCGAAAAAATTATTTTATTGAGCTGTTTATACAGGGGTAATAGGAGACGTAGAAACGTGTAAACGTCACGATACTGTGGATTTTATTTAGTCTAGAGGTCTAGAAACAACTTGATTTCAAGAATTCAAAGATTTATTGAATTTTTTGATTTATCGAAAAAATTACTTAATTGGCCTGTTTATATAGAGGTAATAGGAGAGGTGGAAACGTCACGATACCGTGTATTTTATTTATTATTCTAGAGGTCTAGAAACAACTTAATTTTAAGAATTGAAAGATTTATTGAAATTTTTGATTTATCGAAAAAAATATTTTATCTACCTATTTTTACAGGGGTAATAGGAGCAGTGGACACGTCACGATACCGTGGGTTTTATTTAGTATACTAGAGGTCTAGAAACAACTTAATTTTAAGAATTTAAAGATTTATTGAAATTTTTGATTTATCGAAAAAATTATTTTATCTACCTGTTTATACAGGGGTAATAGGAGTGGTGGAAACGTCACGGTACCGTGGATTTTATTTAGTATACTAGAGGTCTAGAAACAACTTAATTTTAAGAATTCAAAGATTTATTGAAATTTTTGATTTATCGAAAAAATTATTTTATCTACCTATTTTTACAGGGGTAATAGGAGCAGTGGACACGTCACGATACCGTGGGTTTTATTTAGTATACTAGAGGTCTAGAAACAACTTAATTTTAAGAATTTAAAGATTTATTGAAATTTTTGATTTATCGAAAAAATTATTTTATCTACCTGTTTATACAGGGGTAATAGGAGTGGTGGAAACGTCACGGTACCGTGGATTTTATTTAGTATACTAGAGGTCTAGAAACAACTTAATTTTAAGAATTCAAAGATTTATTGAATTTTTTGATTTATCGAAAAAATTATTTAATTTACCTGTTTATACAGGGGCAATAAAATTCACACTTTATACCATTTTTTTATTTTAACGCAATTTTCATTATATACTAGCTGGAATGCCCGTTGTGTACAAACGAACTAATTAGTATAGATATAATTTTTTGTCGCACACCCTGTTTCTTAAAAGAATTGATCCAAAAATCTAAAAAGTATTTTATTGGTACCTGCGAAACCCTAAATTCAGTCAGTTTTTTATTAAAACATTTTTTTTTTTTGATTTTTTTTTTTATTGTTTCTATTTTATATTAGACGAGATGTGTTTGTTTGGTTTTGATATTGTCAATATTTTGTTACTCGCTTTGTTTTCCTTGCGTCTTAAGTTTCTCGCGAATCTACGTGTGAAGTCAAGAGGGGAGGAGAGTAGGACGTATTAAAGAGGATTAAGTAGCAAGAATAATTTCCAGAATTCCACAGGAAATTTTACCTGGCAAATATTAGAAATTCGATCTTTACGAAAATTCGATAGGAATTTTATATTATTTTTTTTTTGTAGTTTTTAAATTTGTCTAACTTGAAGAGAAAGCTTTTTCTGTCCTTTGCCCCACTTGGTAAAATTTTCGATTTGGTTTAGTTTTTTAAAATATGTATTTCAAAAACGTTTTCAATTCCGAAAAAAATAAAAAAAATTATCCCTGACAAGTAATTATTTTTAGTAGATATTATTTTGATGTAGTGCTGGAGGTCAATTTGAAATCAAGAGAAAGGTCATTTTTCTGCCCTATGCCCTACTTGGTGACAGTTTTGGTTTGGTTTAGAGGCGTTTTAAAATATGGCTACCAAAGACGTTCTATATTCCGAAAAAATATTTTTTCGTCAAGTACTTATCATTTTTAGTTGAAATTATTTTCATGTAGTGCTGGAAGTCAAGAACAGAATATCTCATAACCCTATGCACCTCTTAAAAGTTCTATTATTTCTAAATTAAATTATAAAAAAATTTTAACGATTTTTTAGTTATAATAAATTTAAATTTGTCCCTTATCAATAAATATTTGCGGTTTTCATACAGTGCTGGAGGTCAAGCACGTACATTTATTCAACCCTATGTGCCACTTAAGAGTTTAATTTCTATTTAATAATTATATAATAAAATTCAGAATGTGTTTAGTTTGTTTGATCCTTTGTGATGTTATTTTTGGAAATAAGCCCTTGTTAGAAGCTTAAAATGTCCTTTACGATCTTTGATATTCGGGGAAAACATATAAGTACATTTCCAAAGATTGCGGCTGCTTTGACACGATTTTTTTTTTTTTTCAAGAAATGGTTTCTGGTAAAGTCATGAAAGTCATGAAAGACTAGAAAGGTGAATTAATTCTAAAACTGTGGTTTAGAGCCTTCTTGTTTTTTTTTTTTTAGAATGAATATTATTTACATTCGTAGATGGTAGTCTATTTGCACTAATAAGCTCGGGTCCGATTTTCTTTATTGTGTTTTTTTGGTCTTTAACATATAGTTTTGGAACTTTGTTTTAAAAATTAATTTCGCATCTCAGGGCTTTTTTTGTCATCTGTGGACCAGAGTTTAATTCTAGTTTACTTCGTCTTGCTTTAAGCTATAGTGACACCATGGTAAAACTGTTACCTAAGGAGTAAAGCGGGTTCGAAACCCGATGGCTAGTGATTAACTTTTATATGTAAATCAAATTTGACTTGGCTTCGATTAATTAAAATGAGATTTTTTTAGGGATAATAGGGTTGAAAGACAGATTTTATAAAGAAGTGGGTTAAGATATATTACCCAACGCACCACTTAGGTGTTGGGAACCTATATTATGAGTTTGGAAAATTATGGGACCGGTTTTTCAAATTCGTAATGTCAAATAATAAAAGAGTTTTAGTTTTAAAAATCTCATTTATTTTTTATTTGATAATTTTTATGGATACTTTAGCTATGTATAATCCATTAACAATGTTTTCTCATCTGACTAGGCCATGGTATTTTTTAAGTTTGTTATTAAATATATTGAATAAATATTTGTTATAGAAAGTCACATGATAATTTTGTAATTAAAATTTTATAGGCTACTTCAAACGTTTAAGCGGAACTTAATGGAATTTTCATTTTCCTGAGTTGTCATGAGCTCTCTTTTTAAGGTTTGAAGTGGGTTTTTGCTAAACAAAACTTCACTTAATTTTTAAAAATTACTAAATTTAAATCTTCCGCTTAAACCACAGAAACTATAGTTTTTTTATTTTCACATGTCTAGTTGTATTTCGTGGTTACTAACTAAAATGCCCCCCCCCCCTCCCAACATGGCCTATTGAGATGAGGAAACATCTTGAATGGATTCTATAAGTCGTTAGTATCTGGTTACAATTTTTTATTTAATTTTGAGAAACATGTTTTTCAAAAAGGTGTCAGTATAATTATGGAGCCGCTATAGCAGGGGTGGGAATCTTTCGGAAACAAAGAGCCATTCCAAATAAACCCTCTAAAGAAAAATTTGCAGCAACTTTTACAAGTTATCTTGATCTTTCGAAAATTTTCAAAAAGAAATAAATTTTATAATTTTTCAATATTTACAGATACCATTTCTACAGATAAGATTAGAAAAAGTATTGTATGCACGGTTGTTTTGTGTGTGCATACAATAAATCAATTATTACCGACCGCCACCATATAAGGGAGGTATTGTGATCATACCGATTTTGACATTCCGAGATTTCGATGGATCTTCACGAATTTAGGTCCCTACATAACGTTTTCACTATTTTTAGCATGTTGTCTGTCGGTCTATCTGTCCGTTTGTCTGCTCTGGGACCACTAGTTCTTGACCTCTGCACTATATCTTTAGGGATGAATTTAAATATCGTTCATCAATAATATATGTATTAATGCAAATTTTAAAAAATTACAGAAAATTCTAAATTCTGTATTATTATATTGAAGATAATAGCTGTATTTTTGCCCAGATAGGTGCCTTTTGCGTCTCGTGCGTCTCTAGGGGTTCTAGTTCTTGACATCAGCACTATAATTTGAGCAATTAATACTATAAATCTATATATATAAATTCGGAGGCTCCGTTTGTACATTATTATTTTTTTAGTATTTTTACTTTGGTAGCTTAGACCATTTTGACCATTTTTATAATTTTTGTCTGTCTGTGCAGATTGAAATATTGAAAGGTATTTCGAACTCTCCAAGTAATTTGTCTTTATTTTATACCCCATAATTAACCTTTTGTGTTACTTATTTTAGGGCATATTTAAAGATCAGAGCCCCCTGTAGACCTTTTATTTATTGTTGTTCGCACTGCCACGTATTTTGAAAATTACTTTAGAAGCATTGACGTCCGCATTAGGGTCACTCGAAAATATTTTTTCTGGAATAGTTAAGGGTAGATTCATTTTTAACTGCACCTATAGGGTTTCGTAGGTATGAATAAATACACCCGAATTTTAAAAATTACTGCGTCTTGTCTTTAGAGGCATTTACGCCCACATTAGGATCACTCGAAACTATTTTTTCTGGAATAGTTAAGAGTAGATTAATTTTCAACTGCACCCATCAGGTTTCGTAGGTATGTTAAAATACTCTTGTACCGTCAATCAAGTGTCCTATTTGGTAGAAATTGTGGCCAAACGACTGGACCTAGAGGATTAAAATTTATATGTCTTCCTGAGGGGTTGGTTTAAAATTTGGAATAATGTACATAACTGTTATATGCTGGGAATGTTTTATTAGATTATTTTTTCGAAAATTACCAAGTTTCCAGGGTTTTATTAAGAAAACCTTATACTGTCTGTCTGTTAGTGAGTTTTTAGGTGTTGGCTTAAAAGTCTGAAAAATTCAGAATAATTCACATAACCGGGATATGCTCGGAATTTTTTTTTATTAGATTATTTTTTCTAATATTACTAAGTTTCCAGGGTTTTACTAAGAAAACCTTATACTGTCTGTCTGTTTTCCGTTTAGAGGGGTTGCTTCAATTTATTAAAAATGAGATGTTTTTTTGCTATGTTTGACTTGTTGGATTATCAGTCCTATGATGATGTTAAGTGTTTTTGAAATTATATTAAGAAATTGAAAAAATCAAGGGCCCGGTTTTTTCAAATCTTAATGTAGTTATATCAGTTTTTATTTACAAAAAGAATTTGTATAATTTCAGAAATCTCATTTTTGATATTTTTGTTTTTTCAAAAAAAAAATTACAGTTAATTTTTTAAATAATTTATTTAAAAACTATATTGAAAGATTGTGAACAAAAAACCCTTATACAGTCACTCATATGTCTGTCTGTTTGTACAATAGAAATTGCTGCTGTAAACTGTTTGACCTACCGAGTTGAAATTTGGCATGCATTTTATTATCCACATAATTACTGAAAAATACATACTTGTAATTTTCGAAAAAACATTTTGAATAGTGAAAATAAAAGGTCTTGAGGCGTCGATTAAGGAACAAGTTCAATTTTTAAATTCATTCTTTTGGCACATTTTTTCCAAAATCTTTTTCGGATACAAATATTTTAATAACTAATATTAATAATTTTATATATATATATATATATATATATATCCCTTATTTTAATAATGTATATATTTGGGGAGCTTTGGGGGGCTACCTCGCTTATCATTCCAGCTAGTGTATATCTAAAAGTGGGTCATCAAAAGGAAGTTCTAGCCATTTGCTGAACTTTTTCACTTACTAAATATCTGCGAAATCCTAACATGTGTACAATTTCACAATTGGTATTTTTTTGAGGTCTCGATATATACGTATATATATATGTAGGTAAAGCTAACAGCCCTCTGGGGCGGTTCGTGACAAATAGGGTAATTTGGACGCTTATTAATTTTGATTAAGGCCCTATGTTCGGAGTTAGTAAGTGAAGTAATGGGTTTTACGTGAAATATGGCCCATTTCGCAAATATTACGGGAACAAATTGATATTTAGACTGATTGCTCCTGATTTCATTACATTTTGGGTTGAACGATTAATAAAATTAATATTATTTTTTTATTTAGACAAACTGACATTTCAAAATGTTTTTACTCAAAATTAAATTAAAGATAGCCGACCGGCGTAGCGTAGTGGTAACACATGTGGTCTGCATTGCGAAGGTCTCGGGTTCGAATCCGGTTCAGGCATGGAATTTTTCACAAATAATGTCCTGGCTAATTGCCACAGAGGCAAAGGCCATTTTATTAAAAATAAAAAAAAAATTAAAGAATAATTTTCTTAGATTTATTTTTTGGTCTAAAAAATATTTTTTATTTTTCTTATTTCTCGGCGCTAATTATAATTTGTTAATTTTTAACCCTTTTTGCCTCTTTTAGAAAATGTTTTTAAAATAAATTATTTTTACAAATTTCGACCAACGGGATTTCTTCGCATATCGCCAGAGTTTGGGTTGCGGCCGATTTCTGGGTATAAAGCTCCCTTGACCTTCTCTGAGAAGGTTACAGGTGAACGTCTCGTCTGCGTGGAACACGTTTCGGGCAAACATGGACGGTACTGGCGGAAATAAAAACATTTTTAATAATAATAAATTAGTCCGGCCCTTGAGAACATGGTTTGTTTTCGGGTCGTCCTCAACTGCGCCCAACTCCCTTCAGGGGTGGGTATTCCCAGCACTCACTGAGTGCTGTGGAAGACACTTATGGCAATTTTTTTTAAATAATAATAATAAATTAGCGCCGCCCCTAAGAACGTTTGTTCTCGGATCATGGTAACTGCACCCCAGAAATATAATAGGAATTGAGGAGAAATCAAGGGGAGATGTTGGAGAAATTAAGAAGAGATAAAAAAGTTAAAGGAAGAGTAGGAAAAATGAAAGTGAGTTGTAAGAAAGATAGTGGAGAGATGCAGAAGAATTGCAGGAGAGGAACAGGAGTGAAAGAGGAGTGGACAGACAATATACCCCTAAGGATATGGACGGTTCACGGATCATCCCATCTGCGCCCAACTCCCTTCAGGGGTGGGTATTCCCAGCACTCACTGAGTGCTGTGGAAAACACTTATGGCAATTTTCAAAAAAATAATAATAATGTTTCCAACGCTTAGGTGACATCTAATTGCAAAGGCATGAATTTTTGAATTTTAGACTTTTTGAACATCTTGTATTTCCTGTTTTAAATTATTTTTTTTTTATTTACTGATCAAGACATGTATTTAAAAAAAATCAAACCGCAAATCTCTATCACTTTCAGTTTATGTTACACAAATTTTTAAATTTAGTTACTTTTTTAGACGGTGCCAGTTGAATTTTGGCATCACCCCCATCTTGTTCTAAGTGTATCGGGTCTTTCCAGGTATCTGGGGGACCAAAGACCTGACACTTAGAACAACATGGTGGTGAGTAAGACCAACAATTTCGACTGACTGTTTAAGAACAGCTAAAAAAAATATTTCAGATTTTTTTTTATTGTCAGTTTGTCATTTTTTTTGTCATTTTCAAGGGTTTTCTTTGCCTACCCTTAAAGATATTCAAAATTGAAACGTTATAGCCCTAATTTTTTTTTGTGGAGACATGTCAATAGAACTCTGTTTTTTGTGTCACTTATCTTTACAAAAAAAATATTTTGGTGCATAAAATTTGAGCACCTCTGATTTAGAAATTACACAGGTATATAAGACTTTCAAAGGTCCATAAATTAGTAAAAATGCTACGGTTTTAGAGGGGTAAAACGTTATTAATTTTATTTGAAATAGGCATTTTGTTCAGCAAAAATACTCTAATATATCGACCAGTGGGAAGACTTCGACAGATGGAGATATTAACTAACCGAAGATCTAACAAGTATTGGTACACAGGGCACACAGAAGGACCTGACAATGAACAGATCAAGATCAAGATTTGGCCTCACTCACATGAGCCCGCAAGTCAACCCGACCAACAATACCCAAAGAAGAAGAAGATAGTGAAGCGGTGTTCTATTGAAACCTGGTCTTTTGTTGGTTAAATCAATCACATGATATTCGACATTATTTTTCTATTAAAAATGGAAACAAAAAGCATCTGCCAGCGAGATTAAAATTTTAAAGTACAATAAAGGTTCGCCTCATTTGCATTTAATTTAATTTTTACTATGAATATTTCAGAAATTTAATAATAAAAATTTTACATCAAAGTCCTAAATCACGTCCAAATTAAACAAAATTACAAGCAATAAAAAAATATGAATTCAACCGTGAAAATTAACAAAGTTATATTATCTAAACGCGACAAATACCATATGAATTAATCTAACATGGATCGTGTTAAGGCCATGTTTATTTTTTTAGGAAAAAATTCTTAGAATTTTTTTAAAATTTTTTCGCCAATCGTTACAAAATACTTGAATGTGATTGGCAGGTTTTAAAACAAAAGATTCTTGTGAAAAAATGTTTATAGTAACTGTTTATATATTTAATCCTTGCCGTTCCAAAATAATTTGAAAACCTACCATCATATGTGACCCATGTTGCGCCAATTTCATATTTAAAATTTCTGTTGCGATAAATTTCAAATTTGTTTTTCTGCATTATTTAGATTAAACATTGAATAAGACAGTTTTGAATAATACTGTATTATCCATTTCAAAAACTAAAACGTAATGGCAGTCCTCTTCTGCTTTTACAAGTTCATGACAAAATCTTTGTATCGTTTTAGTCGATGATGATATTAGATTCGTATTTATTATCTCCAGATATTTCATGTCCGTGATACATAGACGCTAGTACATACTTCTTTGGTCAATAAGCAGCTGCACATCGAAAAGGTCCCCTGGCATTAGCTCGGCAGTCAGTTCTTTGAACATTCCGATGGAACCATAGTGAAATGTTCAACCGGTCAGTGCTTCTAAGGAAGGTGTTGGCATTCGAACGCATAGCGAACAGACTACCTGACATTAGCTCGGCAGTCAGTTCTTTGAACATTCCGTTGAAACCTTAGTGAAATGTACAACTGGTCAGTACTTCTCAGGAAGGTGTTGGCATTCGAACGCATAGCGAACAGACTACCTGGCATTAGCTCGGCAGTCAGTTCTTTGAACATTCCGTTGAAACCTTAGTGAAATGTACAACTGGTCAGTACTTCTCAGGGAGGTGTTGGCATTCGAACGCATAGCGAACAGACTACCTGGCATTAGCTCGGCAGTCAGTTCTTTGAACATTCCGTTGAAACCTTAGTGAAATGTACAACTGGTCAGTACTTCTCAGGGAGGTGTTGGCATTCGAACGCATAGCGAACAGACTACCTGGAATTAGCTCGGCAGTCAGTTCTTTGAACATTCCGTTGAAACCATAGTGAAATGTACAACCAGTCAGTGCTTCTCAGGAAGGTGTTGGCATTCGAACGCATAGCGGACAGACTACCTGGCATTAGCTCGGAAGTCAGTTCTTTGAACATTCCCATGGAACCATAGTGAAATGTACAACTGGTCAGTGCTTCTCAGGAACGTGTTGAAATTTGAATGCATAGCGAACAGACTACCTGGCATTAGCTCAGCAGTCAGTTCCTTGTACATTCCCATGGAACCATAGTGAAATGTACAACTGGTCAGTGCTTCTCAGGAACGTGTTGACATTTGAACGCATAGCGAACAGACTACCTGGCATTAGCTCAGCAGTCAGTTCCTTGTACATTCCCATGGAACCATAGTGAAATGTACAACTGGTCCGTGCTTCTCAGGAACGTGTTGACATTTGAATGCATAGCGAACAGAATACCTGGCATTAGCTCAGCAGTCAGTTCCTTGTACATTCCCATGGAACCATAGTGAAATGTACAACTGGTCAGTGCTTCTCAGGAACGTGTTGACATTTGAACGCATAGCGAACAGACTACCTGGCATTAGCTCAGCAGTCAGTTCCTTGTACATTCCCATGGAACCATAGTGAAATGTACAACTGGTCAGTGCTTCTCAGGAACGTGTTGACATTTGAACGCATAGCGAGCAGACTACCTGGCATTAGCTCAGCAGTCAGTTCCTTGTACATTCCCATGGAACCATAGTGAATTGTACAACTGGTCAGTGCTTCTCAGGAACGTGTTGACATTTGAACGCATAGCGAACAGACTACCTGGTATTAGCACAGCAGTCAGTTCCTTGCACATTCCCATGGAACCATAGTGAAATGTACAACTGGTCAATGCTTCTCAGGAACGTGTTGATATTTGAATGCATAGCGAACAGACTACCTGGCATTAGCTCGGCAGTCAGTTCCTTGTACATTCCCATGGAACCATAGTGAAATGTACAACTGGTCAGTGCTTCTCAGGAACGTGTTGACATTTGAACGCATAGCGAACAGACTACCTGGTATTAGCTAAGCAGTCAGTTCCTTGCACATTCTCATGGAACCATAGTGAAATGTACAACTGGTCGGTGCTTCTCAGGAACGTGTTGATATTTGAACGCATAGCGAACAGACTACCTGGTATTAGCTCGGCAGTCAGTTCCTTGCACATTCCCATGGAACCATAGCGAAATGTACAACTGGTCAGTGCTTCTCAGGAACGTGTTGACATTTGAATGCATAGCGAACAGACTACCAGGCATTAGCTCGGCAGTCAGTTCCTTGTACAATCTCATGGAACCATAGTGAAATGTACAACTGGTCAGTGCTTCTCAGGAACGTGTTGACATTTGAATGCATAGCGAACAGACTACCAGGCATTAGCTCGGCAGTCAGTTCCTTGTACAATCTCATGGAACCATAGTGAAATGTACAACTGGTCAGTGCTTCTCAGGAACGTGTTGACATTTGAACGCATAACGAACAGACTACCTGGCATTAGCTTGGCAGTCAGTTCCTTGTACAATCCCATGGAACCATAGTGAAATGTACAACTGGTCAGTGCTTCTCAGGAACGTGTTGACATTTGAACGCATAGCGAACAGACTATCTGGCATTAGCTCGGCAGTCAGTTCCTTGTACAATCTCATGGAACCATAGTGAAATGTACAACTGGTCAGTGCTTCTCAGGAACGTGTTGACATTTGAATGCATAGCGAACAGACTACCAGGCATTAGCTCGGCAGTCAGTTCCTTGTACAATCCCATGGAACCATAGTGAAATGTACAACTGGTCAGTGCTTCTCAGGAACGTGTTGACATTTGAACGCATAGCGAACAGACTATCTGGCATTAGCTCGGCAGTCAGTTCCTTGTACAATCTCATGGAACCATAGTGAAATGTACAACTGGTCAGTGCTTCTCAGGAACGTGTTGACATTTGAACGCATAGCGAACAGACTATCTGGCATTAGCTCGGCAGTCAGTTCCTTGTACAATCTCATGGAACCATAGTGAAATGTACAACTGGTCAGTGCTTCTCAGGAACGTGTTGACATTTGAACGCATAACGAACAGACTACCTGGCATTAGCTTGGCAGTCAGTTCCTTGTACAATCCCATGGAACTATAGTGAAATGTACAACTGGTCAGTGCTTCTCAGGAACGTGTTGACATTTGAACGCATAGCGAACAGACTACCAGGCATTAGCTCGGCAGTCAGTTCCTTGTACAATCTCATGGAACCATAGTGAAATGTACAACTGGTCAGTGCTTCTCAGGAACGTGTTGACATTTGAACGCATAGCGAACAGACTACCTAGCATTAGCTCGGCAGTCAGTTCCTTGTACATTCCCATGGAACCATAGTGAAACATATAACTGGTCAGTGCCTCTCAGGACCGTGTTGACATATGAACGCATAGCGAACAGGCCGCCTGGCGTTAGCTTGGCAGTCAGTTCTTTGTACATTCCCATGGTAACATACTGAAATGTTCAACCGGTCAGTGCTTCTCAGGAACGTGTTGGCATTCGAACGCATAGCGAACAGGTCGCCTGGCGTTAGCTCGGCAGTCAGTTTTTTGTACATTCCCATGGTAACATAGTGAAATGTTCAACCAGTCAGTACTTCTCAGGAACGTGTTGGCATTCGAACGCATAGCGAACAGGCCGCCTGGCGTTAGCATGGCAGTCAGTTCTTTGTACATTCCCATGGTAACATGATGAAATGTTCAACCGGTCAGTGCTTCTCAGGAACGTGTTGGCATTCGAACGCATAGCGAACAGGTCGCCTGGCGTTAGCTCGGCAGTTAGTTTTTTGTACATTCCCATGGTAACATAGTGAAATGTTCAACCGGTCAGTGCTTCTCAGGAACGTGTTGGCATTCGAACGCATAGCGAACAGGCCGCCTGGCGTTAGCTTGGCAGTCAGTTCTTTGTACATTCCAATGGAAACATAGTGAAATGTTCAACCGGTCAGTGCTTCTCAGGAACGTATTGGCATTCGAACGCATAGCGAACAGGCCGCCTGGCATTAGCCTGGCAGTCAGTTCTTTGTACATTCCCATGGTAACATAGTGAAATGTTCAACCGGTCAGTGCTTCTCAGGAACGTGTTGGCATTCGAACGCATAGCGAACAGGCAGCCTGGCATTAGCCTGGCAGTCAGTTCTTTGTACATTCCCATGGAAACATAGTGAAATGTTCAACCGGTCAGTGCTTCTCAGGAACGTGTTGACATTTGAACGCATAGCGAACAGGCCGCTTGGCGTTAGCTCGGCAGCCATTTCAAATTTGTGTAACTGCTTATTGATAAAGAAGTATATAAGTTCTCGATTTCTTTTAAATTCGGCCCTATATCAGATATCTAAACTAACTGAAATTACCTTAAATCTTGAGTAACCAAGAATCAAATATCAACCCGGCTGACGGTGCCTAAAGAGTTAACTTAACAGAATATAAGTAACTTGAGGTGGATAATTCAATTTATTTAAAACCGTGTTATTTATATATGTAGCGGTGGTTCCCCCAGAGAGTAGGGATGATGCTCGTTTTACATGTGTTACATGTAACTGTAAAACCGTCATTCTGGCTTTAATTTATTTGAGATTGGCGCACTCTAGGGGCCTCCAGGGGACTGACGGACCGCTAACAAGCCGCATACCAAATGGATAGGACTTGAATCCTTTACGCGAACACCAAGGACGGGTTGGATTTCGAATAATTAACTACTGAAACAGGGAAATCTTCCGATTTTATTTAAAACTGTATTACATTTTCACAGATTATTTTGAAATAGTATAATAATATTAATAAAATAATTATTGTTAATAATAATAATAATAAAATAGTACGGCCCTTGAGAACATGGTTTGTTTTCGGGTCGTACCAACTGCGCCCAACTCCCTTCAGGGGTGGGTATTCCCAGCACTCATTGGGTGCTGTGGAAGACACTTATGTCAATTATTAAAAAAAATATAATAATAATAATAGGGTATAGGTCTTCATTTTAAAATGATAACCGGTTTGTACAGGGATACTAGTACCGGTTCATACGTCACATTGACCACGTGACTTTCATATCTATGGCCGGCGGTCTAGAAACTGAAAATTTACCTTCTCTTTCCCAAGATGCCTTTACAGGAGTTGGGACTTTTTTTTTTCAGGAATGATTATCATAAAATAGTGCGGCCCTAAGAACACGGCAACAATTGCTGCAATATTGCGAATCGCATAAATACTTCGATTGAAAATCTAGTTTACAAGTATTTCAGGATTCTGCTTTCAAAGAGGAAGACTATTACAGTGCATATGATACGTTAACACAAATGTGGATATCGTTGTAAATATCTACGAAGGAAAATAAACATTTTGGTCGATACTGGAAGACTGATATGTTATTTATTTTATATTGAACAAGATTTAAAGAGGAGAGATGGAAGAGAGATGGAGGAGAGTTGGTCGAGAGTTGGAGGAGAGTTGGAGGAGAGATGGAGGATAGGTGGAGAAGAGAAGAAGGAAAAATGGAGGAGAGAGAGACTCCAAATATTTGACTAAATGCGGGATAAGGAATACAAAAATTTAAACTGCATGGCTCTATTTCTACCCATTTTTGAGAGATGAATTTTTGAAATTTTCACTATTTGATAGCTTATAAATACGGCCTCGTTTTAATTTTTGAAACTCAATTTTTTTATAGACTAAATGCAGCATAAGAAATACAGTCTCTTTTAAAATTTTTTCATTTTCACATTTTTAAGACATGAATTTTTGAAATGTTTTGATAGCTTGTACATCCGGCCCTGTTCTAAATTTTGAGACAAATTATTGGTAAAAATGCGGCATTAGGAATCCAAATATTTAAACCGCATGCCTTTATCCCTTTTCATTTTTGAGGCATGAATTTTTGAATTTTAGACTTTTTGAACATTTGGATTTCCTGTTTTAAATATTTTTTTTTTTTTTTATTTACTGCAGTAGACCTGTGTATTTAAAAGAAATTAAACCCCAGTTCTGTATCACTTTCAGTTTTTGTTATACAAATTTTTAAAGTTAGTTACTTTTTTAGACGGTGCCAGTTGAATTTTGGCATCACCCCCATCTTGTTATAAGTATATCGGGTCTTTCCAGGTATCTGGGGGACCAAAGACCTGACACTTAGAACAACATGGTGGCGAGTAAGACCAACAATTTCGACTGACTGTTTAAGAACAGCTAAAAAAAATTTTTAGAACTTTTTCAGTTTGTCATTTTTTTTTGTCATTTTCAAGGGTTTTGTTTGCCTACTCTTAAAGATATTTCGAATTGAAACGTTATGGCCTCAAAATTTTTACCCCTTTGAAATTAGAAACATTTTATTATTTTGGTTTTTATAATTTATCGTAATTCAGGCCCTGTTTTAAATTTTAAATTTCCACTAAACGAGATACAAGCATTCCAAAAATTCAAACCGTAGATTTCTTCCTCATAGTTTTGATTGTAAAATATTTTGAAATTCGATAATTTTTGAATTATAATTTTTTGTTAATTCAGCCCTATTTTTAAATTTAAAATTCTAAATTTTTTATACACTAATCAATATATAGGGATTCCAAAAATTCAAACCGGGGGTCTCTATCTCTTTTTTGAAATATTAATTTGTGAAATAACATTTTTTTTACCGTAAATCCGGCCCAGTTTTAAATTTTCTAACTCTAATTTTTATACGGAAATCAAAATGTGGTAATTTCAAAAATTCCAATCGGTGGTCTCTCCCTTAAATCGTTTTTGAGTTATGATTTTGGTGGATAGATTGTGAGAAAATGAAGTAGAAATGGAGCAGAGATAGTGAAGAAATGGAGCAGATAGTGGGGAAATGTAGGAGAGATAAGGGAGATAAAGGGAGAGAACGAGAAATGGAAGTGGGTTGTAAGAAAGATAGTGCAGAGATGCAGGAGAATTGGAGGAGAGGAACAGGAGTGAAAGAGGAGTGGACAGACAATATACCCCTAAGGATATGGATGGTTCTCGGATCATCCCATCTGCGCCCAACTCCCTTCAGGGGTGGGTATTCCCAGCACTCACTGAGTGCTGTGGAAGACACTTATGGCAATTTTCAAAAAAATAATAATACTGTTTCCAACGCTTAGGTGACATCTAATTGCAAAGAAAACCAACACATTGATTTTTAAATAATTTAAATTGATAGTGGAGAATTGGAGCAGCGAATCCTCATGGTTAAAAAAATAAAATTGTTTTAAACAGTTTCAAAGTTAAAAGATGTCTACAAAAAAAATGTGATCTAATCATTCAGAAGGACTGTTTGATTGAAAATTCGTCAATCAGTGGGAAGACCTCGCCAGAGATTGAGAAACCAGCTAACCGAAAATTTAACAAGTTCTGATTTACAAGACACATGGAAAGCCCTGACAAACAAATCAAGATGGAGGACTAATGTGAGTCAATCCGAATGGAGTATAGTACAAGAGGTCTAGAAACAACTTTAAATAATTTTAATAATTCGAAAATTTATTGAAAAAATTATTTAATTGACCTGTTTATACAGGGGTAATAGGAGCCGTAGAAACTGCACGATACCATGGATTTTATTTAGTATACTAGAGGTCTAGAAACAACTTAATTTTAAGAATTCAAAGCTTTATTGAAATTTTTGATTTATCGAAAAAATTATTTTATTGAGCTGTTTATACAGGGGTAATAGGAGGCGTAGAAACGTGTAAACGTCACGATACTGTGGATTTTATTTAGTCTAGAGGTCTAGAAACAACTTGATTTCAAGAATTCAAAGCTTTATTGAATTTTTTGATTTATCGAAAAAATTACTTAATTGGCCTGTTTATATAGAGGTAATAGGAGAGGTGGAAACGTCACGATACCGTGGATTTTATTTAGTTTACTAGAGGTCTAGAAACAACTTAATTTTAAGAATTCAAAGCTTTATTGAATTTTTTGATTTATCGAAAAAATTATTTTATTGAGCTGTTTATACAGGGGTAATAGGAGACGTAGAAACGTGTAAACGTCACGATACTGTGGATTTTATTTAGTCTAGAGGTCTAGAAACAACTTGATTTCAAGAATTCAAAGCTTTATTGAATTTTTTGATTTATCGAAAAAATTACTTAATTGGCCTGTTTATATAGAGGTAATAGGAGAGGTGGAAACGTCACGATACCGTGGATTTTATTTAGTTTACTAGAGGTCTAGAAACAACTTAATTTTAAGAATTCAAAGCTTTATTGAATTTTTTGATTTATCGAAAAAATTATTTTATTGAGCTGTTTATACAGGGGTAATAGGAGACGTAGAAACGTGTAAACGTCACGATACTGTGGATTTTATTTAGTCTAGAGGTCTAGAAACAACTTGATTTCAAGAATTCAAAGATTTATTGAATTTTTTGATTTATCGAAAAAATTACTTAATTGGCCTGTTTATATAAAGGTAATAGGAGAGGTGGAAACGTCACGATACCGTGGATTTTATTTAGTTTACTAGAGGTCTAGAAACAACTTAATTTTAAGAATTGAAAGATTTATTGAAATTTTTGATTTATCGAAAAAATTATTTTATCTACCTATTTTTACAGGGGTAATAGGAGAAGTGGACACGTCACGATACCGTGGGTTTTATTTAGTATACTAGAGGTCTAGAAACAACTTAATTTTAAGAATTGAAAGCTTTATTGAATTTTTTGATTTATCGAAAAAATTATTTTATTGAGCTGTTTATACAGGGGTAATAGGAGACGTAGAAACGTGTAAACGTCACGATACTGTGGATTTTATTTAGTCTAGAGGTCTAGAAACAACTTGATTTCAAGAATTCAAAGATTTATTGAATTTTTTGATTTATCGAAAAAATTACTTAATTGGCCTGTTTATATAGAAGTAATATTGATTTTTTTTTTATTGTTTCTATTTTATATTAGACGAGATGTGTTTGTTTGGTTTAGATATTGTCAATATTTTGTTACTCGCTTTGTTTTCCTTGCGTCTTAAGTTTCTCGCGAATCTAGGTGTGAAGTCAAGAGGGGAGGAGAGTAGGACGTATTAAAGAGGATTAAGCAGCAAGAATAATTTCCAGAATTCCACAGGAAATTTTACCTGGCAAATATTAGAAATTCGATCTTTACGAAAATTCGATAGGAATTTTATATTATTTTTCTTTGTGGTTTTTAAATTTGTCTAACTTTTAGGAGACTAAGGAGAGAAAGCTTTTTCTGTCCTTTGCCCCACTTGGTAAAATTTTCGATTTGGTTTAGTTTTTTAAAATATGTATTTCAAAAACATTTTCAATTCCGAAAAAAATAAAAAAAATTATCCCTGACAAGTAATTATTTTTTAGTAGATATTATTTTGATATAGTGCTGGAGGTCAATTTGAAATCAAGAGAAAGGTCATTTTTCTGCCCTATGCCCCACTTGGTGACAGTTTTGGTTTGGTTTAGAGGCGTTTTAAAATATGGCTACCAAAGACGTTCTATATACCGAAAAAATATTTTTTCGTCAAGTACTTATCATTTTTAGTTGAAATTATTTTCATGTAGTGCTGGAAGTCAAGAACAGAATATCTCATAACCCTATGCACCTCTTCAAAGTTCTATTATTTATAAATTAAATTATAAAAAAATTTTAACGATTATTTAGTTATAATAAATTTAAATTTGTCCCTTATCAATAAATATTTGCGGTTTTCATACAGTGCTGGAGGTCAAGCACGTACATTTATTCAACCCTATGTGCCATTTAAGAGTTTAATTTCTATTTAATAATCATATAATAAAATTCAGAATGTGTTTAGTTTGTTTGATCCTTTGTGATGTTATTTTTGGAAATAAGCCCTTGTTAGAAGCTTAAAATGTCCTTTACGATCTTTGATATTCGGGGAAAACATATAAGTACATTTCCAAAGATTGCGGCTGCTTTGACACGATTTTTTTTTTTTTTCAAGAAATGGTTTCTGGTAAAGTCATGAAAGTCATGAAAGACTAGAAAGGTGAATTAATTCTAAAACTGTGGTTTAGAGCCCTCTTGTTTTTTTTTTTAGAATGAATATTATTTACATTCGTAGATGGTAGTCTATTTCCACTAATAAGCTCGGGTCCGATTTTCTTTATTGTGTTTTTTTGGTCTTTAACATATAGTTTTGGAACTTTGTTTTAAAAATTTATTTCGCATCTCAGGGCTTTTTTTGTCATCTGTGGACCAGAGTTTAATTCTAGTTTACTTCGTCTTGCTTTAAGCTATAGTGACACCATGGTAAAACTGTTACCTAAGGAGTAAAGCGGGTTCGAAACCCGATGGCTAGTGATTAACTTTTATATGTAAATCAAATTTGACTTGGCTTCGATTAATTAAAATGAGATTTTTTTAGGGATAATAGGGTTGAAAGACACATTTTATAAAGAAGTGGGTTAAGATATATTACCCAACGCACCACTTAGGTGTTGGGAACCTATATTATGAGTTTGGAAAATTATGGGACCGGTTTTTCAAATTCGTAATGTCAAATAATAAAAGAGTTTTAGTTTTAAAAATCTCATTTATTTTTTATTTGATAATTTTTATGGATACTTTAGCTATGTATAATCCATTAACAATGTTTTCTCATCTGACTAGGCCATGGTATTTTTTAAGTTTGTTATTAAATATATTGAATAAATATTTGTTATAGAAAGTCACATGATAATTTTGTAATTAAAATTTTATAGGCTACTTCAAACGTTTAAGCGGAACTTAATGGAATTTTCATTTTCCTGAGTTGTCATGAGCTCTCTTTTTAAGGTTTGAAGTGGGCTTTTGCTAAACAAAACTTCACTTAATTTTTAAAAATTACTAATTTTAAATCTTCCGCTTAAACCACAGAAACTACAGTTTTTTTATTTTCACATGTCTAGTTGTATTTCGTGGTTACTAACTAAAATGCCCCCCCCCCAACATGGCCTATTGAGATGAGGAAACATCTTGAATGGATTCTATAAGTCGTTAGTATCTGGTTACAATTTTTTATTTAATTTTGAGAAACATGTTTTTCAAAAAGGTGTCTAATTATGGAGCCGCTATAGCAGGGGTGGGAATCTTTCGGAAACAAAGAGCCATTCCAAATAAACCCTCTAAAGAAAATTTTGCAGCAACTTTTACAAGTTATCTTGATCTTTGGAAAATTTTCAAAAAGAAATAAATTTTATAATTTTTCAATATTTACAGATACCATTTCTACAGATAAGATTAGAAAAAGTATTGTATGCACGGTTGTTTTGTGTGTGCATACAATAAATCAATTATTACCGACCGCCACCATATAAGGGAGGTATTGTGATCATACCGATTTTGACATTCCGAGATTTCGATGGATCTTCACGAATTTAGGTCCCTACATAACGTTTTCACTATTTTTAGCATGATGTCTGTCGGTCTATCTGTCCGTTTGTCTGCTCTGGGACCACTAGTTCTTGACCTCTGCACTATATCTTTAGGGATGAATTTAAATATCGTTCATCAATAATATATGTATTAATGCAAATTTTAAAAAATTACAGAAAATTCTAAATTCTGTATTATTATATTGAAGATAATAGCTGTATTTTTGCCCAGATAGGTGCCTTTTGCGTCTCGTGCGTCTCGTGCGTCTCTAGGGGTTCTAGTTCTTGACATCAGCACTATAATTTGAGCAATTAATACTATAAATCTATATATATAAATTCGGAGGCTCCGTTTGTACATTATTATTTTTTTAGTATTTTTACTTTGGTAGCTTAGACCATTTTGACCATTTTTATAATTTTTGTCTGTCTGTGCAGATTGAAATATTGAAAGGTATTTCGAACTCTCCAAGTAATTTGTCTTTTTTTTATACCCCATAATTAACCTTTTGTGTTACTTATTTTAGGGCATATTTAAAGATCAGAGCCCCCTGTAGACCTTTTATTTATTGTTGTTCGCACTGCCACGTATTTTGAAAATTACTTTAGAAGCATTGACGTCCGCATTAGGGTCACTCGAAAATATTTTTTCTGGAATAGTTAAGGGTAGATTCATTTTTAACTGCACCTATAGGGTTTCGTAGGTATGATTAAATACACCCGGATTTTAAAAATTACTGCGTCTTGTCTTTAGAGGCATTTACGCCCACATTAGGATCACTCGAAACTATTTTTTCTGGAATAGTTAAGAGTAGATTAATTTTCAACTGCACCCTTCAGGTTTCGTAGGTATGTTAAAATACTCTTGTACCGTCAATCAAGTGTCCTATTTGGTAGAAATTGTGGCCAAACGACTGGACCTAGAGAATTAAAATTTATATGTCTTCCTGAGGGGTTGGTTTAAAATTTGGAATAATGTACATAACTGTTATATGCTGGGAATGTTTTATTAGATTATTTTTTCGAAAATTATCAAATTTTCATGGTATGACTAAGAAAACCTTATACTGTCTGTCTGTTAGTGAGTTTTTAGGGGTTGGCTTAAAAGTCTGAAAAATTCAGAATAATTCACATAACAGGGATATGCTCGGAATTTTTTTTATTAGATTATTTTTTCGAAAATTACCAAGTTTCCAGGGTTTTATTAAGAAAACCTTATACTGTCTGTCTGTTAGTGAGTTTTTAGGTGTTGGCTTAAAAGTCTGAAAAATTCAGAATAATTCACATAACCGGGTTATGCTCGGAATTTTTTTTTATTAGATTATTTTTTCTAATATTACCAAGTTTCCAGGGTTTTACTAAGAAAACCTTATACTGTCTGTCTGTTTTCCGTTTAGAGGGGTTGCCTCTATTTATTAAAAATGAGATGTTTTTTTGCTACGTTTGACTTGTTGGATTATCAGTCCTATGATGATTTTAAGTGTTTTTGAAATTATATTAAGAAATTGAAAAAATCAAGGGCCCGGTTTTTTCAAATCTTAATGTAGTTATATCAGTTTTTATTTACAAAAAGAATTTGTATAATTTCAGAAATCTCATTTTTGATATTTTTGTTTTTTCAAAAAAAAAAATTACAGTTAATTTTTTAAATAATTTATTTAAAAACTATATTGAAAGATTGTGAACAAAAAACCCTTATACAGTCACTCATATGTCTGTCTGTTTGTACAATAGAAATTGTTGCTGTAAACTGTTTGACCTACCGAGTTGAAATTTGGCATGCATTTTATTATCCACATAATTACTGAAAAATACATACTTGTAATTTTCGAAAAAACATTTTGAATAGTGAAAATAAAAGGTCTTGAGGCGTCGATTAAGGAACAAGTTCAATTTTTAAATTCATTCTTTTGGCACATTTTTTCCAAAATCTTTTTCGGATACAAATATTTTAATAACTAATATTAATAATTTTATATATATATATATATATATATATATATATCCCTTATTTTAATAATGTATATATTTGGGGAGCTTTGGGGGGCTACCTCGCTTATCATTCCAGCTAGTGTATATCTAAAAGTGGGTCATCAAAAGGAAGTTCTAGCCATTTGCTGAACTTTTTCACTTACTAAATATCTGCGAAATCCTAACATGTGTACAATTTCACAATTGGTATTTTTTTGAGGTCTCGATATATACGTATATATATATATGTAGGTAAAGCTAACAGCCCTCTGGGGCGGTTCGTGACAAATAGGGTAATTTGGACGCTTATTAATTTTGATTAAGGCCCTATGTTCGGAGTTAGTAAGTGAAGTAATGGGTTTTACGTGAAATATGGCCCATTTCGCAAATATTACGGGAACAAATTGATATTTAGACTGATTGCTCCTGATTTCATTACATTTTGGGTTGAACGATTAATAAAATTAATATTATTTTTTTATTTAGACAAACTGACATTTCAAAACGCTTTTACTCAAAATTAAATTAAAGATAGCCGACCGGCGTAGCGTAGTGGTAACACATGTGGTCTGCATTGCGAAGGTCTCGGGTTCGAATCCGGTTCAGGCATGGAATTTTTCACAAATAATGTCCTGGCTAATTGCTACAGAGGCAAAGGCCATTTAATTAAAAATAAAAAAAAAATTAAAGAATAATTTTCTTAGATTTATTTTTTGGTCTAAAAAATATTTTTTATTTTTCTTATTTCTCGGCGCTAATTATAATTTGTTAATTTTTAACCCTTTTTGCCTCTTTTAGAAAATGTTTTTAAAATAAATTATTTTTACAAATTTCGACCAACGGGATTTCTTCGCATATCGCCAGAGTTTGGGTTGCGGCCGATTTCTGGGTATAAAGCTCCCATGACCTTCTCTGAGAAGGTTACAAGTGAACGTCTCGTCTGCGTGGAACACGTTTCGGGCAAACATGGACGGTACTGGCGGAAATAAAAACATTTTTAATAATAATAAATTAGTGCGGCCCTTGAGAACATGGTTTGTTTTCGGGTCGTCCTCAACTGCGCCCAACTCCCTTCAGGGGTGGGTATTCCCAGCACTCACTGAGTGCTGTGGAAGACACTTATGGCAATTTTTTTAAAATAATAATAATAAATTAGCGCCGCCCCTAAGAACGTTTGTTCTCGGATCATGGTAACTGCACCCCAGAAATATAATAGGAATTGAGGAGAAATCAAGGGGAGATGTAGGAGAAATTAAGAAGAGATAAAAAGTTAAAGGAAGAGTAGGAAAAATGAAAGTGAGTTGTAAGAAAGATAGTGGAGAGATGCAGAAGAATTGCAGGAGAGGAACAGGAGTGAAAGAGGAGTGGACAGACAATATACCCCTAAGGATATGGACGGTTCACGGATCATCCCATCTGCGCCCAACTCCCTTCAGGGGTGGGTATTCCCAGCACTCACTGAGTGCTGTGGAAAACACTTATGGCAATTTTCAAAAAAATAATAATAATGTTTCCAACGCTTAGGTGACATCTAATTGCAAAGGCATGAATTTTTGAATTTTAGACTTTTTGAACATCTTGTATTTCCTGTTTTAAATTATTTTTTTTTTATTTACTGATCAAGACATGTATTTAAAAAAAATCAAACCGCAAATCTCTATCACTTTCAGTTTATGTTACACAAATTTTTAAATTTAGTTACTTTTTTAGACGGTGCCAGTTGAATTTTGGCATCACCCCCATCTTGTTCTAAGTGTATCGGGTCTTTCCAGGTATCTGGGGGACCAAAGACCTGACACTTAGAACAACATGGTGGTGAGTAAGACCAACAATTTCGACTGACTGTTTAAGAACAGCTAAAAAAAATATTTCAGATTTTTTTTTATTGTCAGTTTGTCATTTTTTTTGTCATTTTCAAGGGTTTTCTTTGCCTACCCTTAAAGATATTCAAAATTGAAACGTTATAGCCCTAATTTTTTTTTGTGGAGACATGTCAATAGAACTCTGTTTTTTGTGTCACTTATCTTTATAAAAAAAATATTTTGGTGCATAAAATTTGAGCACCTCTGATTTAGAAATTACACAGGTATATAAGACTTTCAAAGGTCCATAAATTAGTAAAAATGCTACGGTTTTAGAGGGGTAAAACGTTATTAATTTTATTTGAAATATGCATTTTGTTCAGCAAAAACACTCTAATATATCGACCAGTGGGAAGACTTCGACAGATGAAGATATTAACTAACCGAAGATCTAACAAGTATTGGTACACAGGGCACACAGAAGGACCTGACAATGAACAGATCAAGATCAAGATTTGGCCTCACTCACATGAGCCCGCAAGTCAACCCGACCAACAATACCCAAAGAAGAAGAAGATAGTGAAGCGGTGTTCTATTGAAACCTGGTCTTTTGTTGGTTAAATCAATCACATGATATTCGACATTATTTTTCTGGAAACATGGAAACAAAAAGCATCTGCCAGCGAGATTAAAATTTTAAAGTACAATAAAGGTTCGCCTCATTTGCATTTAATTTAATTTTTACTATGAATATTTCAGAAATTTAATAATAAAAATTTTACATCAAAGTCCTAAATCACGTCCAAATTAAACAAAATTACAAGCAATAAAAAAATATGAATTCAACCGTGAAAATTAACAAAGTTATTTTATTTAAACGCGACAAATACCATATGAATTAATCTAACATGGATCGTGTTAAGGTGATAGAAAAAATATTTAAATACAAAAGTCATAGCCCTTGGAATTCTCTACATTTTTCCTGTACACGCCTACTCTCTAGGTTAATTACCTCTGGAGTTATTCAAGTAAAACCATTTTTTAAAACACTCTCGGCCGATTTGCGCCAAATCGGTTAAAGATAGAAAAAATATTTAAATACAAAAGTTGTAGTTCTTGGAATTCTCTACATTTTTCCTGTACACGCCTACTCTCTAGGTTAATTACCTCTGGAGTTATTCAAGTAAAACCACTTTTTAAAACACTCTCGGCCGATTTGCGCCAAATCGGTTAAAGATAGAAAAAATATTTAAATACAAAAGTCGTAGCCCTTGGAATTCCCTACATTTTTCCTGTACACGCCTACTCTCTAGGTTAATTACCTCTGGAGTTATTCAAGTAAAACAACTTTTTAAAACACTCTCGGCCGATTTGCGCCAAATCGGTTAAAGATAGAAAAAATATTTAAATACAAAAGTCGTAGCCCTTGGAATTCTCTACATTTTTCCTGTACACGCCTACTCTCTAGGTTAATTACCTCTAAAGTTATTCAAATAAAAACACTTTTTAAAACACTCTCGGCCGATTTGCGCCAAATCGGTTAAAGATAACAAAAATATTAAAATACAAAAGTCGTAGCCCTTGGAATTCTCTACATTTTTCCTGTACACGCTTACTCTCTAGGTTAATTACCTCTGGAGTTATTCAAGTAAAACCACTTTTTAAAACACTCTCGGCCGATTTGCGCCAAATCGGTTAAAGATAGAAAAAATATTTAAATACAAAAGTCGTAGCCCTTGGAATTCTCTACATTTTTCCTGTACACGCCTACTCTCTAGGTTAATTACCTCTGGAGTTATTCAAGTAAAACCACTTTTTAAAACACTCTCGGCCGATTTGCGCCAAATCGGTTAAAGATAGAAAAAATATGTAAATACAAAAGTTGTAGCCCTTGGAATTCTCTACATTTTTCCTGTACACGCCTACTCTCTAGGTTAATTACCTCTGGAGTTATTCAAGTAAAACCACTTTTTAAAACACTCTCGGCCGATTTGCGCCAAATCGGTTAAAGATAGAAAAAATATTTAAATACAAAAGTCGTAGCCCTTGGAATTCTCTACATTTTTCCTGTACACGCCTACTCTCTAGGTTAATTACCTCTGGAGTTATTCAAGTAAAACCACTTTTTAAAACACTCTCGGCCGATTTCCGCCAAATCGGTTAAAGATAAAAAAAATATTTAAATACAAAAGTCGTAGCCCTTGGAATTCCCTACATTTTTCCTGTACACGCCTACTCTCTAGGTTAATTACCTCTGGAGTTATTCAAGTAAAACCACTTTTTAAAACACTCTCGGCCGATTTGCGCCAAATCGGTGTAAGATAGAAAAAATATTTAAATACAAAAGTCGTAGCCCTTGGAATTCTCTACATTTTTCCTGTACACGCCTACTCTCTAGGTTAATTACCTCTGGAGTTATTCAAGTAAAACCACTTTTTAAAACACTCTCGGCCGATTTGCGCCAAATCGGTTAAAGATAGAAAAAATATTTAAATACCAAAGTCGTAGCCCTTAAAATTCTCTACATTTTCCCTGTACACGCCTACTCTCTAGGTTAATTACCTCTGGAGTTATTCAAGTAAAACCACTTTTTAAAACACTCTCGGCCGATTTGCGCCAAATCGGTTAAAGATAGAAAAAATATGTAAATACAAAAGTTGTAGCCCTTGGAATTCTCTACATTTTTCCTGTACACGCCTACTCTCTAGGTTAATTACCTCTGGAGTTATTCAAGTAAAACCACTTTTTAAAACACTCTCGGCCGATTTCCGCCAAATCGGTTAAAGATAAAAAAAATATTTAAATACAAAAGTCGTAGCCCTTGGAATTCCCTACATTTTTCCTGTACACGCCTACTCTCTAGGTTAATTACCTCTGGAGTTATTCAAGTAAAACCATTTTTTAAAACACTCTCGGCCGATTTCCGCCAAATCGGTTAAAGATAAAAAAAATATTTAAATACAAAAGTCGTAGCCCTTGGAATTCTCTACATTTTTCCTGTACACGCCTACTCTCTAGGTTAATTACCTCTGGAGTTATTCAAGTAAAACCACCTTTTAAAACACTCTCGGCCGATTTCCGCCAAATCGGTTAAAGATAAAAAAAATATTTAAATACAAAAGTCGTAGCCCTTGGAATTCTCTACATTTTTCCTGTACACGCCTACTCTCTAGGTTAATTACCTCTGGAGTTATTCAAGTAAAACCACTTTTTAAAACACTCTCGGCCGATTTGCGCCAAATCGGTTAAAGATAAAAAAAATATGTAAATACAAAAGTTGTAGCCCTTGGAATTCTCTACATTTTTCCTGTACACGCCTACTCTCTAGGTTAATTACCTCTGGAGTTATTCAAGTAAAACCACTTTTTAAAACACTCTCGGCCGATTTGCGCCAAATCGGTTAAAGATAGAAAAAATATGTAAATACAAAAGTTGTAGCCCTTGGAATTCTCTACATTTTTCCTGTACACGCCTACTCTCTAGGTTAATTACCTCTGGAGTTATTCAAGTAAAACCACTTTTTAAAACACTCTCGGCCGATTTGCGCCAAATCGGTTAAAGATAAAAAAAATATGTAAATACAAAAGTTGTAGCCCTTGGAATTCTCTACATTTTTCCTGTACACGCCTACTCTCTAGGTTAATTACCTCTGGAGTTATTCAAGTAAAACCACTTTTCAAAACACTCTCGGCCGATTTGCGCCAAATCGGTTAAAGATAGAAAAAATATTTAAATACAAAAGTCGTAGCCCTTGGAATTCTCTACATTTTTCCTGTACACGCCTACTCTCTAGGTTAATTACCTCTGGAGTTATTCAAGTAAAACCACTTTTTAAAACACTCTCGGCCGATTTCCGCCAAATCGGTTAAAGATAAAAAAAATATTTAAATACAGAAGTCGTAGCCCTTGGAATTCCCTACATTTTTCCTGTACACGCCTACTCTCTAGGTTAATTACCTCTGGAGTTATTCAAGTAAAACCATTTTTTAAAACACTCTCGGCCGATTTCCGCCAAATCGGTTAAAGATAAAAAAAATATTTAAATACAAAAGTCGTAGCCCTTGGAATTCTCTACATTTTTCCTGTACACGCCTACTCTCTAGGTTAATTACCTCTGGAGTTATTCAAGTAAAACCACCTTTTAAAACACTCTCGGCCGATTTCCGCCAAATCGGTTAAAGATAAAAAAAATATTTAAATACAAAAGTCGTAGCCCTTGGAATTCTCTACATTTTTCCTGTACACGCCTACTCTCTAGGTTAATTACCTCTGGAGTTATTCAAGTAAAACCATTTTTTAAAACACTCTCGGCCGATTTGCGCCAAATCGGTTAAAGATAAAAAAAATATGTAAATACAAAAGTTGTAGCCCTTGGAATTCTCTACATTTTTCCTGTACACGCCTACTCTCTAGGTTAATTACCTCTGGAGTTATTCAAGTAAAACCACTTTTTAAAACACTCTCGGCCGATTTGCGCCAAATCGGTTAGAGATAGAAAAAATATGTAAATACAAAAGTTGTAGCCCTTGGAATTCTCTACATTTTTCCTGTACACGCCTACTCTCTAGGTTAATTACCTCTGGAGTTATTCAAGTAAAACCACTTTTTAAAACACTCTCGGCCGATTTGCGCCAAATCGGTTAAAGATAGAAAAAATATTTAAATACAAAAGTCGTAGCTCTTGGAATTCTCTACATTTTTCCTGTACACACCTACTCTCTAGGTTAATTACCTCTGGAGTTATTCAAGTAAAACCACTTTTTAAAACACTCTCGGCCGATTTGCGCCAAATCGGTTAAAGATAGAAAAAATATGTAAATACAAAAGTTGTAGCCCTTGGAATTCTCTACATTTTTCCTGTACACGCCTACTCTCTAGGTTAATTACCTCTGGAGTTATTCAAGTAAAACCACTCTTTAAAACACTCTCGGCCGATTTGCGCCAAATCGGTTAAAGATAGAAAAAATATTTAAATACAAAAGTCGTAGCCCTTGGAATTCTCTACATTTTTCCTGTACACGCCTACTCTCTAGGTTAATTACCTCTGGAGTTATTCAAGTAAAACCACTTTTCAAAACACTCTCGGCCGATTTGCGCCAAATCGGTTAAAGATAGAAAAAATATTTAAATACAAAAGTCGTAGCCCTTGGAATTCTCTACATTTTTCCTGTACACGCCTACTCTCTAGGTTAATTACCTCTGGAGTTATTCAAGTAAAACCACTTTTTAAAACACTCTCGGCCGATTTCCGCCAAATCGGTTAAAGATAAAAAAAATATTTAAATACAGAAGTCGTAGCCCTTGGAATTCCCTACATTTTTCCTGTACACGCCTACTCTCTAGGTTAATTACCTCTGGAGTTATTCAAGTAAAACCATTTTTTAAAACACTCTCGGCCGATTTCCGCCAAATCGGTTAAAGATAAAAAAAATATTTAAATACAAAAGTCGTAGCCCTTGGAATTCTCTACATTTTTCCTGTACACGCCTACTCTCTAGGTTAATTACCTCTGGAGTTATTCAAGTAAAACCACCTTTTAAAACACTCTCGGCCGATTTCCGCCAAATCGGTTAAAGATAAAAAAAATATTTAAATACAAAAGTCGTAGCCCTTGGAATTCTCTACATTTTTCCTGTACACGCCTACTCTCTAGGTTAATTACCTCTGGAGTTATTCAAGTAAAACCACTTTTTAAAACACTCTCGGCCGATTTGCGCCAAATCGGTTAAAGATAAAAAAAATATGTAAATACAAAAGTTGTAGCCCTTGGAATTCTCTACATTTTTCCTGTACACGCCTACTCTCTAGGTTAATTACCTCTGGAGTTATTCAAGTAAAACCACTTTTTAAAACACTCTCGGCCGATTTGCGCCAAATCGGTTAAAGATAGAAAAAATATGTAAATACAAAAGTTGTAGCCCTTGGAATTCTCTACATTTTTCCTGTACACGCCTACTCTCTAGGTTAATTACCTCTGGAGTTATTCAAGTAAAACCACTTTTTAAAACACTCTCGGCCGATTTGCGCCAAATCGGTTAAAGATAGAAAAAATATTTAAATACAAAAGTCGTAGCCCTTGGAATTCTCTACATTTTTCCTGTACACGCCTACTCTCTAGGTTAATTACCTCTGGAGTTATTCAAGTAAAACCACTTTTTAAAACACTCTCGGCTGATTTGCGCCAAATCGGTTAAAGATAAAAAAAATATTTAAATACAAAAGTCGTAGCCCTTGAAATTCCCTACATTTTTCCTGTACACGCCTACTCTCTAGGTTAATTACCTCTGGAGTTATTCAAGTAAAACCACTTTTTAAAACACTCTCGGCCGATTTGCGCCAAATCGGTTAAAGATAGAAAAAATATTTAAATACAAAAGTCGTAGCCCTTGCAATTCTCTACATTTTTCCTGTACACGCCTACTCTCTAGGTTAATTACCTCTGGAGTTATTCAAGTAAAACCACTTTTTAAAACACTCTCGGCCGATTTGCGCCAAATCGGTTAAAGATAGAAAAAATATTTAAATACAAAAGTCGTAGCTCTTGGAATTCTCTACATTTTTCCTGTACACACCTACTCTCTAGGTTAATTACCTCTGGAGTTATTCAAGTAAAACCACTTTTTAAAACACTCTCGGCCGATTTGCGCCAAATCGGTTAAAGATAGAAAAAATATGTAAATACAAAAGTTGTAGCCCTTGGAATTCTCTACATTTTTCCTGTACACGCCTACTCTCTAGGTTAATTACCTCTGGAGTTATTCAAGTAAAACCACTCTTTAAAACACTCTCGGCCGATTTGCGCCAAATTGGTTAAAGATAGAAAATATATTTAAATACAAAAGTCGTAGCCCTTGGAATTCTCTACATTTTTCCTGTACACGCCTACTCTCTTGGTTAATTACCTCTGGAGTTATTCAAGTAAAACCACTTTTCAAAACACTCTCGGCCGATTTGCGCCAAATCGGTTAAAGATAGAAAAAATATTTAAATACAAAAGTCGTAGCCCTTGGAATTCTCTACATTTTTCCTGTACACGCCTACTCTCTAGGTTAATTACCTCTGGAGTTATTCAAGTAAAACCACTTTTTAAAACACTCTCGGCCGATTTGCACCAAATCGGTTAAAGATATAAAAAATATTTAAATAAAAAAGTCGTAGCCCTTGGAATTCTCTACATTTTTCCTGTACACGCCTTCTCTCTAGGTTAATTACCTCTGGAGTTATTCAAGTAAAACCACTTTTTAAAACACTCTCGGCCGATTTGCGCCAAATCGGTTAAAGATAAAAAAAATATGTTAATACAAAAGTTGTAGCCCTTGGAATTCTCTACATTTTTCCTGTACACGCCTACTCTCTAGGTTAATTACCTCTGGAGTTATTCAAGTAAAACCACTTTTTAAAACACTCTCGGCCGATTTGCGCCAAATCGGTTAAAGATAGAAAAAATATTTAAATACAAAAGTCGTAGCCCTTGGAATTCTCTACATTTTTCCTGTACACGCCTACTCTCTAGGTTAATTACCTCTGGAGTTATTCAAGTAAAACCACTTTTTAAAACACTCTCGGCCGATTTGCGCCAAATCGGTTAAAGATAGAAAAAATATGTAAATACAAAAGTTGTAGCCCTTGGAATTCTCTACATTTTTCCTGCACACGCCTACTCTCTAGGTTAATTACCTCTGGAGTTATTCAAGTAAAACCACTTTTTAAAACACTCTCGGCCGATTTGCGCCAAATCAGTTAAAGATAGAAAAAATATTTAAATACAAAAGTCGTAGCCCTTGGAATTCTCTACATTTTTCCTGTACACGCCTACTCTCTAGGTTAATTACCTCTGGAGTTATTCAAGTAAAACCACTTTTTAAAACACTCTCGGCCGATTTGCGCCAAATCGGTTAAAGATAGAAAAAATATTTAAATACAAAAGTCGTAGCCCTTGGAATTCTCTACATTTTTCCTGTACACGCCTACTCTCTAGGTTAATTACCTCTGGAGTTATTCAAGTAAAACCACTTTTTAAAACACTCTCGGCCGATTTGCGCCAAATCGGTTAAAGATATAAAAAATATGTAAATACAAAAGTTGTAGCCCTTGGAATTCTCTACATTTTTCCTGTACACGCCTACTCTCTAGGTTAATTACCTCTGGAGTTATTCAAGTAAAACCACTTTTTAAAACACTCTCGGCCGATTTGCGCCAAATCGGTTAAAGATAGAAAAAATATTTAAATACAAAAGTCGTAGCCCTTGGAATTCTCTACATTTTTCCTGTACACGCCTACTCTCTAGGTTAATTACCTCTGGAGTTATTCAAGTAAAACCACTTTTCAAAACACTCTCGGCCGATTTGCGCCAAATCGGTTAAAGATAGAAAAAATATTTAAATACAAAAGTCGTAGCCCTTGGAATTCTCTACATTTTTCCTGTACACGCCTACTCTCTAGGTTAATTACCTCTGGAGTTATTCAAGTAAAACCACTTTTTAAAACACTCTCGGCCGATTTGCACCAAATCGGTTAAAGATAGAAAAAATATTTAAATAAAAAAGTCGTAGCCCTTGGAATTCTCTACATTTTTCCTGTACACGCCTACTCTCTAGGTTAATTACCTCTGGAGTTATTCAAGTAAAACCACTTTTTAAAACACTCTCGGCCGATTTGCGCCAAATCGGTTAAAGATAAAAAAAATATGTTAATACAAAAGTTGTAGCCCTTGGAATTCTCTACATTTTTCCTGTACACGCCTACTCTCTAGGTTAATTACCTCTGGAGTTATTCAAGTAAAACCACTTTTTAAAACACTCTCGGCCGATTTGCGCCAAATCGGTTAAAGATAGAAAAAATATGTAAATACAAAAGTTGTAGCCCTTGGAATTCTCTACATTTTTCCTGCACACGCCTACTCTCTAGGTTAATTACCTCTGGAGTTATTCAAGTAAAACCACTTTTTAAAACACTCTCGGCCGATTTGCGCCAAATCGGTTAAAGATAGAAAAAATATTTAAATACAAAAGTCGTAGCCCTTGGAATTCTCTACATTTTTCCTGTACACGCCTACTCTCTAGGTTAATTACCTCTGGAGTTATTCAAGTAAAACCACTTTTTAAAACACTCTCGGCCGATTTGCGCCAAATCGGTTAAAGATAGAAAAAATATTTAAATACAAAAGTCGTAGCCCTTGGAATTCTCTACATTTTTCCTGTACACGCCTACTCTCTAGCTTAATTACCTCTGGAGTTATTCAAGTAAAACCACTTTTCAAAACACTCTCGGCCGATTTCCGCCAAATCGGTTAAAGATAAAAAAAATATTTAAATACAAAAGTCGTAGCCCTTGGAATTCCCTACATTTTTCCTGTACACGCCTACTCTCTAGGTTAATTACCTCTGGAGTTATTCAAGTAAAACCACTTTTTAAAACACTCTCGGCCGATTTGCGCCAAATCGGTTAAAGATAGAAAAAATATTTAAATACAAAAGTCGTAGCCCTTGGAATTCTCTACATTTTTCCTGTACACGCCTACTCTCTAGGTTAATTACCTCTGGAGTTATTCAAGTAAAACCACTTTTTAAAACACTCTCGGCCAATTTGCGCCAAATCGGTTAAAGATAGAAAAAATATTTAAATACAAAAGTCGTAGCCCTTGGAATTCTCTACATTTTTCCTGTACACGCCTACTCTCTAGGTTAATTACCTCTGGAGTTATTCAAGTAAAACCACTTTTTAAAACACTCTCGGCCGATTTGCGCCAAATCGGTTAAAGATAGAAAAAATATTTAAATACAAAAGTCGTAGCCCTTGGAATTCTCTACATTTTCCCTGTAGACGCCTACTCTCTAGGTTAATTACCTCTGGAGTTATTCAAGTAAAACCACTTTTTAAAACACTCTCGGCCGATTTGCGCCAAATCGGTTAAAGATAGAAAAAATATGTAAATACAAAAGTTGTAGCCCTTGGAATTCTCTACATTTTTCCTGTACACGCCTACTCTCTAGGTTAATTACCTCTGGAGTTATTCAAGTAAAACCACTTTTTAAAACACTCTCGGCCAATTTCCGCCAAATCGGTTAAAGATAGAAAAAATATTTAAATACAAAAGTCGTAGCCCTTGGAATTCCCTACATTTTTCCTGTACACGCCTACTCTCTAGGTTAATTACCTCTGGAGTTATTCAAGTAAAACCATTTTTTAAAACACTCTCGGCCGATTTCCGCCAAATCGGTTAAAGATAAAAAAAATATTTAAATACAAAAGTCGTAGCCCTTGGAATTCTCTACATTTTTCCTGTACACGCCTACTCTCTAGGTTAATTACCTCTGGAGTTATTCAAGTAAAACCACCTTTTAAAACACTCTCGGCCGATTTCCGCCAAATCGGTTAAAGATAAAAAAAATATTTAAATACAAAAGTCGTAGCCCTTGGAATTCCCTACATTTTTCCTGTACACGCCTACTCTCTAGGTTAATTACCTCTGGAGTTATTCAAGTAAAACCACTTTTTAAAACACTCTCGGCCGATTTCCGCCAAATCGGTTAAAGATAGAAAAAATATTTAAATACAAAAGTCGTAGCCCTTAGAATTCTCTATATTTTTCCTGTACACGCCTACTCTCTAGGTTAATTACCTCTGGAGTTATTCAAGTAAAACCACTTTTTAAAACACTCTCGGCCGATTTGCGCCAAATCGGTTAAAGATAGAAAAAATATTTAAATACAAAAGTCGTAGCCCTTGGAATTCTCTACATTTTCCCTGTACACGCCTACTCTCTTGGTTAATTACCTCTGGAGTTATTCAAGTAAAACCACTTTTTAAAACACTCTCGGCCGATTTGCGCCAAATCGGTTAAAGATAGAAAAAATATGTAAACACAAAAGTTGTAGCCCTTGGAATTCTCTACATTTTTCCTGTACACGCCTACTCTCTAGGTTAATTACCTCTGGAGTTATTCAAGTAAAACCACTTTTTAAAACACTCTCGGCCGATTTGCGCCAAATCGGTTAAAGATAGAAAAAATATGTAAATACAAAAGTTGTAGCCCTTGGAATTCTCTACATTTTTCCTGTACACGCCTACTCTCTAGGTTAATTACCTCTGGAGTTATTCAAGTAAAACCACTTTTTAAAACACTCTCGGCCGATTTGCGCCAAATCGGTTAAAGATAGAAAAAATATGTAAATACAAAAGTTGTAGCCCTTGGAATTCTCTACATTTTTCCTGTAGACGCCTTCTCTCTAGGTTAATTACCTCTGGAGTTATTTAAGTAAAACCACTTTTTAAAACACTCTCGGCCGATTTGCGCCAAATCGGTTAAAGATAGAAAAAATATTTAAATACAAAAGTCGTAGCCCTTGGAATTCCCTACATTTTTCCTGTACACGCCTACTCTCTAGGTAAATTACCTCTGGAGTTATTCAAGTAAAACCACTTTTTAAAACACTCTCGGCCGATTTGCGCCAAATCGGTTAAAGATAGAAAAAATATGTAAATACAAAAGTTGTAGCCCTTGGAATTCTCTACATTTTTCCTGTACACGCCTACTCTCTAGCTTAATTACCTCTGGAGTTATTCAAGTAAAACCACTTTTCAAAACACTCTCGGCCGATTTCCGCCAAATCGGTTAAAGATAAAAAAAATATTTAAATACAAAAGTCGTAGCCCTTGGAATTCCCTACATTTTTCCTGTACACGCCTACTCTCTAGGTTAATTACCTCTGGAGTTATTCAAGTAAAACCACTTTTTAAAACACTCTCGGCCGATTTGCGCCAAATCGGTTAAAGATAGAAAAAATATTTAAATACAAAAGTCGTAGCCCTTGGAATTCTCTACATTTTTCCTGTACACGCCTACTCTCTAGGTTAATTACCTCTGGAGTTATTCAAGTAAAACCACTTTTTAAAACACTCTCGGCCAATTTGCGCCAAATCGGTTAAAGATAGAAAAAATATTTTAATACAAAAGTCGTAGCCCTTGGAATTCTCTACATTTTTCTTGTACACGCCTACTCTCTAGGTTAATTACCTCTGGAGTTATTCAAGTAAAACCACTTTTTAAAACACTCTCGGCCGATTTGCGCCAAATCGGTTAAAGATAGAAAAAATATTTAAATACAAAAGTCGTAGCCCTTGGAATTCTCTACATTTTCCCTGTAGACGCCTACTCTCTAGGTTAATTACCTCTGGAGTTATTCAAGTAAAACCACTTTTTAAAACACTCTCGGCCGATTTGCGCCAAATCGGTTAAAGATAGAAAAAATATGTAAATACAAAAGTTGTAGCCCTTGGAATTCTCTACATTTTTCCTGTACACGCCTACTCTCTAGGTTAATTACCTCTGGAGTTATTCAAGTAAAACCACTTTTTAAAACACTCTCGGCCGATTTCCGCCAAATCGGTTAAAGATAGAAAAAATATTTAAATACAAAAGTCGTAGCCCTTGGAATTCCCTACATTTTTCCTGTACACGCCTACTCTCTAGGTTAATTACCTCTGGAGTTATTCAAGTAAAACCATTTTTTAAAACACTCTCGGCCGATTTCCGCCAAATCGGTTAAAGATAAAAAAAATATTTAAATACAAAAGTCGTAGCCCTTGGAATTCTCTACATTTTTCCTGTACACGCCTACTCTCTAGGTTAATTACCTCTGGAGTTATTCAAGTAAAACCACCTTTTAAAACACTCTCGGCCGATTTCCGCCAAATCGGTTAAAGATAAAAAAAATATTTAAATACAAAAGTCGTAGCCCTTGGAATTCCCTACATTTTTCCTGTACACGCCTACTCTCTAGGTTAATTACCTCTGGAGTTATTCAAGTAAAACCACTTTTTAAAACACTCTCGGCCGATTTCCGCCAAATCGGTTAAAGATAGAAAAAATATTTAAATACAAAAGTCGTAGCCCTTAGAATTCTCTATATTTTTCCTGTACACGCCTACTCTCTAGGTTAATTACCTCTGGAGTTATTCAAGTAAAACCACTTTTTAAAACACTCTCGGCCGATTTGCGCCAAATCGGTTAAAGATAGAAAAAATATTTAAATACAAAAGTCGTAGCCCTTGGAATTCTCTACATTTTCCCTGTACACGCCTACTCTCTTGGTTAATTACCTCTGGAGTTATTCAAGTAAAACCACTTTTTAAAACACTCTCGGCCGATTTGCGCCAAATCGGTTAAAGATAGAAAAAATATGTAAACACAAAAGTTGTAGCCCTTGGAATTCTCTACATTTTTCCTGTACACGCCTACTCTCTAGGTTAATTACCTCTGGAGTTATTCAAGTAAAACCACTTTTTAAAACACTCTCGGCCGATTTGCGCCAAATCGGTTAAAGATAGAAAAAATATTTTAATACAAAAGTCGTAGCTCTTGGAAATCTCTACATTTTTCCTCTACACACCTACTCTCTAGGTTAATTACCTCTGGAGTTATTCAAGTAAAACCACTTTTTAAAACACTCTCGGCCGATTTGCGCCAAATCGGTTAAAGATAGAAAAAATATGTAAATACAAAAGTTGTAGCCCTTGGAATTCTCTACATTTTTCCTGTACACGCCTACTCTCTAGGTTAATTACCTCTGGAGTTATTCAAGTAAAACCACTCTTTAAAACACTCTCGGCCGATTTGCGCCAAATTGGTTAAAGATAGAAAATATATTTAAATACAAAAGTTGTAGCCCTTGGAATTCTCTACATTTTTCCTGTACACGCCTACTCTCTTGGTTAATTACCTCTGGAGTTATTCAAGTAAAACCACTTTTCAAAACACTCTCGGCCGATTTGCGCCAAATCGGTTAAAGATAGAAAAAATATTTAAATACAAAAGTCGTAGCCCTTGGAATTCTCTACATTTTTCCTGTACACGCCTACTCTCTAGGTTAATTACCTCTGGAGTTATTCAAGTAAAACCACTTTTTAAAACACTCTCGGCCGATTTGCACCAAATCGGTTAAAGATATAAAAAATATTTAAATAAAAAAGTCGTAGCCCTTGGAATTCTCTACATTTTTCCTGTACACGCCTTCTCTCTAGGTTAATTACCTCTGGAGTTATTCAAGTAAAACCACTTTTTAAAACACTCTCGGCCGATTTGCGCCAAATCGGTTAAAGATAAAAAAAATATGTTAATACAAAAGTTGTAGCCCTTGGAATTCTCTACATTTTTCCTGTACACGCCTACTCTCTAGGTTAATTACCTCTGGAGTTATTCAAGTAAAACCACTTTTTAAAACACTCTCGGCCGATTTGCGCCAAATCGGTTAAAGATAGAAAAAATATTTAAATACAAAAGTCGTAGCCCTTGGAATTCTCTACATTTTTCCTGTACACGCCTACTCTCTAGGTTAATTACCTCTGGAGTTATTCAAGTAAAACCACTTTTTAAAACACTCTCGGCCGATTTGCGCCAAATCGGTTAAAGATAGAAAAAATATGTAAATACAAAAGTTGTAGCCCTTGGAATTCTCTACATTTTTCCTGCACACGCCTACTCTCTAGGTTAATTACCTCTGGAGTTATTCAAGTAAAACCACTTTTTAAAACACTCTCGGCCGATTTGCGCCAAATCGGTTAAAGATAGAAAAAATATGTAAATACAAAAGTTGTAGCCCTTGGAATTCTCTACATTTTTCCTGCA
This sequence comes from Liopterus haemorrhoidalis, assembly GCA_963971575.1. Classification (NCBI taxonomy): domain Eukaryota; kingdom Metazoa; phylum Arthropoda; class Insecta; order Coleoptera; family Dytiscidae; genus Liopterus; species Liopterus haemorrhoidalis. The sequence continues at coordinate 70,777,534 of OZ020613.1, forward strand.
CACGCCTACTCTCTAGGTTAATTACCTCTGGAGTTATTCAAGTAAAACCACTTTTTAAAACACTCTCGGCCGATTTGCGCCAAATCGGTTAAAGATAGAAAAAATATTTAAATACAAAAGTCGTAGCCCTTGGAATTCTCTACATTTTTCCTGTACACGCCTACTCTCTAGGTTAATTACCTCTGGAGTTATTCAAGTAAAACCACTTTTTAAAACACTCTCGGCCGATTTGCGCCAAATCGGTTAAAGATATAAAAAATATGTAAATACAAAAGTTGTAGCCCTTGGAATTCTCTACATTTTTCCTGTACACGCCTACTCTCTAGGTTAATTACCTCTGGAGTTATTCAAGTAAAACCACTTTTTAAAACACTCTCGGCCGATTTGCGCCAAATCGGTTAAAGATAGAAAAAATATTTAAATACAAAAGTCGTAGCCCTTGGAATTCTCTACATTTTTCCTGTACACGCCTACTCTCTAGGTTAATTACCTCTGGAGTTATTCAAGTAAAACCACTTTTCAAAACACTCTCGGCCGATTTGCGCCAAATCGGTTAAAGATAGAAAAAATATTTAAATACAAAAGTCGTAGCCCTTGGAATTCTCTACATTTTTCCTGTACACGCCTACTCTCTAGGTTAATTACCTCTGGAGTTATTCAAGTAAAACCACTTTTTAAAACACTCTCGGCCGATTTGCACCAAATCGGTTAAAGATAGAAAAAATATTTAAATAAAAAAGTCGTAGCCCTTGGAATTCTCTACATTTTTCCTGTACACGCCTACTCTCTAGGTTAATTACCTCTGGAGTTATTCAAGTAAAACCACTTTTTAAAACACTCTCGGCCGATTTGCGCCAAATCGGTTAAAGATAGAAAAAATATTTAAATACAAAAGTCGTAGCCCTTGGAATTCTCTACATTTTTCCTGTACACGCCTACTCTCTAGGTTAATTACCTCTGGAGTTATTCAAGTAAAACCACTTTTTAAAACACTCTCGGCCGATTTGCGCCAAATCGGTTAAAGATAGAAAAAATATTTAAATACAAAAGTCGTAGCCCTTGGAATTCTCTACATTTTTCCTGTACACGCCTACTCTCTAGGTTAATTACCTCTGGAGTTATTCAAGTAAAACCACTTTTTAAAACACTCTCGGCCGATTTGCGCCAAATCGGTTAAAGATAGAAAAAATATTTAAATACAAAAGTCGTAGCCCTTAGAATTCTCTATATTTTTCCTGTACACGCCTACTCTCTAGGTTAATTACCTCTGGAGTTATTCAAGTAAAACCACTTTTTAAAACGCTCTCGGCCGATTTGCGCCAAATCGGTTGAAGATAGAACCGAAATACACCATTTTTTTTTTTCTGAGAGCTTCCCGGTAGTTTTGTTTGGCGGATTTAGCTTCCTGACGGCGACCGTTCCGTAGGAACACGGTCTTTTCGTCGAAAATTGGTCAAAAAGTGTGTAGGTTAGCCGAAAAAAGTGATTTTTGCCGAAAATCTTGCCGAAAAACGTGATTTTTTGTCGAAAAACGTAATTTTTGCCTTAAATCTTGCCGAAAAACGTGATTTTTTGCCGAAAAACGTAATTTTTGCCATAAATCTTGCCGAAAAACGTGATTTTTTGCCGAAAAACGCAATTTTTGCCGAAAATGCCGAAAAACGTCATTTTTGCCGAAAATTTTGCTGAAAAAGTTAGGTTTGCCGAAAAAAAGTTAGGTTTGCCGAAGATTTTGATTAAAAAGTTAGGTTTGCCGAAAAAAAAAGTTAGGTTTGCCGAAAAAAAAGTTAGGTTTGCCGAAAATTTTGATTAAAAAGTTAGGTTTGCCGAAAAAAAAAGTTAGGTTTGCCGAAAAAAAGTTAGGTTTGCCGAAAATTTTGCTGAAAAAGTTAGGTTTGCCGAAAAAAAAAGTTAGGTTTGCCGAAAAAAAAAGTTAGGTTTGCCGAAAAAAAGTTAGGTTTGCCGAAAATTTTGATGAGAAAAGTTAGGTTTGCCGAAAAAAAAGTTAGGTTTGCCGAAAAAAAAGTTAGGTTTGCCGAAAAAAAGTTAGGTTTGCCGAAAAAAAAGTTAGGTTTGCCGAAAATTTTGATTAAAAAGTTAGGTTTGCCGAAAAAAAAAGTTAGGTTTGCCGAAAAAAAGTTAGGTTTGCCGAAAATTTTGCTGAAAAAGTTAGGTTTGCCGAAAAAAAAAGTTAGGTTTGCCGAAAAAAAAAGTTAGGTTTGCCGAAAAAAAGTTAGGTTTGCCGAAAAAAAAGTTAGGTTTGCCGAAAATTTTGATTAAAAAGTTAGGTTTGCCGAAAATTTTGATTAAAAAGTTAGGTTTGCCGAAAAAAAAAGTTAGGTTTGCCGAAAAAAAGTTAGGTTTGCCGAAAATTTTGCTGAAAAAGTTAGGTTTGCCGAAAAAAAAAGTTAGGTTTGCCGAAAAAAAAAGTTAGGTTTGCCGAAAAAAAGTTAGGTTTGCCGAAAATTTTGATGAGAAA